>OX453090.1:53976047-54480873 GCA_949708635.1 Hirtodrosophila cameraria
GGGGTGGGTGGTAGATCTTGACACTTTGTTTGCCTATGGTATATACCAACATGTATACCAAGTTTGGTTGCTCTAGCTCTAAAATTGTGGAAAAAACCTGCGTTCATACAGACAGACGGACGGACGGACAATTCTCAAACCCAATATACTCTTTTTTCTTTTTTTAAAAAAAAATAAAAAAAAGGAGTATAAATACGTATGCAACATGTAGGTTTTTATCCAAAAAATCTTGAAAACATTTCAAAAGCTGTCAACTTTTAAAATTTTAAAAATTATCGACAAAATGTTTGAATTATGGCTCACAAATGAAAATGCTAATACACAGCATTTTTAGTCGGGTTTTCTTGATTTCATAGATTTTTGCACTCAACAGTTTGGAGCTTAAGTATTGAACATTGATTTCTTTTTGTCAAGACTTGTCTCCATTGACAATTTTTTACCTTCACATTTTGGCAAACGGAGAAGAAGACGGACATGGCTGGTTCGACTCGGCTGTAATGCGTGTGACGAATATAAAATATGTATATATATACATATTATGTACTAAATGGGGTCGGAGACGTCTCCTTCAATGCGTTACCCATTGTTTAACAAAACTATGGGATAATATGGTCATTACTAACTTAATACCCTGTAGGTAAAAACTCTGGCCGAAATTGGTATACCTTTCTAACAATTTTTAAAAAAAAATTTTAACAAATTTTTAATTTAAATTCAAGTCAACGCCGACTGTTTACAAATTGAGTATATAAACCAACACTGCGGATGAGTGATATACAAATCTTAACGCACTTAAATTTAAATATTATGAAAAATATTATTGATTGTCTTTTAATTATTAATTTATTTATTTTCTTACAAAAATATAGAAAAGAGAAAATTTATTTATAGGTTGTTTTAAAGATCTATTTATTTGGGTATTAACTGAAGATGTTTCCTCCCATCATACATTTTTGATTGTTTCTGAGTTCTCTACATTACTATACATAGGTATTACTCTATGCCAGTGTTAACGCGTATCCAATCCAGATAAACGCTAACACGAGTAAACACAGCTGGATATATTTGTCCACAGACCGGGTCTCCGAAGGAGGTAACACCAATAAGCTTGGCGCCGTCAGGTGTGACCAATGGACCACCCGAGTCACCTTTGCAGGTCGATTTTTTGTCAAGAGTGCTAACACATAGTTGGCTAGGTGATATGTCTAAGGGATCAGGATAATAATCTATCCACGATTGTTGGCACTCATCATTGTTGATAACATTGAGGCTGACACACTGCAGATCCTTAGGCGTTATGGGGAAAAGGCCATTGATGCGTCCCCATCCACAAGCAGTGCTCTGCGAGTATTCATAGTCATTGTCGCGATCGGCAAGCTTTATCATGTTGATCAGTTTTGAAAATTGCACATAGGGAGTGCGGATAAGGGCTATATCATTTTGGTCACCATCATACAACGGATGCTCAACAAAATTAGCACTGCCAACCTCGGTAACTTCATCCAGCTGGTGATTCCATCTGGTGGATCTAGATAATACTCTGCGATATACTCTTTTTTTCGCCTCTTTGTAGAGTCAGAAGTGGGTTGTCTTTCAAGTTTTGACACTTTGTCAGACTGTGGCATATACCAACAAACGGACGGACAGACGGACATTTCACAAACCCAATATACTCCTTTTTTTTCAAAAAAATTAAAAAAAATAATATAAAAAGAGTATAATAATGTTTGACCTGATTGACTGACTGATTGGCAAACCTTAAACCTTAAAAAACAGGCAAAATTTTGTCCAGTAATTTAATTTTTTTTTTTAATTTTGCTTTTTCAAACAGATTGCATAACAAGTGGCAACTCAAAATCCTTTTATTTAATGTAGTTTATTTGTTACTCCCTGTTCCCATTAAAAATGGGAAAAAGGGAGCTATAAAGTACTGCAAATGTATTTAACAGGCAGAAGGAGGCATTTCCGACTTTATAAAGTACATATATTCTTGATCAGCATCAACAGTCAAATCGATCTAGCCATGTCCGACTGTCTCTCCGTCTGTCTGTCTGTCAGTGTGTCCGTCCGTCCGTATGAACACACAGATCTCGGAGACTATAAGAGCTAGCTAGCAAATCGAAAAAACACTCCCACAGCCACAATTTTGCAGACATGTCTTTGATTTTGGGAGCACATTTCATTACGATCGGTTAAATAACACAAAAACTATGGAAGAATCTATTACTCCTGTCTCAGCAGGCAGGAACAGTTTGACAGGAACTAGACAAGTTAAGTGTGCTGCTTGCTTGCGTTGTCGCTGAACTGCTTGAAATGCAACTTGGGCGCAGGGAGTCTCATAGTCGGGCACACTCGACTAGAGCATTCTTACTTGTTGTTTACTAAAATTGTTTTGAAATTTACTTTACTTATTGAAATATTTAAGAATTACCATCTGAATGTTCGTCCGACACCAATAGATCAGATATTAACCAGTTTTTTGGCTTTGGAGCATCAGTCTTGCACACATTTTCACTAATGGAAACACTTATATTTGGTTTCTGTTCGAGGGAACGCACTTTGACCAAGGATAGCGGCTTGGACACAACCGCATCATCCTCACCACTGCTGTCTTCCGCAACAGATATATCAGTTATATCAATATCCAAGGATTCTTCATCATTGGCACAATTATCGACGGAACTTCTACCCAATCGATTTGTGTTAACTAATATTGAATTTGTTGCTTCGGTTAGTTTATGAATACGAGCACTTGTCATCGAGGTAAACAAATTATTAACCCGATTATTGGTTAAATTAAATTCAAACGATTTATTTACAAACTGTGCTAATTGCTCCATCTTAAGGATTCAAAAAAATAACATACACACACACTTATTCATCCGTGTTATGGTTTATATGGCACAATGATGAAATCTTCACAACACTTTTACTCCGATGCATAGTTTCTCTTACGAAATTTAACGGTCGACTACTTGACAAGAAACGCCAATAGCATTACAGGTCCTTCTCCAAGCCAAATAAAAACCAACACAACCAAAAGAGTCCTGTACTCATTTGAGCAAAACTCCATTTCTCTCTTGACTGCTGCGCATGTCATTTAGCTTTATACTCGAACACATAACATACATTCATTCAACGGGAGAGAAAAGATACATTCTTAAATCAACAAGCGTGATGCACAAGGAGAAAGCAGTTTGAGCAAAGTGCAGTTAACACATATACAGATAATCCGTATAAATATATTAATTACAACATTTATAGTCTATAAAAAATGGATTTCGTTGCCTGTACCTGTGCAAATCACAAATTGCATTTTAATAGATAGATACATAGATAGTATTGCTGGCAAACTTATCCAATTAATTAGTTGTACAGGTATTTACAATTTAATTTTTATTGAAAAGTATAAGCTGCTCCTAATGCCATTGAATGAATTGCTCGCTCCTTGGGGCTCGCTCTTTTTCAACCATGAAAACAACCCCTGAAATCAGTAGGAATCAGTTCGTAGAATAAGGTGTCGCCCTGCCTACGAGTATTCAATTTATTCTCATTGGTCTTTACAGGCTGTGTTGTTCTTGTAAAATGGTTGTAGGTTGTTGGCTCAACCCTACTTTACTGTTATTGGTTATAGCCGCTTTATGCCTGTATACACATTAAGCGTGTATAAAACACCTAATAATTTTCTCTCAAATCGGCTATGTGGGTGGAGTTTCATTCTCGCCGTTGGCAGCTTACTCCTGTTTAAATAACTAGAAAAGACTTAAATTCCCCAAAAATATTTATTATTGCAATGGGTAACTTTTATAATTAAATTTATTGTGCACGAGCTAAACTTAAATGCGTTCAATAATACGGTTATTGAACTACTTAAATAATTATTTAATTGAAAATAAATTAGTATGTGACGCAATATCCGACTGTGGCATACCCTGCATAATACAATTATATACAACTAATATTTAAACAATTATATAATCCGAAATAGTTGAGTACGTACAACAGTTACGGAAGTGGTTCTCGGTTGTGAAATACCCTACAACCAGATAAATAATATCTACATAGTAGATATATAAAAGAACACTGCCTGACTGATGTAAATCATTTCACAGCCCAAACCGTAAGAGGTAAGAAATTGAAATGTTCACAGAAGATTTGTCTTATGCCGAAAGTAAATAACTAAGAAGTAAGAAGGAATTTTGGACAATTCGTTCGGGAATTGTGAAAATTTTGAGAAGAACTGTTTTTAGATTATCATCAATCAATTATATAAAATAAGTAAGAACGTTGCAGTCGGATGCATCCGACTGCGATATACTCTTTTTTAGCCTCTTTGCGGAGTCAGAAGTGGGCGTGGCTATTGTATTTTTGGTCAAATCATTCAAGTTTTGCCGTCAATTTAAGTTTGGTTGGGCCCGTTCCACATGTTTGGGAGAAACAAACATTGCTCGATTGCAAGGACGGGGTTGGGCGTGGCAAAATTAATTTTATACAACCTATTTAATAGGGCAATAGAATTCAACCTGCAAAATTTGGGGACTCTAGCTAAAGGGGTGTGGGAGATAGAAACTTTGCTTATTTCTGGGGGCGGGGGTGGGTGCGTCCAATTTTTTTAGTCAGATCAATCAAGGATGTGATAAGTAGCCCTTGTGCTTAGTTTGGTTACTCTGGCTGTAAAACTGTGGAAGATATAGACAGACAACATTTCACAAGCCCAATATACTCTTCTTTTTACTCCCTGTTCCCATTAAAAATGGGAAAAAGGGAGTTATAAAGTACTGCAAATGTGTGTAACAGGCAGAAGGAGGCATTTCCGACTATATAAACTATATATATTCTTGATCAGGATCAACAGCCGAGACGAACTAGCCATGTCCGTCTGTCTGTCCGTCTGTCCGTCTGTATGAACGCGTCGATCTCAAAAACTATAAGAGCTAGAGACACCAAACTTGGCATGCAGGTTCGTGTATACCATACGCAGATCAAGTTTATTTCAAATTTCGGATGCACCCCCCCGCACCCCCGCAAATCGCAAAAGACTCCCACAGCCACCATTTTAAAGATAAAGCTTTAATTTTTGGTACACATGTATGTTTACTCAGTGTCTTTCGGATATGTAAATTTCAACACGATCGAATAAATAGCACCAAAGTTATAGAAGAATCTATTACGCCCGTCTCAGCTGGCAGCAACAACAGTTTGACAAGCAGTTTACGAGTAAAGTGCACTGCTTGCTTGTGTTACGCCCGTCTCAGCTGGCAGCAACAACAGTTTGACAAGCAGTTTACGAGTTAAGTGCACTGCTTGCTTGTGTTGCCGCTGAACTGCTTGAAATGCAAGTTGGGAGCAGGGAGTCTCATAGTCGGGCACACTCGACTAGATTATTCTTATTTGTTCTTTTTTTTTCAAAAAATTAAAAAAAACAAGTAAGAACGTTGCAGTCGGATGCACCCGACTGCGATATACTCTTTTTTTCGCCTCTTTGCGGAGTCAGTGGGCGTGGCAATTGAATTTCTGCTCAAATCTTTAAAGTTTTGCCATCAATTAAAATTTGGTTGGGCCTGTTCTACAGGTTTGGGAGAAACAAACATTGCTTGATTGCAAGGGCGGGGGTGGGCGTGGCAAAAATATTTTTATCCAATCTATTAAATAGGGCAACAGAATTCAACTTGCAAAATTTGGTGATTCTAGCTAAAGGGGTGGGGGAGATACAGACTTTGCCTATTTGTGGGGGCGGGGGTGGGCGTGGCCGGATTTTTTTTTGCCAGATCAATGAAGGATGTGAT
The DNA here is from genome assembly GCA_949708635.1 of Hirtodrosophila cameraria. NCBI lineage: Eukaryota > Metazoa > Arthropoda > Insecta > Diptera > Drosophilidae > Hirtodrosophila > Hirtodrosophila cameraria. The sequence continues at coordinate 53,981,834 of OX453090.1, forward strand.
AAGTAGCCCTTGTGCCAAATTTGGTTACTCTAGCTATAAAACTGTGGAAGATATAGGTTTTTGCGGTTTGTGGGGGAAGGGGTGGGGGTGGGGGGGAGATCTTGACACTTTGTCTGCCTATGGTATATACCAACATGTATACCAAGTTTGGTTGCTCTAGCTTCAAAACTGTGGAAAAAAACCTGCGTTCATACAGACAGACGGACAGACGGACAGACGGACATTTCACAAACCCAATATACTCTTTTTTCCTTTTTTTTCAAAAAAGTTAAAAAAAGAGTATAAAAAGTATAAAATGAATGGGATCAAATTGTCTTGCCATTCCCAACTCTACTTTAAACTTAGTTTCAAAGCTCTGCCTACAAAATCATTACATGTGTGGGTCAGTCTTAGAAAAATGTTTACCAGCTTCTAATACATATTTAACATATACTATGTACATATGTCGTACATGTACTTTCTAATGAAAATAAGCTTATACTTAAATATTCTGTGTGGTTGTCGACATTTGAGATGATCTAATGCAGGGGTGCCCAAAGCTGTCTTACGGATGTGTACCCACCAATACAAATAAAAGAAATCGCACGCGCACATGTACCGAAATGCTTTTTTTGTTTTCCATGTGTACACAGAAAACAAGTAAGAATGCTCTAGTCGAGTGTGCCCGATTACGAGACTCCCTGCTCTCAACTTGCATTTCAAGCAGTTGAGCGGCAACACCAGCAAGCAGCGTACTCAGCTTGCACAGTGCATGTCAAACTGTTGTTTCTGCAGGCTGAGACAGGGGAAATAAGTTCTTCCATAACTTTGGTGCTATTTATCCGATCATGTTGAAATTTACACATCCGAAAAACATTGATTAAACATACATGTGTACTTAAAATTAAAGCTTCATCTTTAAAATTGTGGCTGTGGGTGTCTTTTGCGATTTGCGGGGGTGCGGGGGGATGCATCCGAAATTTGAAATAAACTTGATCTGCGTATGGTATTCAGGAACCTGCATGCCAAGATTGGTGTCTCTAGCTTTTATAGTCTCTGAGATCGACGCGTTCATACAGACAGACGGACAGACAGACAGATGGACAGACAGACGAACATGGCTAGTTCGTCTCGGCTGTTGATCCTGATCAAGAATATATATAGTTTATATAGTCGGAAATGCCACCTTCTGTTTGTTACACACATTTGCAGTACTTTATAACTCCCTTTTTCCCATTTTTTATGGGAACAGGGAGTCAAAATTAGGAACCTGCAAAATTAAATGACAAATAAAAAAATGAGAGTAGAACAAACGCATCAAAGATTTACAAGCTAGTGCACATTTTTGTTTTTTCAATGTACACAAAACGATAATACAACAAAATACATTCGAGTGGGTAACCGACGCACAATTGTTTTTGTTTTGCCAGCAACGATAGTGGATGGAAAGCAAAAAGCGAAAAATTGTTTGTGTAATTTGCAATGTGCACCGCTCGCTTATGGCATGTGCAAGATCACACACATTCTATGCGCAATGTGTAATACAAAAACAAATGTGCGTCGTGTGTAAAGGCTCTGTGCACCCCTATCTAATGAATCCTAGAGTACGACAACATGTCATTAATGACATACTATACATATTCTATGTTTGTATTAAGTTTTATAAATTGCGGAGTTCGTCGAAATTCTTTGTGCATCCTAAACTAATAGCTTATCCGTTAAGCTCAAATATTTTTTATTGCTTAAATAAGTTGTATATAAATAGAATTTAAATTGAGTTTTGAACAGTAAAAGCAATTCTCAAATATAATAATGTAAAACGTAAGAACTCTGCCCAAAAAGGCGATACGATGATAATTGCTCAGATTTTGGTTGCAATTCAGCATAGTTGGAAAAACCTAGGAAAGACCGGATTGAGAAATAATTCGATCAGTTATAGTGTTCTATACCATATAACTATACAACATATAGCTACCGAAATAGTTCAATTATATCTTATAGCTGAGATAAAGATGCTAGTAAAATTATAGCTAAAAAAAAAAACCAGAGTAACTTTTCAAACAAAACCGACACGCTATATTAATTGTTCATTTTAACTCATTATTTTACATATTTTCCGTACAATGTAAATACTATTATACAATTTAAAAAAAAAAAATATTATATGACTTAAAGAAAAATTTAAAAAACATGACGAACAAATCTCATCTGCTGGACAAAGCTAAACAAAATTCAGAGCAAAATTGTCGACTCTAGTTTTTTTTTTTACTTCAAACAGTTTAAACAGTCACGAGGTGTGGCGCCCGACTGAAGTCTCTTTTCTTATTTTATATAACTTATTTCTTATTTATTTTCTTTTTACTTTGCACGGTCGTTCTACAATGATTTTTTAGTCTTGTCATTCATGCGGACTCTCTGGCACATTCTTATTTTACATTCTCATTAACATTGTATATTTATTTGTACAATTTGTCATTTTCATTTTATTTAAAATAACTTCTAAAACTTAATCAATAAACACAACTGGATGACCTCCTGTCCTGCTGCTTATGCAAATGCGGAGAAGAATACTTTGAACTTTGCCACTCGCTGCTACGTGTCCCAGATGAAAAACGCGTATCTCCGTTTAGGTGACCAATCAGTTCATAAATCCACAACAAAATCGGATTGTTAAAAAATATATTAATTATATTAAATAGTTTCGGAAATTCAATTGATGATTAAAGAAGACAGATTCTCAATAAATATTTCTAGCTTTTATTGACTTTTGTATACACGTGGACATTTCCAGGAAAAGGTCCACCAGCACCGAAAAATTCAATGTCAAGTATTAATACCTATTACTTTTGAATTATATGCTTTAATCGGTTAAAGCTGTGAGAAATTGATGAAATCTGACAATTTACAATCAAGTTCAATAACTATCATGAGCAAATCGACTGCAATCTGCAAAAATGCCATTTTGCTCTTATTTTGTTCATTTTTAGACCGTTTTCTCTTTAATATTTACGTTGTCAACTGAGCTGATACTTGATGAAAGATATACCATAAAAATTCAATAACAACAAGCACTAGCTAACAAATATGATAAGCGATCAGTTTAACCTAGCTTTATATACAGTCAGTTTGACCGACATATTTTGAAAAACACAAAAGTTTTTCATACAGAAAATTATTTTCAACCGATCGTTCCTATGGCAGCTAAATGTTATAGTGGTCCGATCTGGTCTGATTATGATATATGTACTGCTTGCAGAAAGAAGAAGCATCTGTGCCAAGTTTCATAGCTATAGCTCTAAAACTGAGGGACTAGTTCGCATATAAACAGACGGACGTACGGACATGACTCGGCTGTTGATGCTGATTACGAATATACAAATTTTTTATTTTTTTCTTTTAAATAACAAGTAATTTGAGATCTTGTCTGCCTATGGTATATATCAACATGCATACCAAGTTTGGTTGCTTTAGCTTCAAAACTGTGGAAAAAACATGCGTTCATACGGACGGACGAACAGACAGACGGACGTTTCACAAACCTCATATACACTTTTTTCTTTTTTTTTCAAAAATATTAAAAAACAAGTAAGAACGTTGCAGTCAGGCTCACCCGACTGCGATATACTCTGTTTTCTGTTTACTGGGGCGGGGGTGGGCGTGTCAAAATTTTTTTCTCCAAACTATAGATGAGATCAAAAGTATTCATACTGCAAAATTTGGGGTTTCTAGCTATAAGGGTGTAGGAGATACAGATTTTGCTCATTTGCAGGGGCGGTAGTGGGCGTGGCATTTTTTTTTTTTACAGATCGGTCGAGAATGTCATCAGTAGTCTTCATGCCAAATTTGGTGACTCTAGCTGCAAAACTGCAGAAGATATAGATTTTTGCGGTTTGTGGGGGAAGGGGTGGGGGTGGGGGGGAAATCTTGACACTTTGTCTGCCTATGGTATATACCAACATGTATACCAAGTTTGGTTGCTCTAGCTTCAAAACTGTGGAAAAAACCTGCGTTCATACGGACAGACGGACAGACGGACATTTCACAAACCCAATATACTCTTTTTTTCCATTTTGGAAAACAGAGTATAAAGAGTATAAAAAAAGCTCGCCACAATCGTGGAGATATTAGTCTCTGACAAAATCAATCCATGCCATAAATGCAGGCCTGGTTTTGCATAAAATATTTAAAAATAAAAGAATTGCATAAACAACGTACTGCAATTAAAAATGAAAAATGAAAAAATTTCAACAATTATTTAACTTTTCAATTGCTTATAACAATAGTATTTTCCAGAAAAAAAAAATTATTTGAACGATTATTTATATCGACAGACAAACCCTGTAATGTACTAAAACAAATTTTTTCCCAAATAAAAACATACGGGTCTCCTCATTTCATTGTAGATAATGTTAAAAAGTTTCATCCGATTTAAAAAATACGAGGTCAATCCTCGGCCGATTTGACGAAGAATGTACCATATAACACTGAGGTCTTACCTTTAAAAAAGATACTTAGTTTAAAAGCTGAATCACTTGCTAAAGAACATGGCATCAACGGGCGATACGAATGAATATGTAAAGAACGAAGATTTAATACCCTTCTCATCAAGGCTGCAAATCAAAACAAAGTGTGACAGTGGTTCAGTTTACGGTTCGATCCAATGTCTGACTTCTGACCCCAGATTTTGATTCGTTACATCTTTACTTATATTCTTTTTTAAAAAATTTAATAAAAATATATACATGTATGTTGGTTTGTGAAATGTCCGTCAGTCTATATGTCCGTCCGTAAGAACGCAATTTTTTAAAACATTTGAAACTAGAGCAACTGCTTTATTAGCCACATAGTTCTCCTTCCTGACCAAAATCATATACATTGTTTATTCCGTAAAGTATAGTAGTACAATCTGATATTGTTTCCAATTCACAAGCTATATTTCTAACGTCCCATTTATGATTGAATATCAAAACTATAGCTTATTCAAATACACTATAAATAAATCACTAAACTCATGGTTAACATATACAGAGCTTTATATGTCGAAGTACTATCGTATAGAGACTGTACACAGGAATAATATGCAGGACAGAGAACCTATATACTATATACATATTGTAATACATATTACAATCTTGGCAACATATTTGGAATGATACTTAAAGTAATCTTTAACTTTGCAGCTTAAGCAAATTTCCATTGTTTGATTTCTAGTTAACGCATATAACGTATCAAGCATTTGGTGATTCAGTTTAATTGTGTACGGTTTGACATCACATACTTATAACTAACATACATTCATACATATAATATTTAAAATTATTATTAAAAAAAAAAGTATAATTATGACTTTTGAGACTCGTAGTTATAAAAGCTAGATGCATGAGATTCAGCATACTAGCAATATGCTTAAAATAACTTAATCTCTATCTTTACAAATTCTGGACGTCATTTCGTGAAGGGGTTCCAATTCCTTGCCGGATATTAATTCAAATTCTTGCACAAAATAATAAAAATGCTTATAACAAGCATTCACGTGCGCTTCCTGTAATAAGAGATAAACAAAATATTGTAATAATTTTTGTAAATTGATCTATGACAAAAATAATACTTACTGCGCCAATCATAACAATTCTGTCGAAGTGATGAATATAGACATGTACAAAGACGCGAAACAATCGAGTTAAAATTTTTCGACAAAGTGAAACAAATGTTTTTGGAAAAGGAACATCTAAAAGCAAACAGAATATTGCATAAATTAGTAAACATAATTATTTGAGTAGGTTAAATAAGATTTGACTATGCACAATTTATTTTGATTTTTTAATTATCTTGCAGTTTTTTTTTAGAAGCAATGTCAACAACGCTTCTCTTGTCTCGTGGGAAAGCATTATGGAAAGATCGCTTGAAAGACTTATACATGAGCAGAAGCGTGATACAAGATATTGGATATTTCTGGCCCTTTTTTATTTTTTTGCTTATTTTTCAGTATCTCTCTGAACGCCATTGAATGTTGTTTGAATGTGAAATTGTATGTGTGCTTTCATAAGCCCCCCCGCACAATGAGAGCGAAGCTGAGCTCAACTGAACTGCCATAGAAATTACAAAATGATGATAAAATGTTGTCAGCCAGCGACCTGAGGAGCAAACTCGTTTCTAAAACAATATAAACGAGCACTCGTGTCGAAATAATTATTTTAAGGACTTTTAAGATAGTGTTTTGCTAACACAAAATCTAAAGCATTAAAAAAATAAAACCTTTTTTACTCTCTAGTTTGAACTTTTATAACTTCTATAACTTCTAAAAATCAAGACATTACGATATAAATTATCGCATTTCTATTTATTCTTAACGAAATACATCAGTTAGAATGAGATAGCACTATACAAATGTTCCATAGCTAGCGCTTAGAATCTCTGTCTGAGGGCCATTTAAAACTTATAAGTACAGCTTAGCTCAGATCAGCGATAGAGAAAGTAAAATATAAGAATCCCGTGAGAGCAATATCCACTACCTTGTATTATTGAATCATGGTTTTTGGTGCTTGATAGTGGATTTCGGTTTATCCACAAGTAAAACACCATTCACCGTTTTTGAAAACTACGTGCAGTTTTTGAAATAATCGCCACATTTTCCACAATTTTAGAGCTAGAGCAACCAAACTTGGTATACATGTTGGTATATACCATAGGCAGACAACGTGTCCAGATCTATTTCTTCCACAGTTTTACAGCTAGAGTAACCAAGTTTAGCACACGGGCTACATATCACTTCCTTGATTGAACTGAATTCTATAGCCCTATTAAATAGATTGGATAAAAATATGTTTGCCACGCCCACCCCCGCCCTTGCAATCAATCAATGTTTGTTTCTCCCAAACATGTAGAACTGGTCCAACCAAATTGAAATTGATGGTAAGACTTGAAAGATTTTACCAAAAATACAATTGCCACGCCTACTTCTGACTCCGAAAAGAGGCGAAAAAAGAGTATATCGCATTCGGGTGCATCCGACTGCAACGTTCTTACTTGTTTCGGCTGGAGTAGTTTTTAAAAGGATAGATCTATCCGGAAAAAGTCTGAAATGGCAACACTGGGAGGAATTTCGAGAGCAATAGTTATAGCAGACGAAAATGTCAAATTTTATTTGCTTTGCTCTTCTATAGATATACTTTTTTTTGCTCTTTGCTTCTGATCCCTTCAGAATATAGCAATAACTATGAAAGTGCATAACATTTTGAAGCAATACTATAAACATTGAAATGTTTATATTTATACTAATTGAGCAACTCTTTCATTTTTTTTGTTGGATCCTTGTCCTGTTTTGAACTCTTTTCAAACTGGCATAACTGTACTAATATATATGGGCAATATAAACATAAATATCCTACCAGTGGAAACGGGAAATACAGTTTCATTGTTAATTTGTGTCTCAATCCAGTCCATAAGTAGCTCAATATATTTTTGTGCAGGCAATGCAGTGGGCTTTTTATACCTATAATATGATCAAACAATGATTTTAATAATTGGCAATATAACAATAAAAATATACTCACATATCTCCATCTGCCCATAGATATTCATAACGCGAGCCACCACACATTGTGGCACATGTAGTTTCATTGCAGTATTCAGACACAGTGCCATATATAAGATTGATGCGGTTAAAAAAGTCCACAACTATAATGTATGTTTAGATTTATGAATAATGTATGCATATACATATAAATAGTATTTATAATCTGCACCCACCGTGTACCGCCAACCAATCGTTCATATTCTCGCCTTCCGGTAATCGCACCACTTGGCGTAAATTGATGCCAGATTGTAAACTAGCCTGGGCTTGTTTATGAAGCGAATAACGTATGGTACCGGCAGTAAACCTCTTTTTGGGCCGGAAAGTCTGCAAAATAAATGAATACATAGATGAATAGCACACATAACATCAGTCTGATTTTATACACTTAAACCTATGAATCGACAACGTAAACACTTGCATTTAGTTGCATTGTAATCATTAATATCATGTTAAATACCTTTCCTTTTTGGAAGAAGTCTAAAAACCCGTTTAGGGCCATTCTGTATCACTTTGTTTTTATTTTTATTTATCTCAATAAACCCAATTTCCTCTTACAACATAAGTAAACAGAATGTGACCAATCACTAAAAAAATACCGATATTTCGGCGATTGGTGGTCGTATGTTAAGTGTATTTTAAAAAATCAAATTTTGGGCTTAAAATGCGTAAAAAAAATAATAAGGCCCGAAATTGAGGCAGAGAACGTATTTTATGCATCAATAATTAATAAACAGCAAATTAAAGTTGAACGATATACGCTTATCAAATTGAGTACTGAAATTAACGGGATATCGATAAGTTGTTTCAGCGATAGTTTTTTAGTGCTGGGTAAGTCCAAAAAACGCGGCTCGAGCAATTGCGCAATGTTTCTCGAAAAGGCCTTCGGTGGGACTTTTTTGCGCTTGTAAAATTTTGGCTGCAGCATAAAATTTTGAATTCTACAAATTTAATTTTATTTATAATAATAATTTCTTAAATCAAATATGCTCGCTTTGATAAATGGCAAAATGTCAAACATTCTGGCGGCCCCAGTCATTTTACGACATTTACCAACACCACAAAGCTATCCGTTGCAGTACTCAATTCGATGAGCGCATTTGCTTTAATTTCCATCATCTTAAATTTTGTACGCATTTAAAACCTAATACTCCATTTTTATTGAACGAAAAAATAAATAAAATTGCTGAATGAAAAAGCCTGTTCATCGTGCCCACGCATTTTTGGGAAAATAAATCGAGCTTCTGACTTTTGCCGATTAAGGCGCCATTTTGTGCGGTATATTTATTGTATTTTCATATATCGATATATATTTATCGGAATGCGATGCAAACATCGATGTCGCCATGTTGTTTAGTAAATTGTGCATCTCTGTTTTGTTTGTGTATTAAAGAAAAATAAAAATGTTTTATGAACACATAATATTGGCCAAAAAAGGGCCGCTAGCCAGAATTTGGCTAGCAGCACATTGGGACAAGAAAATAACAAAAGCACACGTCTTCGAAACAAATATTGAAAAGTCCGTGGAAGGCATTTTACAGCCAAAAGTGAAATTGGCGCTACGCACCTCGGGACATTTATTGCTTGGCGTTGTGCGAATCTATTCGAGAAAAGCGAAATATCTATTAGCCGATTGCAATGAGGCGTTTGTTAAGATCAAAATGGCATTTAGGCCAGGCATGGTCGATCTGCCCGAAGGACACAGAGAGGCCAATGTGCATGCCATAACATTGCCCGAAGTGTTTCATGATTTTGATACCGCATTGCCTGAACTAAATGATATTGATATTGAGGCGCAGTTCTCGGTGAATCAATCCCGTGCCGATGAGATAACAATGCGGGAGGATTATGGCAGCTTATCGATGTCGCTGCAGGACGATGGCTTTGGCGACATTGGCTTCGAAGCGGACACACCGGAAATGATGCGTGGCCCATTGTCATCGGAAATCAATGATCAACTCTTTGATGACAATGTTTTGGCCAATGTTGTTGAACCGAATGATCCAAGCATAACACTCACACAGTCGGAAATGCCCAATGATCGTCTGGATGGCGATGGCTTTGGCGATTCCTTTGGCCAGCCGACACTGTTCGAGGATGATCTGTTTGGCGAACCGCCGCAAACCGTTGGCGTAACCAACAAAGAGATTGATGAAGTTAACAATCCGCCGGATTATTCAGATGACGAAGGATTAGATCATTTCGATAATGCACCATCGCCGGCATCATCCTGCGCCCAATCGGTTGCCGGTGACAAGGATGATAATTTTCAAACAAAAGAGCATAATTTCAATGAAGATGCAATTCCCAGTAGTGCTGATGCCGCATTGGATGACCTAACATTGGTACAAAATGACGACGAGGGATTTGCCTTGGCACCCATCGATGCAACCACATACAAGGGTGCCACAAAAGCCAAGCGCAAGCGAAAGCTTATTATTGATGAGATAAAGAATATATCTGGCGAGGAAATGAAGGCACAACTGGCAGATACATCCGATATACTGACCACATTGGATCTGGCGCCACCCACAAAAAGATTAATGTATTGGAAGGAAACGGGCGGTGTGGAGAAGCTATTCAATTTGCCATCTCGTACAATACCCGCGCGTGTGCTTTTGAATAACTATAATCGTCAGTTGCTATCGCATTCGACGCCTTTGGAGGATTTCTCAGTTATTGCACCCATGGATGTGCTCGCCTTGGAGCTGTATACAAATGAAGGCGAAAGCTCGCTTATAATTGTTAACAAAAAGGGACGCAAACGCAAGAATGATGCAACTGCATTAAATACAATCGCTGATAATACACAGGCTGCAGATAATACGCTAACGCAGAGTTTGCCAGCACCCGAGTTGGTACGTGAGCAGGACAAATCGTTGGCATTGGGCATATCGGCTGTGTCCCTAGATGTAGGCACAAAAGAGCAGGAAAGCGTTGTGCAACAGCCAACAGACGCAACCATATTTGAGAGTATGCGCAGTCCCGCCTTGTTATCATTCAATGACATGGATAACTTTTCAAATCTGAATGAGCTACCAATGACACCACGCGACGGCCATCATCATGATATGGGTGATGATTTCCATCACGGCGATTTAACACCAGCTGGCTTGGAGCATGGCCAAATGACGCCACATCATGCTGGTGAAATTGGTGAAATTGATTGTATACCAAATTTGCCAACTGATCAAGTCGGCGCTTTGCTGAATGCAACAGATGCAATGCCGCCAACTGATTTAAATACATTAAATAAGACATGCGAAATATCAACAGATTGGAATGATTATGATTTTCCACCATCGGTGGCACCACCACCAAATCCAAATACAACAGCCGACGAACAAATGGAAAATGAAACCGATGAACAATTTGAAGAGCGTGTTCTAAATAAAAGAGCTGCACAGCTTTTCCTCGATGTTAGAGTACATTTTAATAACAATGATAATTTGACGCTATCGCAGTTAACAGTACGAAATTCTCGAAAACAGGCAGCACAAAAGTTCTACTCCTTGCTTGTGCTGAAAAAGTTTAAGGCGTTACATATAACACAACCCACGCCCTATGCAGATATAACCGTAACGCGTGGTCCACTTTTTGACAATCCCAAATTGTAAAACAACAAAAACAAAAACATTGGTTTTTTGCAGCAGACCCAAAAGAAAAACATATTACAATTATATTACATACATATATATATTTTTTTTTATAAATCATGTACGCATAGTTCAAACATACAAAAATCTTAAATTAAGCCAGTGCAAGAAATTTTTTGGTTTTTAGTGTAACTATTTATAATTATTGTAAAAGTATTGTTGACCGATTCAAAGTCTAATGTTACTTGAAATCATACAAAAAACATATTGTCAGTAATTTAGAGTTTATTTTTAATATACCATTTTGTCGGCTTATAAACAATTCATTATGATTCTTTTAATCAAATATGAGTCGAAGTATCCCAGTCTCTTTTAGATGTGTGAACGGATTTCATATTTTGTCTAGACAATCTGGGCTATTTGCGCATAAACTCCACAAATTGTAAGTATTTAAATGCATTTTGAATAACCAAATTTCATAAACTGCAACATTTATTCTTTCCATATCTTTTTCAGTTGTGCTGGATCTACACTGCACCAAAAACAAGCATTATGACAATTATGTTGTTAACAGCATTTGACAAAGAGTTTGTTGCATAAATATTTGTTCCATTAGATCAGTAGGTCCATGTAATTGACATAGTTTGTTTAATTTATTATACACAGGCTTTTACAACTCAAAATATATAAGCATGTAATTTGATTCATAGAATATTTACGAGAAATTATGTACAATAAAATTTAAGATATTTAAAAACAGTTGTCATCTAATTTCATTTCACTCCACGTTGTCATATATGTCTTCCAGACCCGGTACATCTCGTAGTTTTTGTACAAACACATTATACGCCTTCTGCTCTTCTTCAGTTAATTGTATAAGGTTCTGAAATATTTAAAATCACTAAATATTTGCAAATCTGTCACGTTTTATATTTCTTACATTTGGTGTAAACATATGTTCGCTGTTTTCAATGCAATAACCATTCTGCGCCAATGTCTTGCTTAGCCCATTCAAATGTGTTGGCGTGCAGATGAACTGAAAAAAGAAAGTTAAATTAAAATATAATTGTGTTTAAGTACATCAACTGTATAGACAAGCAAAAATCTTGTTTTTGTGTGAGAAACATAATAAAATTGCGTACTAGCAAGTTGGGGTGCAATATCTGTATGAAAAATAAAGTTTTTCATACAAAATCACATTTTTTAACAGATTGTTCCCATTTCGTCCGAAATTAATCAAATTTTATCAAATTTTATGAAATGTGCTTAAACTTAGATATAGGAAGTTTGGTTGCGCTATTTTGACAAACAAAACAGTTTTTCATACAAAAAAGTTGAGTTTCCCAACGGTTGTTCCTATGGCAGTTATAGTGGTCCGATCTGGCCAATTCAAACATAGGTACTACCTGCAGTGCCAAATTTGATCAACATAGCTTATATGGTAAATAAACGGACATGGCAAGTTCGATTCGAATGTTGATGCTGATCAAGAATATATATACTTTATGGAGATATCTCCTTAAATGCGTTAAACTTTTTGTGACACAATTATAAAATATAAAAATATACATACAAAATTAAATATTAAACACAAAATTTGAAAATCAGTACAAGAATAATGACAGTTGAACAAATTTAGAAAAATCCATGACGAAGGTAGGAAACATTTCGGAAACTTATTAGGGGTTTTGTTACAATAAGTAACCTATAATAGAAGCAAAAGACAAAAGAGTATTAAATTGGTTGTGGTGGGAGCAAAAGGCTACGAAAAGATTCTTCTTTCTGCGTAATTTGATGGAATGAATGAATGTGTCTAGTAGGTCAGGACGGAACGCAAGACAGAAATTTATGGAGAAAGAGTAAACAAGATCAAGATATCATCAAAACTGAGAGTAGACGATTGAATTGGCTTTTGATGCTGATACGGACTATAATGTCTCTATGAGGTCGGAGACACATTTCTTGACAAAATCATAATCTTCCCTGCAAAGGTATAATGTACGATTGAAAAAATGTTTGCAATTAAACAAAGCATTACTTACATTTACTGTACCACTATCAATGTCAAGAACTTCAACTTCTTCTGCTCCAAATTGAATGGCATCTTCAGTGGCTTTTTCTTCCAAGCTTGCAGAATCTTTGGGCAACGTTGATGTATCGTAACGGGTTTCGATAAGTCCAAAATCCTCAAACATATGACCCACATCCACAAGCGCACCGCTGTGAAAGTATTTGACTTGAGTTGCATTTAAATATTGTTAGTTTCAGTACTGCTTTGTTATATTTAACTTACCCAGCCTTTTTAATCATTGCTGTTGCATCCATTTTAACTCCAGGCAGATTATCCGTATATATGCTGCAGATCATATAAACATTTCTCTTAAACCTTATATCGAGTCGATGTTTTTTCAGCTGTGCCTTGTCATGCTGGCATTTCTTGATTGTATTTTGTATTGTGCCAATTGGCATGTTCTTCTTTAATGCATTATCTATTTCTGATCGTAGCAAGGTGTTCACAGCCGGATCTCCTGATTTACCCTCCTGCACAGCCAAACGAAGTTGCCGGGCGATCTTTGTGAAGAGCGCTGCTCGCAATCCATCCTTTTGAGCCTTTATATGTTTGATATTCGCCCATTTTGAATGGCCAGCCATGTGACGAGCGGTGTTAGCATTTATGTTCCATTTAATATGCTGATATCCGATTCGGCTAAAATGTCGTAACATTTTTAAAGCGTAATGTGTTTGTTGAATAATTTTCTGGTTGGCCCAGCAACACCAGGCGCATGCGATTGCGATAGTACCCTATAAGTATCGATAATAAGTGCTGCGTGCTAATATCGATACGAAACAAATCGAAACATCAGGGATTTCATCAGTGATGCCAAAATAGCATAACAAAAGAGCTGTTTCTGTTGGGATAACATGCAAAAAGTAGCAGAGTTGGCAATCAAAAAAAGCTTAGAAAACAGCCAACTTTTTTTAACCAAGAATATATGTAGTTTATATAGTCGGAAATGCCTACTTCTGCCTGCTACATACATTTGCAGTACTTTTTCCCATTTTTAATGAGAACAGGGACTAAAAACGAACTAAATGAACTAAAATTAAAGATATAGTTCAATAGTTCTTTTCAAAGACCCGGTTTTAGGACTAGTTCAGATCCGATCGACTCAACTCTAATTGACTGTTATAAAACTTAAAGGCCGATATCCACTTTAAATGAAATGGAATGAGCTGGACTTCGCAATGTTCCGTTAACTTTTATGTTAATTACTTTAAATGCTTTTGTAAAAATTAGCTGGTTCAGTTTAGTTTTAAGACCTCCAAGGAAATACTGGTTCGGGTTTGATCGCAAAATGTACAGAAAGAAAATGTAATGTTGCTGAATTAGGAAGCGGAAGCTGAATTTTTTGCAGGAATATATAATAACAAGTAAGAACGGTGCAGTCGGATGCACCCGACTGCGATATACTCTTTTTTAGCCTCTTTGCGAAGCCAGAAGTGGGCAATTGTATTTTTGCTCAAACCTTTCAAGTTTTGCCATCAATTTAAGTTTGGTTGGGCCCGTTGTACAGGTTTCGGAGAAACAAACATTGCTCGATTGCAAGGGCGGGGGTGGGCGTGGCAAAATTATTTTTATACAATCTATTTAATAGGACAATAGAATTCAACCTGCAAAATTTGGGGACTCTAGCTAAAGGGGTGGGGGAGTTACAGACTTTACTTATTTGTGGGGGCGGGGGTGGGCGTGTCCGAATTTTTTTTAGTCAGATCAATCAAGGATGTGATAAGTAGCCTTTGTGCCAAATTTGGTTACTGCAGCTATGAAACAGTGGAAGATATAGGTTATTGCGGCTTATGGGGGAAGGGGTGGGGAGGAGATCTTGACACTTTGTCTGCCTATTGTATATACCAACATGTATGCCAAGTTTGGTTGCTCTAGCTTCAAAACTGTGGAAAAAACTTGCAACCATACAGACAGACGGACATTTCACAAACCCAATATACTCTTTTTTCTTTTTTTTCAAAAAAATTAAAAAAGAGTATAAAAACAATTAAACGAACTAAAACAAAAATTCACGTGTTTACTGTTAACAAAATCAGGACTCTGTATGCGTTTGGGACAATTTTAAATAACGCTTTCTTATTTCATTCTATACGAAAGTTGGCCTCTGTCGCTGGATCTCGTATTATTAAATTTACCCAAATTTTTGAGACCAAAGCCATATTTTTAGGCTGTAATATAAAGATTTATGTCAATATTTTTTTGTAAAATATACGTTTATTTTTCTATTACACTTTGAAAAAAAAAAATATACAATTTTATAATGATTAAAATTGCACAAGTTGTTTCATTTGCTTTTTTGAAATCACCAAGGAAAAATACACAAATTGAATGAGAATGTAACGTTATAACATTTCAATTAATTGCATACATAGAAACTACTTACAATAATTACAATCATCATTATCGTAAATAACATTAATCAATTTCTTTCGCACAACAATTAAAAGAGCAAAATAATATTTATGTATATATGTAAATCAATCAATCAATTTAACACTAAAATTAGGCATAATCGTTATTTACTTAAACGCCGTTTTGTTGAACCGCAGCTGAAGTTCCCAAACCGATGAATATAATTAATTTATTTATTTAGCTTAATTAACTACAACGACTTTACACATATGCAAATGTGTGGCTTCTTGTCTTTCTGTTAGTTATGCTGTGTGTTTTGTTCCGCGACTTGACTCATGCAGATATAAAGGGAGAAGGAAATATGCACTGCGATTAGCTCCAGACATCGGCTGAATAGCGTTTCTGAGCTTCCATCTTTTTCAGATACTGCACGGCATCCGCCTCGCTCATGTTGCCCTTGGTGGACAATATTTTCGTTAGAATATTTCTAACATCAACGGCCATGTTCTTGGCATCGCTGCGAAAAGAACGAATAATGGAAATTGGTTTGGCGATTTATGATTGAAGATTGCATGCAAACTTACCCGCATATGTAAAAATGTCCCTTCTTTTCGCCAATGACATCCCATATCAGATCCGCATCCTTTTCCAACATATGCTGCACATAAATCTTCTTTTCCTGGTCACGTGAGAACGCTGTCTTCAGTGTTAGCGTACCCTTCTTAGCCCAATCCTCCAGCTCAGCCTCATAAATGTAATCTTCGCTGCGCTTGCGGCAGCCAAAGTAAAGCACCGATTCACCCACCGTTTTGCCCTCATCACGCAAATGCTGACGCTCCTGAATGAAGCCACGGAAGGGCGCCAAACCAGTGCCCGGACCCACCATAATGATGGGTGTTTCTGGTTTCGTTGGCAGTCGGAATTGCGATTTGCGTATGAACACAGGTACCTTGACCTCCTCGGCACCATTCATGGGCTGCTTGTTCTTCAGATATGTGGTTGCCACGCCCTTGTTCACACGACCTGTGGGCGTTTTGTATTCAACCAGCACAGCAGTTACATGCACATCCGTTGGATGCAGTTTAGCCGACGATGATATAGAATAATAGCGCGGCTGCAGACGCGGCAACAGCTCACACACATGATCCAAAGGCGGCCTACAAGATTTAATGTCCTCCAATATGTGCACGACATTACGACACGCATCTTGTATCCAGCTTTGATACTTCTCCTTGCCCTCGGGAGCCAACGAGGCCATGCTGCGCAGCAGCTCCTTCTCCGACTCATCCGTGCAATATTCGGCCAATTCCTTTAGGATGTGCGTACGCGGTATCGCAGTTATTTCCAAATAATGCGTCAACGCTGTACGATAAGTGGTTGGGCAGGGGAATGGATGCTTCTTGCTGCTATCTGTGTCGGTGTTGATCAGCGAGAATACCGTATCCAAGTCAGCATTACACAACTGGCCAAGTTTCTCCACCAGCGACTTGTCATTGATGGGATACATGGCCACATGATCTCCGGCATCGTAACGCATCTTGGAGCCCTCAATGTTCAGCTCAATATGCATGCACGAACGTCCGCCGCCCTTGTGCAGCTCACGATTGACGCGTATGGGCGCTAGGAATGGATTCTTGGCATCAAACGGTGGTCGCTGATTCTGCATGGAATGCAGACGCGCAATTTCGCCAGTATAGATGCGATCCGGCTGCACATCGGGCTGTTCGAGCAAACGATACTGGCGTATCAGTACCTCCTCACCGCTGCCCTCAATACCAAAGTGATCACAGACGGCTGGCCAGAAACGATCCTTCCATGTGATAAAGTCATCCTCAATGCTAGAATATAGTTATATAAATATTGGAATGCATTTTACAAATATATACAATACTCACTTGGCATCATCATCGCCCAGTCCCAGCTCGAATACGCGATTTGCGCCCAGCTCCTCCAAACGTTTATCCACATAGATGGCAACTTTGTTGTAGTGCTCGTACGTTTTGTTGCCCAGACCAAAGACCTGCGAATATAATGAAATAAACAACATGCAATTATAATAGTTATAATATAATAATATACGTCTTAATGCTGTCATACCCCTTGCTGGGCTTGTCTCTCTACGCGTACGAATGGCTTATTACATAAATTATTAAATAGCCAGATCAAAGTGCGACTCGTCCATTGACAACGACGCGTGCCAAGGCCAACTGCGCCCCCGGCACCGGCAACGGCAAACGTGTTTAACATTGCCGCCCAGTTTTCAATTCCGCATCAGCCTTAATCAAATACGTTTCACATAGCAATCGCTTTCATTCGGCAGTTTGCAATCATTGTAAAGAATTATCAACAAACACAATCAACAAAATTGCGCAACAGTTGAGCGAACGGCGTGTGCACGTTTTAATAACAGCTGTTACGTGACAGTGTGACCAGTCAGACACGCTTAACAGAATACCAAATGCTGACTAACAGCAGCCAACTTAACAGCAACTAAGTGAATATGACGTCACAAAATCAATTAAGTTGAACTTCAGAATGGTTCATTTCAGCCAAAATGGGTTTTTAATGTCACTGTGGAATGTAGTCCACGCTAGTGACGAAGCGTAACGAAGGGTTAATTACTTTAAAGTGATTTAATTTAGTTTTTATGTCAGTATTTTATCCTGTCAAAATGCAAAGTATACATTAGTTACGCTATGCAACTATTTAAAAATAAAAGTGTATTAAAAAATTCATATAATATTCTTTAAAGCACTACAATAACTGTTTTTAATGGTATTGTGGGAATTATTTTATTAAAATGTTGCATCCAAATTGTTCGTTCTCAAAGAAAGATTGATTTCCAACGGGTTCTGGTCCTTTTTTTTAAACGCGAAGTTTTATTTAAACCTTTTCAATTCAATACTAAATATTGCCAAAACTAAACTTAATTTGTTATTTGTAAAAGAATGAATTTGAGATATCAAAACGCACGAAATTTAATGTAGTTCTAAAAGCTAGCTGCATTTTGAGAAAACGGCCCAAATTGTATATTTTTCGAAAAATAAAAATCGAGCCTAATTCAAGTATGTAAATTAAAATTTTTTAAACCATAATTTATACCTAGCTTTGTCTTGTTGCGCTAGCAATCAATTTTCTAACTAATGTTCTGAATTCTTTTATTTTTATTTTGTTGCGTAGTGTAATTTGTTACAATTTTATTTAATACACTTCTAGTTAGCTGCAAATCATTTTAATAGGAACGTGAATTAATTTTCTTGAATTTATGCTTTATAAAAATGTTGTGTAATCTAGTAAGTGTTTAATTGAATTCATATTCAAACACAAATTCATTTACAAATTGTAAATACTCAGACAAGTCTAGGTCCTATCTATTATCTCTTATTTAATTGTGCTAAGTCAAGCAACAATCAAATATTACCTTGTTAATCTATAAATAATGACCGACAAGCTTAAATATCGCTTATTCGTTGTATTTGATTTGACAGTTTTCGACTTCCTGCTTTGAAATCAACCTGCTCACATTGAACACTGAGCTATCAGTATTCATAGATTTATCTATTACAAATACAACATATTATTTAGAAACCTATTGTTTATAAAATGCTCAAACGCATAGTACAACATTACGCTTATTACACAGTCAGTAGATAATAAATAGATAAGTTTCCTTATCTACAGGCCAGTGCTTGATAAGTACCTACACCCGCCAAAACCAAAATTGAAGGCCATTAGACCTCAGTATTCGCTAATCAGTAGTGTTTAGTGCACTTACCGCATAATTAAGACCCGACATATCTACATCGCCATTGGTAATCCATTCGTAGAACTCCATGGCATTATCGGTGGGATCGCCTTCACCATATGTGGCCAGACAAAAGACGGCCAATGAGTTTTCAATATCCTTGAGCTGCAGCAATTCCTCCATATCACATTCCTCGGGATCGGCGACCATGCCCTTCAGCCGATACCGTATACCCTCCTTGGCCAAACGGCCAGCAAATTCCTCCCCCGTGCCCGTCTGTGAGCCATAGAATACAACCAGACTGCGGCCAGAGGCTTTCAATTTCTTGATAAACGAATTATCCGTCGCTGTGGTAGTGCTCACTGTAGTGGGCCTGTTTATGTATAAGTTCGATATTAATTAACAGTCTGCTTACTTACATACTGTTTACTTACTGTATGGAATAGCTGCGCACAGGCTCCTCCACCTTCTTGCGGCTGCGCAGAAAATAAAAGGCCGCACCGCCGATCAGCACCGCCAGCAGTGCGATATCAAGTAGACCCAAAAAAGGCTCATCCCCACTAACAGCAGCAGCTGCTGCTCCATCAATTGGTGGCTGCTCACTGGCCATTGTTTAAAGTCTGACTGCAAGTAAAAAGTATACAAATACAAATCAAAATCAAAATAAAAATCGAAATGTTTCGTGTTACATTTCAGTTTTGCATACACTTTACACACAATCAGTGTTGCCAGCTCCTGTTGATTGAAAAAAGCAGAAAACAGCTAGCTTTACTGCAAAAATAACTAACTTTACTTATAAAATAGCTTTAAAATAGTTAACTTTACTTATATAATAGCTTTACTTCGCAAATAATTAAATATAGCTAACTTTGTTTCAAAAATATCAAACTTTACGTCGAAAACAACTACAAATAGCTAACTTTATTTAATTAATAGCCAATTGAAATAGCCGATACATTTTTAAAGCAAACTTAAGTTCATTCTTTGAAATTACTCAAAATTTTATTAATCAATTATTTCACTTGATTCGTATAAACTTTTGGAATTCTGTAAATAGCTCAAAAACAAATAGCTGAGTTATTAAAAAAAAGCTAGATCTGACGTCAAAATAGATTAATTGACAACACTGTTTATTTATAGTTTTGCATACACTTTACAGACAACGCCGAGAATCGAGAATTGAGAGCCGAGAATATAATATGATGAGGGATAAGGTGACCGAGGGAGCTGGAGCTGTAGTTGTAGTTGTAGCTCTATTTACATATCGCACTTTGAGCACGCACTTAATGTATGCCACGTAAGTCACAAAACAAAAAAAAAACAAAAACAAATAGAACAGTATAGTACTAGTACAGTCTTTGACTGCTATTTTGCATGCGATCGATAGAACAGACCGGAGACGTCTAACGGCAAATGCGCTTCCGCACTTGTTCTAACGGTACACGCGACCACATTCGTTCCTCCGCTCTCACTCTCTTGCATTCGCACTCGCACTCGCACTCGCATTGACATTGACACTGTAATGCGTTTTAAATTATTGTTGCATTGTCTATTAGAACACACACACACACACACACGATTGTCTAATTAATATTTCATTTTGTTGTTCTCGTATACAACTGTGATATGAGAACGAAGTAACGGCTTACCTGCGCGTACCTCTGTTCGACTTAACAGCGCGCTGTTAACTAACAGCTCCAGCCATTGCCGGCAACAGTTTTATACTTGTATCGCTTATCAACAGCTGTTGAATGATTATCACACTGCACAGCAACAATTATCGAACGTAATTTTTGTTGACAATGATGAAAAGCGCCAGCCAGTTTGGCCAAATCGTAAATCAATTTCAATTTCTTAAGCGTAGTAATAAAAAAAAAAAAACATATATATTTCAAAATTGTGAGCTATATTTACGTTTTGTTTACAATTGTTTGTTGACTCATGCTTGTGTTCAATATAAATAAATACGAAAGTATTCAAATTACGTCAGGTCATGGTGCAATGATGTATGTATTTTTATAAGGTAGTTTCTCAGTTACCACTTACTTAGAACAAAGATAACAGATTTGTGCTTGGATATCTGTTTTTTCGTAAGTTAGAAAGTGTTGGGCGATTGACAATTGGTAACTCAAGCTGGGGAGCGGCTTATTGCATGACAACACCTCATATAATTACACCCTGCGTTAGGGGTGCTCGATAAGTTTAATATTTCAATGAAAGAGCTCAAGTGATTTGACAATATATTTTATTATCAGACCTGTTCCGGATGCGACGTTCAGGAAGATTTAGAGCAAGTGAAATTTGCTTTAATGTTTCTATTTTCACTTTTGACATGTTTTGGCGAATGGAATTCACTTAAAGTTGATATATGATTCATTTCTTAGCGTTCCGACAATAATAATAAATATCGGAAGATTTGATGGAAAATGAGTGTCGCAAAATGTTGCGGAAGTTGGAAACTGGAACCGGCCTATGTATAGGATGAACAAATAGATAAAACTTGATCAGGCCTGTTCCGATTTCCACTTAAGAATGCCCTTATTCACTTTCGTTTGATCAAAGATTGAATTAACTTGAACTTGAGATAAGATACAATTCACAAGATGAACAGCTATAAGAAAATTTGCCGAAAGTGAATACTAAAAACGTTGTCAAATTGACTTCTAGTCATACTTTTAAATATTCATGCTGTTATTGCTGTCATAATGTTATTTTTTAAAATAATTTATTTTATATGAAATTCTAAATGATTAAATTAATGTAATTTTATATGAAAGTCAAATTGATTTGAATAAAAACTAAACTTAATAAACAGTTTAAGTGAATATTAATAATTTATTATATGTATATGTATATGTATATGTATATGTATGTACATATATTGTTTGGTTTTTCAAATATTTGCTTAAACTGTTCCTGATCATCTTAACGATGATCTCTGCCCCATTTTAGCAATCAAAAAGAAAAGGAACTTACAAACTCAAACATAGATACACGTTGACAATGCACCTTGAATTTTGTAGCATACATTTTTAATGTGTAATGTGCTTTGACTACGTGCGCTTTGTTATGTATTTGTATTTATGCATTGAAAATGCTTCGTACAATATTAAGTTCTTGTTGCTGTGGTCAACAAATGGCAAAAAAATAAATATTAAACATGTGCCCATGTGTCGAGAACGACTACGAAAACGACGCCTATGCAAATTATTTCATTCCATACTGTTGTTGTATTGTATTGTGTCTGTCGTCTGTCATCTATATCTATATATCATGAGTTAGCATTAGGAAATTTGCCCTATGGACAATCGACTGACAATCGGTTAGAAATAATGCGAATTCGAATTCGAATTCAAATTGGATAGCAAACGAAGACGACGACGCATTGGTGATGACAAGTGTGACAACAGCGGAAAATCTGTTCAACTTTTTAGGTCACAAATGGGCAAAGTGTCGCAAGTGACGCCATCGGATTTAGAAATAATATAGAGATATATAGATTCTAGTTCTGTTTTGTAATGGGTGTATTGAAATTTGGATTTGTATAGTAAACGAATTGATGATTATTTTTAGAGACTAATCAAATTTGTTTTTGAATTGATATATTCTACATTTTCATTTAATTATTAAAGTTTTAAAAACCAATTGAAACTTAGTTAACCCACCCATTTTTTTTTTTTTGGGAGCACAATTTGTATATTCGAAATACTTCACCTAAAAATAATAATTCGATTCGAAAAACCAATGCATAAATCTAATGAATATATTTTACATAGCTGATTATAATATACAACAAAAAAATACAAAAACTTAAAAAGTACCATAAACTCAATTTTGTAAGTTTTTTTTTTTGTGTTTTTAGAATAATTTTAGCAATATTCGATATACAAAAAATACTTCAATTCTAGAAACAATTTAAGATTTTAGTTTTCAAGATTCGGCGAACTAAATTTGAATTTTATTTTTTCAATATTAAATTAGATTTGAATTATTTTAAAAAAAATTAAATATTAATTTCATAAATAAAAATCCAATTTGATTTTCATAAATTTGATGAACAAAAATTTAAGTTTATATATATTTTAAATATAGGTATATTTTTCGTATTTTCCAATTATATACATATGCAGCAATATCTTCCAAATGAAGCTTCACTTGCGCTGCCTGATTTTAAGAAATACAGATTTTTATCTATCACCGACCTTATTTTGGAGACAATCTTTACTCGTATCAAAACAAACCCCTCAAAAGCAAACTAATTGTGCTTTGTGCTTGTCCATGCTGAGTATGCGAAACTAAAAACAAGCTAACGAGGGTTATTCTTACATTAATAGAACCAATTTCGTAGTTCTCAAAGCTCTAAACTAACTACTAGACAAATAAATGCCTAAGTTGCGACTCATTAAACCAAATACTAAGCATGATTAGGCACTTTTCATTGTTTGAATTTTTGTTATCGCTGTGAAAAGTTGTTGGGCATTTTTCAACGGTGGGCTAGTTGAATTGTTTGCTGAATTTAGCCAAAAAAAAAAACCGAACTAACTAATTTTAATAAAAGTCTAGTTGTTAAGTGACCTCTCTAATAATAAATAGATACAAAAGAGAGAAGAAAAATATATATAAATGTTTGAACAGTCGCTCTTATTTAGCTCAAGGTCAATGTATATATATTTTGGGTTGGTCAATAACACGAAACGTGCAAAGTTGAAACTTCAAATACGCAAAATACGCACACAAAAAGCAAATGTATACAAATGTTTGAATAGGGAAATGCTAATTGCAGAATTTTATGAATACACTCAAAAAAAATACCATTAATGTCTCATTTTCGCTAGAAAAGTATTATCGTATTCGAACTTAAGTCGAACTTCCAAGCAACGAAAAGGAGAAGAAAAATTTTAAAAATATATATAATAATAGATCCAAAAAAGCTCTCGTTCTATTAATTTTTTTTTATTTTCAGTCAAAATTTTCAATACTTCAGTCTTTGGATTTATGTATTAGTTCCGAATCTTTTGATCGAAATCGGAAATGGGAACAGGCTTGAATGTAGCAGTTAGCAATCGTGTTTGAAATAATATCATTTTACTTTTGATATGATTTGGCGAATTGAATTCACTTGCAGTTGAACAAAGATAGTTGCGATTGGATTCAATTCAAAAATAATGAAAATTTCCACATTTATTGAAATTTCAATTCCGCAAAATGTTGCCGAAAGTGGAAACCCGAACAGGTTAAAGGTATTTCAATAAGTTATTTTAATTATTATTTTTGTTTCGTCAGTATTTTAATTATTGAATTTTACTAACAAATTGATTTTGAAGAAAAGCATTAATTTTTCAAATTAAAACAATTTAAGAAAAAATAATAAAAAATTGTGTTCTGAAAAATTTGTAAAGAAAACTAAAATAATAATTTGAATAAGCTTAAGAAATGTAAAATCAGGAAATATAAACAAAACTGTACTGTTTAACTTTAAATTGTTGGACATTATTAAAAAAAAGAAGAAATATATGCATCCAAGATGTAAAGAAGAAATATTTGTAAAATTTGTTTAAGCTTGAAAGCTGTAAATCTCACAGATACAGATACAGGTACAGATACAGATACAGATACAGATACAAATACAGCAGTAGACATTTCAAATTTGTCAACAATAACAATAACAAAAACAGCTGACAAGCTGAAAAGCAAGAAACGAGAAACAAGTTGTTTTTTGTTGTTGTTGTAATGTCAATCAAACACGCGTATCTTACGGATTGCATCAGATACAATTTGTGAATTTTGCGCATGGGCGTGCCTTTAATAATTCGCATATAATAACAACTACTTTTTATTGAATTAAATTGCACACGCAAGCGTAAATTGTTGATAAGGCGTAGTGGAAGAGAAGCAGCATAGAGGCGGCAGACAAAGAGAGCGAGAGAGAGAGACATGCTCTTGTCAAATGTAACCTCAAATTTAACGAGCAAGCAACCTGTTTTTTTTTTTAGGCAATCGAGTGTTAGAGCAGTGCACCAACAGCAAAAGCAACAGCAACAGGTGATGAACTTTACACTCCAAGAGTAACATTTGCTTTGTCTCACTCGCACACACATGTCTGCGCATGTGCGCATGTGTGTGTGTTGATCTCTTGTTGCTGCCGTAACCTTGACCATCAAGTGGCGCAAACAAAAAAAAAAAAAAAAACGATCAAAATTAGCCCAAGATAATATAATGTGTATCTGTGTGTCTATGTATGTAAGTATGTATGTATGTATGTTTAACTTACACTGTATGCGTTGATAACTTAAAACGTTTGTGCATGCGCCTTATTTTTATTTTCCTTACAGTTGTTGCTTTTCAGTTTTCGCTTTTCCTCTTTATTTTGTACACGTTTGCGTTGACGCTGCGCGAGCGCTTAATTTGTTTTATTTAGCTAAAGTGGAAGCCACGACGGCGGGGACGACAACGACAGAGGCAGTGGCAGCGACAGTGACGACTGCAGCAACAGCAACGAGAACAACAACAACAACGACGACGATGAAGCGCACCTATACATGCACATGTATGTGTACATAAACGAATATATATGTATGCGTATTAGGCTAATCGCAGTGAAATGCGTCTATGTCTTCATCCAGCTGTTGCTCGATTAATAGACCCGTTTCGGTTTGCAGTTAGAGTTAAATTGATATTGTCAGTCAATTGATAAACAATTTGTGCTTGTTTCGGCGTAATTACGTCCAAAAATTACGTCCGATCAGCAGCTTTAACTGAGTGATACTGTAAAAACGCGCACCATTTTGTTTCTTAAACAGCTGGCAACAAGAAGAAGAGCTTTAACAGAAAACTAAATTAACAGAAAATTTGAAAACTACATATTTTAAATTGCGGCTTTTTAAATGAAAAATGTTATTAAGCTGCGGGTTTAGATTTGATAAAAAACACAACCTAACGTGTCAGCAAGTTTCTGCAAGAAATAAATGCCATGTTTCGTTTTTATTTTTTTTTCATTTTTGAAAGAAAAACGTCCGCTTTGGAGGCAAAATGACAAGAACCGAAAGCTACCGAAGTCATACAGGCAAAAACAGCGCCATTACTGCGAAAGGCTGGCTAAACCGAAAATTAGCTGGGTATTTTGTGTTTCAAAAACCATGCAAGACGAATAAAAATCTCCAAAAATATTTAACAACAGCTATACGGATACTGTTCATGTTATTTTTACTCAAATGGCTATGTTAACTTTCCGCATTAAACTTTCGTTAAGTGAGTAAATCGTTTTGAACGCATGGCTACGAAGATCAGAGAAGACCTAGCAAAATGTTAAGAGTATCTTCGTATGACTATTAACAGAGCTGTGTTGTTTCGTTCAGAATTTGTACAATTGGACGGATCATACAAATGAACGAAGTAACTTATTCAGTTGTTCATGAACAATACAAGCCATATTACCGGTCATCAATCAAAAACGTCCACATCATCAAATAATTAAAATTCAGTTGTCTTTAATATACAGTCGAACTTCTATGTAGCGATTCTCAAGGGCACAAAAATAAACTTCGTTATACAGAAAATTCGTTATATAGATTTGTTTTAATATTGAACGCAATTGCAGTGTTCTGGAAATTAATTCGCCATAAAGAAAACTTCGTTGGAAAGAAGTTCGTAATAGAGAAGTTCGACGGTAATATAATAGTTGAATAGCAATTTTCACTTATCTTTGTTGGCATTAAAGTTATATTGTCGAATAACAAGGATTATTGAAAAGCTAGACAAAATTACCGCTATTGTTTGCAAACGTATAATTAAAAATTTAACATACATTAATTTTGAATATTAGATTTGGCAAAATAATTTTTTTTTTATTTTGTTGCTTGTTTGTACTAAATTGCAATTGACTTTCCAAGTCGTATGCTCACCAGCACGTAAATTTAAATAGCAAAATGATTTGAGAAGTCGACCAATATGTTGCTGTACTCTAGCTCATAGCATTTCACTTGAAGTGGAAATAGGCCTTTAGCAAATAAACATGTTAAGTTAACAGCGTGCTATTAACAAATAATATATCGACTGCATTGCACATCTCTAATTGCCAGCCATTGTACTCATTCGCTTATTCGATACTCTACTCTTTCGTTTTTAATTTTTTTGTTAACTATTTTATTTATTATTTGCAACGACTTTAAATTAGTTTTAATTATTAAATGTTAATGCTTTACGTGTACACAACTGTGTTCTATTCAAAGTGCCTTACAAGCTGTACGCGAACAGCTTGAAAAACCAGCCAACAAAAAGCAATTGTGTAATTTACATGCAAATGTCGTTGGTACCTGCTGGCCAACAACAACAACGACAACAGCAGCAGCAGCAGCGCAGCTAAAGCCAACAGCAGCAGCGGCAGCGTGCCTCACGCATAGTTTTATACGGCGCGTGTAAATAACGGCACGGAAATGCCACTAAAATTCTTTAAGAAATGTCGGCAATATAATGTGACGTCCAAGAGTTTATTTGTTATATCTGTGCATCATTTGCTAGGTGAGCGTGTGTGCGTGCATGTGTGTACATGTGTGTGTGTGTGTGTGTGTGTGTGTGTGTGTCTCTGTGGGGGCGTATCAGCCTGTGAGCAGCAGCAGCAGCAACAACAACAAGAAGAAGAATATCAATAACAACGGCGCCTCACAAGTGCACAAGTTTCAATTGCAAGAGTCAATGAGTCGCCGTTAACAACAACAACAAACACAATAACAACAACAACAACAACAACAAAAAGAAACGCAGCTGTCGTCAAGTTTTACACTTGTTGATTTATTTAGTCATTTGCCCGTTTTTAATTGGAAACACATAATTGTGTGTTTGTTTTATATGGCCAACAACAATAACAACAACAACAACAGCAGCAGCAGATAAGCATTGCGTTTATCTTGGCTTTCGTTATTACCAGTTTTGCGGAATTTCGCTTTTGCCAAAACATATCAGCGTCAACAGCAGCAACAACAACAGAAAAAACAAAATGCGGTTTTCTATTTGACTTGTTGCGTCTCTGTTAGCTAACAGAGGCGCAACGGTTAACAGTTGAGTCGCTAATGCTAGGATTACATATCCTGGACAAAAATTGAACAAATGGTTACAGCTTGCAAAATTACTTGTTGCGCCTCTGTTAAGTGGCTAACAGAGGCGCAAAGGTTAACAGTTGAGTCGCTTATGCTAGGATGACATATCCTGGCAAAAGTTGATAAACTATTGCAGTTTGCACATTAAATTTGGTACTCATCGAAACGTATTTAATTGCACGCTCTTTCAAAATGTATGACATTTTTAATGTAAAAGTTTTTTTATTAGGTTTCTCGTTAAGACTTAATCACAATTCCTAATTGATCATTCTTACTTTTATTAGTAGCCATATCTGAATAAAAAGTTGAGCTAAAAAATGGTATTCCTTAATATACTGTTAGCTTTGATTTTTTTTTTTTCAAGTTTAAATAACTAAGAGTGTTTGAATTTTAAATTGACCCAAAAAAAATGTAGAAAAAATCCCAATCCAACAAATTATCAGGCCAGAAGTGTTAAAAATTGTGTACAAAATATTGGTGTTGGAAAGAGAGGATTCAGATTTGATTATTCGACAGAGTTGGTTGCAATAGGATGATTATTGTCAAAGAATACCTTTAAAATTCATTCGTAATTTAAAAGCACATATGTAATACTGATTCTAAGCTCGAATCTAGTATAAAAATACGCAACTATAAACAGAAAAGGTTTGCAAATAAAGAAACGACCCCAATCAGCTAAATTTTTTATAATAATGGATCTTTATCATTTACCATTTGTCAGATTAAACTAATGTTTAACAGTCAGTTTAAGCCAATGTCATTATTTACGTGACAGGCGCACACTGTTAGTTAACAGTTTGACGCTCAAAGCAACAACAACAGCTACAAAAAACAGCCAACGATTTCCGTTGTAGCTCCAATAAAAACGTAAAAGGCAAAGAAAAAACAAAGAAAAAAAAAAAAAAAAACGATTAGACAACAAAAATATTTGTGTGTGTACATTAGCATATTTGCGCGTGCTCTGTTGCCAAGCGTTCCCATGGTTGTTGTTGCTGTTGTTGCTGTTGTTGCTACACACAACAAAATCTGTTGGGTTAACCTAACCGAAATTGTCGTTTGGAAATGCGCCAAACCCACAAAAATAGTGTTATTTACTGATGATTGCAGTAAATAGCTATTGTGAGACTGGATTTAGACGATGACGTTTTTCGTTAAGTTTGCGCTCATAGGATAGAGGTGAAGCGGAGCAGGAATCCACTCTTTCTTACAAGCGAGAACTCAATGAAAAAACCTCATGAGATAAACATCATCGTCTATGTACGGAAAAAGTTCGCAGTTAGCTGATGATTTCACGTCATGACGTTTTCTTGTTTATAGGAAATAGG
This sequence comes from Hirtodrosophila cameraria, assembly GCA_949708635.1. Classification (NCBI taxonomy): domain Eukaryota; kingdom Metazoa; phylum Arthropoda; class Insecta; order Diptera; family Drosophilidae; genus Hirtodrosophila; species Hirtodrosophila cameraria. Next base: position 54,011,564 of record OX453090.1, read on the forward strand.
TGAAGCGAAGCAGAAATCACCTCTACTCGAAAAACTTCATGAAATAAAAGTTATCGTCTAAGGCTGGGTTTAGACGATGTAGTTCCGTTACGTAGTTTTTTTCGTTAAGTTCTCGCTCATAGGAAAGAGGTGAAGCGGGGCAAGCAACACTACACAAGCTAAAACTTTACGAAGAAAACTCATGAAGCAAACTTCATCGAAAAAACGTACTTAACGAAAGAACCGGATAAAAATTCTACAATAATAGTTGCTGTGATCGTTGGTTGATTTAAGCGTCGAGATTTTGTGTGTTTGGCTTAAAATTATTAAGTTTTTTCACATTCTTCAAATGTATCTTTAAATATGACTTAACTTTGAGACGTCGAGCCTGCTAAAATAAAAATTGTTTTTTTTTTATCTTTAAGGCATAATACTTATCTCATTTGTGTGCTATCAATATCCATTTTTGCTTATTCTACAGACACCTCAAGCACCGTCGACTGCACCATCAGCTCGGAGAGCAAGGGACAGGAGTGCTTGGATAATGTCTGCCAGCGTTTGCTCATCCAAAAGCCGGAATTCTTTGGTCTACGCTATCTGGTCAAGGACAAGGAGGATGAATACAAATGGATTGAGCTGGAACGTTCACTCAGTCGCCAGCTGGAAAAGTATGCGGCAACAGCGAAAATGTATCTACGTGTCCGCTATTATGTCACAACCGGCATACGACATCTGAGTGATGAGGCGACACGTTTCTATTACTTTTTGCAGCTTAAAAGTGATATATATGAGGGTCGCATTGCATGTGATATACGCACAGCGATATTGTTGGCATTATATTGCCGCCAGGCGGAGTATGATAGCTATCAGGCAACCAGCGATAAACAGTCCAAGGACTACTTGAAGAAATCGTTGGTGCTGCCACGCAACATGCAGGGATTGGCCAACGATGACAGCATGCTGGATGGACTCATTATGGAGGTGCTGCAGCAGCACGCGGGCATGGCACATCTAAGTCAAAGTCAGGCTGAGGAAATGTATATACAATGCTGTCAACAACTGGATGGGTATGGTAACTGATCGTACGATTAATCGATCAATATCTTTTCTTGATACTTTTTGTTTGATTAAAGATTTAAATGTTATCAATTCTTTTCAAGAACTTTTCATTTCAAATTGTTTCCGATTTTGTATTCCTGACTTCCGAAATATTTACGAATTACTCTTCTGCTATCCGATCGGAATGGTTTCGTTTTCTCTTTTTGGAAACCGAGTTCGAAACCGAGTTGCCATCTCGTACGCATGCTCTGACAGACAGTTTTTAAATTGAATATTATGATATTATTTGACTTTAATCTACTGAATAAACTAAATTATTATTTTATTGAAAAAAGTTGAAGATTATAAGAAAATTGAGTTTAAGAATTTGTTTTTTGAGTTCCTTCATATACTTTATATACTTAATAATACTTTATACTTAATAATGTAGCCAATATAAGCTTCATCGCAATAGAATAGCATCTATAATTTCTTTTCTTATCCCTTTGGGTTTTTAACTGGCATCCTAATAATCTTTTGGCTCCTTATCGCAGTACATTTTTACTTATATAGCTTAGGAACCATCATATCTAAAAATGAAATAAAACATTCTATATAATTGTAAATAAATTATTTTTATTGCACATCATTTTAAAACTAATTACGTTTAATTACTTGCAATTATTATGATATATTAATCGATTAACAATATTTTGCTTGCCATCACTCTCTAGGTATGGGGAGGAACGCTTTGCAGCGAAGGATACGCTGGGGAATGATTTACTGCTGGGTTTGGCCATCAATGGCATGATCGTCAATGCGGACAATGGCAGGCAGTATTTTCCATGGAAGGAGTTTCACACGGTGACCATTGATAAGCGCACGATTAAAATTGAGCAAAAGAAATTGGATGGCGATGGGAGCATTGTGGGCAGCTTTATATTTAGTGAAGCGGAGATTGCACGCTACTTTTGGAAGCTGTGCATAACGCAGCACAAGTTCTTTAAGCGTTTTATTGACACGGATACGCCATCGAGCTTGGGCAGCAGCGGTGCGGATATGGAGAGTAATAATGGTGTGGCATTGAGCGCTGATAGCGTTGGTTATGTGGAGTATGATTATGTGGCTGCTGCCGAACAGCATCAGCAGCAGTTGCAACAGCAGCAGCAACAGCAGCAGCAACAACAGTTGCTACAACAACAGCAGCAGCAGCAGCAACAGTTGCTTTCATCCAACATTTCGCTGGCCGCCAGTCATAGTCACAGTCATCTGTTGGGTCAGAGCAGCAGCTGCTTGGATCTGAGCAATAACAATTTGCACAGCAGCAATAGCATGCTGCATCACAACAACAACAATAATAACAATAGCAGCAGCAACAACAGCAACAACAACAATACGGACACACATGAACGCGAACGTTTAAAGGCCATGCTGCCCACTTATCGCCCCGCACCGGATTATGAAACTGCCGTGCAATTAAAATATCGCACACCCTCCGCTGAATTGCATAATGTTGCCTTGGCGCTTGCCACGCCCGGCAATGCGGCCGCCTACTATGCCGGCTCACAGCCCGATGTACACAATCCGGCCGTTTATGGTGAAAGTCTTTTATTTGGTCATCATCTGACTGCAGCACATCGTTATCCGGATGTTGCACAGCCCGCAGCAGCTCTGCACGCGCATCATCATCTGAATTTCTATCAGACACAGCAGCAGCAACAGCAACAACAACAGCAGCCGACTGCCTATTTGGAGCTCTCGCAGCGCATGCACATGATGCGACACAAGGCGCCACCGCCATATCCCGTCAATCGTTTGAGCTCCTCCTCCACACCCGATCTGGCTGTTGCCACGCCCCGTCCGCTGCAGGGCTATCGCAACTATGTGTCCGGCTCATCGCCAGATCTGGTCTCCAATCGTAATCTGCTCAATGGCGGCCAGTTTGTGGCCCTTGCCGCAGCCGGCGGCGGTGGCATGCATGGCGGCAATGTACCCACCTCTTCTGGTGCCACAATGCTGCATCAATATCCATACATTGGCCACATCGGCCATTCGCAGCCATATTTGCCGCCGCACGGCACTTTCGAGAACCTCAACATGATCGAGGAGCAGCCCTCCATTATGTCCCAGCTGCGTCAGTCGGCGATGAGTCAAGCAGCCGCCGTTGCAGCAGCTGTGCAGAGGTGAGCAACTCAATCTTTATAGACTAGAAGAAGCGCAGTCTATTGTTGTATTCCTTTCTCTGTTTGTTGTTAAATATTGACAAAAGGACAGAGAAAACTCAATTAAAACAAAAGTAATAAGACACCAAGAATTATTAGGTTTTATGCGAGCAGACCTGGAGAAAATGATTCTTTTTGTAAAAAATTCTTTATCATAAGCAAAAGAATGATTGCCGAAAATTCGAATTCTCAAAGAATTAAATCTATTTGAATTAAATTCATTTTCAAAAGCTACAAAATGATTCTCGAAATTAATTCTCAAAGAATAAAATCAAATTTGAATTCAGTTCTTTGACAAAGCTTTGAAGAATGATTATTTAGCATTAATTCGCAAAGAACTAAATCAAATTTCAAGTCAATTCTTTATTATTACCAAAAGAATGATTCACCAATCTTGAATTCTTTAATAATTTCCACTTCTTTGGAAGAAGATACAGAAAAGTAACGTATCATAGAAATTAAATTGATTTGTTTGTTTCTCTGTTTTGTACGAATGAAGAAAAATAGATAATAATGATGTGCTCGAGCTAAAGTGCTATTAAAACAATGAAACGTCAAGCGTTTTTCTAATGAATACATCTATTTAAATATATATATAATTGTAAACCAATTGACAATTGTTAAGAAAGTCAGTATGATCACGAAAAGAGATCTTTTTGTAGCACATTATTCAATTAAAGTTCGTTCAATTAAGCGTCATTCAATGAAATTACTCTTTTTTTAGAAGTTTTTTTTAATGATCGGAACTTGTGTGTTTGTTTGAAAAACTTTACTGCAATAGTATGTATCATAAGCAATCCAAATTTAGCTCATCTACCAACCTTGATCAGCATTTAAAACCAATACATATGTCGGAAGCGTAGGATCGAATCAGTATAACTTAAAACTACCATCCAAGAATTGTTTTTTTTTATCATTTTAAAATTTTTACTTAATTAAAAAAATTAAAATTAATCAGTAATTTATCATTTTTATATTCATATCCTAAGTTGAAGTTTATATGTTATAGCTTTAAATGTGCTGCAAGAGATAGATTGTTTTTCTCTCTTTTTTTTTCTTAATGTTTCCAGGAAACTTGTTTAAAAGTCTAATATTGTGGACTGCAATTAATCAAAAAACACTAATTTAATTAATTGATTATACATAATTATGAATACAACATTAACTTATTATCAACATCAATCTTTCAGCTCACCAACTCTGCCACCCAGCGGCTATCGCAGTTCGGCACCACCGCCGGCGAGCAGTCCACAGCCAGCGGCAGCGGCGGCGCATGCAACGACGCCGACGCCGTTGCAACGCAGCGCGATGAATGGTTCGATTGAGCCGATCTATGAGAATGTGCCGCTGCCACTGCCACTGCCGCAGCGCGCAAGTGGTGGCAGCAGTGGCAATGCCAATGCGGATGCCATGCGCCAACGCGCCTCCTCCATACAGTCAGCGCCGCCAGCTGCGTCGCCAGTGGCAGTGCCAGTGCCAGTGCCTGCTGCACGGCATGCCAACAACAACAGCAACAACAACAATGTTGTTACGGTAACTGTGACTGCACAGCCAGATGATGAGATTACCAGAAATATTAAGAAATATGGCGCCGATCGTGCGGCTAGCACCGAGCTACAGTTCTTGGAGCCGCAGGCGCCACAACGTGCGGCACGTGCCGCAAGCGCAGCGCCCACAATTGGTGCCACCGCGCCGCCTCGCCAACATCGCTCCACGGCCAGCCTGAACAAGTCGACGGTGGATGTGATTTCGCCAGCAGGCGACTCGCTGCATCAGCAATTTAGTGCCATGAATCTGTCCGCCAATACATCTGCGTCCACGTCTTCCATGTTTAACTCAACGCTGGATACCACCGGCTCATCGACGGCCAGCAAAGAGGTGAAACGTCGCCGTCGTTGGAACATTTTGTCGCGCAGCAAAACGCCCGATAAACAAAAGTCTGCAACGCTGGGCAGAGAGAAGGCGAGCAGCACTGCCGCTCAGCATGCCAAGCTGGCGACCAAAATGAAGCTGGCCCAGGACGATCTCAATCTGCCGCATCGTTGGTCAACGGGCGTGAGCAAACCGCAGCCCATCTCGGGACAGTATTCCAAGGATAAATTGGTAAAATGAATTTAAGTGACAACACTTAACAATTGATTTGATTCGGTTATTTTAAAAACATGATAAGACCACTCCTGGACTGGTTGAATATTTATTGAAAGGATTGGAAAAAAACACAGACAAAACCCAATCAGAGCAAAAATAATACATAAGCAAAAAGTCAGTAACTATTAGTGGGCAAAAATGTGATATTAGTTATAAAAACAAAGGATAGACATTCAAATGCCTTTCAATTAGAGAAATGACAAAGGACCAAAAGATCTAAGTGTAGAAACAGATGGAGCATTACTTATTATGTTAAATATGTATTTATCAGGCCTGTTCTTATTTGTACAAACTTTTCATTCTGAATCGTTTGCGAATAAAATACTTATATTTCTAAACTTTTAAAGAAAAGTTCGAATTTTTCTTATTCAAACTGTCTAAAGAGCAAAACTTTCCTATTCATCCATTGATATTCAAAAATTGAGAAGAGCTAATATCTCCGATTCCGAATGTTTTGATCGGATTCGGAAATAACAACAGGCCTGTATAACTAGCACATAACATCCGAAAAGGATTCTGGGTCGCATTGTTGGTATTACAATTTTGAAAAGAAAGAGAGAGAAAGTTTCTAGTACTTCTGAACGGTTCAGAAAGGGATGGAAGATTTATAGGTTAAAGTCTACTGCGACAAGGAGGCAAGATCCCGGAGAGCAAAAAAGCAAATGAAACTTGTTTTGTAAAGTTTAAAGCCAATCCAAAAATACTAATTTATTAATGTTTTGATTTTTCTGTATGCTCTTTCAGTGCCAGATATTAAACGATAAACTGCAGGATGCGCAACTCTTTATGGAGTTTGAGCGCATACCTAAGAGACGCGAGCATGCCCAATACGATTGTGCGCTGCTTGAGGAGAACGAGCTAAAGAATCATGATCCCAATTTTCTGCCATACGATGATAATCGCGTGCGTCTGACGCCATCTATGGACAATCGACATGGCTATGTCAATGCCTCATACATATCCGTGGGTTATATCTGTAATTTTGAAGTGTTTTCACTTAATTCAAGTTTTGTCTTGTGATTTTTTTGATTATATAGGCAACTGTCGGCACCAAGCAACGTTTTTATATTGTCGCCCAATCGCCGCAAGAGTTGCAAACGATGCGCATTTTCTGGCAATGCGTTTGGGAGGCGGATGTTTATTTAGTGGTGCAGCTGACGGAGGATATGAGCTATATACCGCTTAGCAGTCAACAGCGGATGGAGTTTGGACAGGTTGGTGGCTGGAACTTAGCTAAGTTTATGAAAGATTTATTAAAAATATGCTTCGTTTTCACAGTTCCAGGTTTATCAGGAATTCTCACAAACCACAGATCGCTGCACCACCAGCAAACTGCGTTTATATCACGCACCTTCGCGTCGCTATCGCTCAGTGTGGCACCTACAATACGCCGACTGGGCGGAACAGAATTGTCCACGTGATGTCAATCACTTTCTTGACTTTCTCGAGGAACTCAACTCTGTGAGATTGGCATCCACGCACGAGGTGCCGCCTGGACACAATACCAATCCGCCAGTGCTTATACACTGCCTTGAGGGTGGCGGACGTTCGGGTGTCACATTGACAGCGGATTTATTGCTCTACACATTGGATCACAATGAGGTAGTGTGATAACCCCTATATATATACAAAACTATTCATCCTGACTAACTGCCCGCTGCTGACCAACGCACAGCCCAAAATATAAGAGATATAAATCTGAATTTTTCACTGTAGTCTTATCTTATGTTGAAAATGCGTACTGAGAACGAATTTTTGAATATTGAGTCGGGAAATTTGGGAAATTGGCGGAATTCTATTGTGTGCAACTTTTTTGTTTATCATCCGATGATGTTCAAACTCGTTTTAAAAGATCTATATGAATATGACTGCATGGCAATTTTTCGGAAAATTCAATCTTGGGTGGAATGGCGAAAGTTTAGTTTTCGTGAGATTTACATCGAACTCATTTTCAAAGATCTATATGAAAATCAGGAGATTTATCTTCCCTTAGTCGAAAATGGGTGGTCAATTCTATAAAAACGAAGGTTTAGTTTTTTAGAGATTTGATTCAAATTCATTTTCAAAGACCTATATGAAAACTATCTTATACCCGTGTCTTTTCTTACCCGCCCTAATTTCTCACAATTTCTCGGCCGCGGCTTTACTGCCGGACTTTGTATTTGACCCTGACCAAACCTTGAGCCACACGCGTGCATGGGTTTTACAGACATAGCTTTCAAACTATGTTTGAAGCCAATCAAAAGATAACAGCAAAGAACCCGATTGCATTGAAATAAGACTTTCTCGTAACATATACAAAAAAGAAAGTATAAAAATTCATTTTATTCAATCTATTGCAGGATCTGGATATACCACGCGTCATTGGGCAGCTGCGGCATCAGCGTGACAGCATTATACCATCGTTGGCGCAATATAAATTCGTCTACAATCTGCTTATCACCTATCTTAAACGCACGAGGTTGATCTAAAAGCAAAAAAGAACATATTGTTTTCCAGCACTTGCTCATTTGCTAATAGTATTTCATGTTTAAGCTTAACAATCTATATAAATAACAAAAGAAAAAAAAGAATCGAACAACTTTATTGTATCCACACACGCTACTTAAAGACTTGGTATCATATTCTCCATATTAATAAGTATCATGACTGTTCTTCCATTTGAGGCAGCTATAAACCACACCACCACCATACGATCATTTTGTGTATTAACTTTGTGATCCCAAATTGTTTATACGTAAGTTCAGAATTTGTTACCAAAATTTAAGCGTTCCACCCTAATACAAAAACTAACTTTTGTGTTAATCATAGTGCTTAGGTTTAAAGCCAAATTATTTATACATATTTTTTTTAAATGAACCAATTGATATGCCTTACGCAACGCAAAGCAATAAAAAATTATACACTTTTCAATAAAATTCTGGTATTTTTATTTAAATAAAACAGTTTTTTGGTTTTTTAAATACTGTATGTATTTGTTTTTCCAAGTAAATATCAATACATATCTATATTATATATATGACATATATAATATACACATACAGAAGCTTAAAAAAATTACATACAGTTTTGATTTGAAATGATTTGGAAATATATATTTTGATTAACTGTCAAGCAAGTTCAGTTTTTTTTTCTTTTCTTTTTTGGGTTTTTATTTTTTGGCTTAAGCTCTTATTTCTCAAGTTGGGTCTCAGAGCATGATATTTTTGATTGATAATGTGATTTAAATTGAGAAAAAATCTCAGTTAAAGGCATTTTAAAAGTTTAAAAAAATACACTTGAGCTGGGAGAAGCCCTTAAAAGAGCACAAGTTTTTTGATCTGTATTTACAGTTTTAGAAAAACATTTAAATGGCTCACGAAATATTTATCATAAGTCACATAAGCAATAAAATTAAACGCACAAATCAATTTAGATCCATTTTCTCGAACCCCTTTTCAAAAAAATATGAGAAAATTAATTTATTTCTCATATTATTTCAAATGTGAGTAAATGGGCCTTAGTTTTTCATTATTTCTTATAGATCTACAGAAATGAAGGATATCTTGGACACATGCCTGATAGCCCACACTTTGGAGATCTATATAGTTTTCAGATCGGGACCCATAACTTAAAAAAAAGAGCATACAAAGCAGCATTGCATGTGATTTTAACTTTAATTAACATATAATTAGGACAAAAAGCACAATTTTTTTTTGATTTTTTAAACATTTAATTTTTCTTGTAAGCCATAAAAAGCAAAAGTTACCGTTATCTTAACTTAAAAATAAAAAAAAGCACAAGTATACATTAAACAGTTAGAATTTTGTTTGATTTTCTATTTTTCTGTGTTAGTTTTTCATACAAATTATGCTTATTGAGCTGCAATTTAATCAGGTTTGTATATAGGCAATGTTTACATATATATATGTATATATACACAAATATATATATATATATATATATATATAGTGAGATTTTTAGTGTATAGTCATATAAATGTATGTTTTTATATATATAATGTATATCTATGTATATAACAGGCAATCGCATATATACACACAAACAAAAAATATTGGAGTTCTTTACGTGTGAGAAAAATATACATGTTAACAAAAAAAATATTATTATTATATATGTATGTTGTTTTTAAAGTCTCAGGTCTTTTTTGTTTTATTTTATTCTGGTTGGTTGTTAAATTTGCTTGTACTTTCATTCTTGTTGTTGTTTACGTTTGTCTTTTGTTGTTGTTTTTTGTTTTGTTTACATAAATTGCATTTGTCTTTGATGTTTAAAGTTAATAATAATAAATACAGCGCTTGGAAAATATTCGAAAAAAATCTCTCAGCTTACAAACTAAATATTTGGAATTGGAGCGAAGGTTTTTTTTTCATTACTCTGCATATATGTATTTATATATATTAGTAGATATATATAGATAAAACTAACATAGAGCTAAAGTATACATAAATGGAATACAAGAGAGTGAGTCGGTCTCGTCTCGTTCTAATTGTTGTTGTGCTGGGCAAAAAAAATTTAAATTCTGTTTTTTTTTTTCGTTCTTTTATGCCGACTAAAAGTCTTCAAAAGAGAATTTTTGATTGCAAATGTTTTTTTTTTTATTGGGTCTGCTGGTTTGGTCTGCCTGCAGACATTTCTTCTTATGCATGTGACAAGGCAACAACTTTATAGATCATTCTTTTTTGTTATGATTTGAGTTTCATTTTTTCATTTTTGTTTCAGTTTTTCGTTTTTGTTTCGAGGAAAATGTTTACAAAGAATTGTGCTAAATTAAAATTAATTATAAGCCACTTAAAAAACATAGAGCAAAACTAAACTTTATGCGCTTAAACCTAAGAATACGTGACAAATGGGGGATTTCGAACGTTGACGTTGACGCTGATACAATGATGATATATGGGATATGAACATATGTGTTGGGGCAACATTTTGTATATGGATGTGTGCCACAATTGTGTATATATATATATATATATATATATATATGACGGTAATGTATATGTATATGTGTGTTTGCTTGTTTGCTGGTGACATGGAAAACCACAACCATTAACAAATTTTGGCATCTATATATGCTGTAAAAACAAAAGAAAAAATCATTTAATTCGAAATTGTTATAGTAAAGTTTTACAGTATGGTTTGCTATACTCACAACTAATTAAATTAACATTTAGTAGTTAAAACAGCACAGTTTTGATTTATTGATTCATGGGTGGCATGGGGCATATGGAACACTTTGTGCTATCCATAAAATTTGGCGGGCCACCTGTTGAAATGAAATACATTAAAGGAAATGTTCAGTGAGTGTGTTGCTAGGTTTGAATGGTGTCTATAAAATGTAAGACTAACTAAACTTCTTATAGCTATTTGAATTTATTAATTAGATCAACTGATCTAATAGAAGGTTATCAGACATTCATTTTGTGTAAAGTGAGCTTAACATATTACATGCAACAGTTAACGTTATGTAAACTTATATTTATTTCATTAATTGACGATTGTTTATGAACAAGGTGTTTTATACTTAAAAGGTATTACATATACAACTTGCATGTTTATTAGAAAAGCATTTGATATTTAATATTAAAAGTTGATTGATATTCAAATCAAATATGAATTCTAGATTATCTTTAATATTTTATAAAACATTTTTTAAGTAGGTTTATCAGGTACGCTGTGTTATTAATTTCAATCAGGAACCGAACTGCTTATAAGTTTTAATATAAAAATTACCTATTAATGATTATTTTTGAGTTTTAATGCATTGCTAAAAAATAATGATAAGCTTAACATTTTTAATATGTTACTTTAAAATTATAATTATTTATGAATTGCTTTCTTAATTGTGATGAAGTAATCATGCCAGTTCCCATTTTCGAATCAAATCAAAGCATTCGGAATATTAGGTATTACTGGCTATTCTGAATTTCGAATATCAATGGGAAATCCAGTTTCAAAAGTTTGGCTTTTGAGACAGTGGAATTAAAAAGAAAGAACGATTTCTCCTTCATTCGAAAACAGACACACAAATTCGGAAACGATTCGGTAATAGAAGTTTTTGGAAATATGAACTGGCCTGAAAATTGTGTTTAAACAAAACGTGGATGGTAATCATTATTTTTAAATTAAAACATAAAAAACATCCATTTTGTTTTGTAAAAAAATTATAAAAATCAAAAATTATCATTATTTCTGAGAATTTCTATAACGGCTCAGATATAAAAATAAAAATATGACTACGGTAATATAGATTGGACGTGTCTACTTGCTGTTAATATATAATAACCTTAAAATACTGCTCTATGGAAAAGCAAAAATCAGATTTTCAAATATTGATATTGTTGTACTTCTTTGTTACGTACATTCTACATTTTGACTACGAACAAATTTGACGGAATTGAAATGAAGAACAAACCCATTTATGGTTAACGAACTGACTTATTGAACAACATGCCTTTTTTTTAAAACAAATACATAACATAACTAACAATATTAAAAAAAAACTTATTAGTACAACTTAAAAGTAGGGCTAAATATCTTCTCGCGATGCTCTTGCAACTGCATTTTGTGGCTGCTGGCATTGGTGGTGTTTGGTTTGTGCTACTCTGCTCAGCTCAGCTATATCCAAAATCTCAGGTGACAAACTTACCATGCATGTGATTGAGGTGCCTGGCTGCATTGCTATGATGATGACTGTACAGGCTGCTGGTGTAGACCGGCGGTGGTGGTGGTGGCATGGCCAATTGTTGTTGTATTTGCTGCAGTTGCTGATGGCTACGCATATGCAAGTAAGGCGCTGGCGGTGCGGGTAGCTGTGGTGGCTGTATGGATGCTGGTGGTTGTGATTGTAGTGATTGTAGTGTTGTTGGTGGTGGTGTGGGTGTGCTGGGTGGTGTGCTCGTGCTCTGGCAAGGACTATTTAAATTCCGAGTAACAGCATTGTTTGATATCTGCTGTAAGAGGCGGCAATCAGCAGCTGTATAAACTGGCGGCGATGGTTCATTGTGTGTTGTTTGCTGTTGTTGTTGTTGTTGGTATGTCAGATGGTGTTGTTGATGGTGCGTGTGTTGCTGCTGCTGCTGCTGTTGTTGTTGCTGCTGGGCGTAGGAGCCATGCCCGCTGTCACATGATGATACTGAACCTGTTGGGTGTTTGTTGGTGACCATGAGAGGAGAGTAAAAGTAGCGTAAAGAGTGTCACAGTGTGTGTAAGTGTATGTGTTTGTGTGTGTATTGTAGACGTGTGTGCGTGTGTGTTTTATGAGAGACCAACAACCAAATGACAAATGCCAAAGCAGCGTTAACCAACCACCAAAATATATGCCAAAATGCAAGCAAGGAGCGAGGATTATTCTAAAGCGCAACTATTTAGCAATTTAGCTAAAAGGTCAGGTTCAACTAAAGTTAAGCTACAAATTATGCACTATTATTAACAATATAAGCTTAACTATATAATACTTAGGTTTTTTAGTAGCAGCACTAAGCGTTTAGTATTTGAATGTGATATGGTTTTGTAACCTATTTTAAGCACACACAAACTTACCGGAAGTCACGGATTTGCGCAGCGGTAAATCACGAAATGTAGTCACACTACTGCTCTCCAGCGAGAGATCCACGGAAGGCAGCGGCGGCGGCGGTGCGGGTGTATCCGAATGTGAACGTTCGTGTATCGCTCGGGTGGGCATTATGTTGCCTGCAAAATGGATGGAAAAGGTTTAGGAGCATTATTAGTATTGAGTTATTCAAGTTTGTTAATCCTGTTGACGGAAATGAGAGAGGCTGTATCTATTTCGATCAAGGCTATAAATCGGTTTTGAACCGGTTCTGAACCGCATCTTGAACCAAAGTAGTTGTCTAAAATAAACTTCAAGCTGAACCAAACCATTATTTTTTATACATTTTCAGGTTTCTTCTCTTTATTTATCTTAATGAAGTTTTAGCTGATAAGAAAATCATTGTCTAAGCTCTGAAATCTACATATGAAAATCAAGAAAATTAATCATTTCTTAAAATAAATCTAATTTTGCTGAACTTTATGCTAGGTTTGCTTTAATTCACGTTTAAAATACCAAGAACTCAAACTCTCTACAAAAACATTAAGGCATGACAAAACGCTGATCAACGCTAATCCGCTAACGAATGATAGTTCGTCAAAATTTCCGGAATGCTAATCCCCTCCCCAATCCGACAGATTAGTAATATGAAATTGCAATTTGCTCACCTCCCGAAGCCAGACGTCGATGTGCACATGGACTGGGACTTGGCGTACATTGTGCATTGGCCACGCCCACCGCGGCAACAGCAACAGTTGGCACAACACCAGGAGGAGCTGCTGGCGTGCTAAAACCATGCGCTGCATGCAAATGATGCAATGGCGGAATGACACCAGGCAGCGCTGAGTTATGTCGGGGCACAAATGGCTGATGCGGTCGTATCTTTGAGGATTCGGACAACGAAAGCATTTTCTTAACAGCCTGCGGCGAGGCAGTTCCAAATTTGGGACCATTATTGTGAAGTTGCTGGCGACGCTGATGATCGCTGGTGGAGCTGGTCGAACTGGTTGTGGAGAGAGTCGGTGAGCTTGGATGACGCTTGCGCAGCGATACCGATGAATTTGGTGCCGAACTGGAGCTGGTATGCGAATAAATGCTCAGCTGATCTCCGCCAGCATTGATGCAGCCAACGCCCGTAACGCCAGCGCTAATGCTGCCGCTGCCAGCGCTGCGATGCGAGCTGTTGCCATGCGAAATGCTGCCCGAGTAGGTGGAGCCGTGTGGTGGCTCACAATCAAGTGATAGCCTGTGAAGTAGATCCTCATCGCTGAGTATTTTGAGACTATTCAAATAGGCCTTGACGCGTCGCACCATTTGTGCCTCCTCAAACATTTTCTTGGGATTGGGCGCCGCCGTGGACTTCTTGCGTCGCTTGATTGTAGCCTGTCCAGCATTGGCGGCAATCACGGTGCCGGCAGCAGCATTGCTCTGCGAGGCGGACATTTGATTGAGCGAGAAGAGTGCATTGGATGGCGTTTGACCCTTGAGCTCCAGTATGGCCAGCAGATCGTAGGGTGAGCTGCACATGTGCGTCAGCAGACGCACCTCCTTGGATAGCATGCGTAGTTTCTCAAAATTGATCAAGCCATCAATGCGTGTGTCATTGCCCAAATGTATAAATGTTAAATCCTTTTTAACAATCGGATAGAAGGGTATGATGGGATGCTGGGCAAGCAGCTCGGCAGAGACAAGCTGCCTGTATTTAGACATATTACGCGATGGATCCATCAGATCCTGTAAATCATTAAATAAACGCTGATACTTTGACGGCAACTTCTCCCAGGTCAAACGCAAACGTGAAACGGCACCATGTCCCAATCCCGATATGATGGCAAACATGGAATTAAAATTGCGACATTCCTTGCAATGTCGCGCGATTTTAATAAATTGCTTAACAATCTTCATGCGACGCACAATGTTATGCTCAGCGCATATTTCGCTGACGACCCAAAACATTTCACGATTGACCAGCTCAGAGAATTTGCTAAGCATCGGCACACCATACTTGGACTGCAGCTCGAACAGCTCATCAATGTACTCGGTGGATTCGATTTGACGAAAATTGGCAAAATCCTGCAGCGTCAGCTGTATGGCCAGCTCGTAGGCATTCAGTTGTAGAAAATGTACGCCCGATTCACGCACCAACTCCAAGGCCAGCTCATCCGGCACCAGCGGCTCGGTGCTATCATTTAGCTTAAGATAATAGCGTGCGGCAAAGCTAATGCGTTCCGCCAGATTCTGTAGCTGATCGGGCAAACGACGCTGTTTAACCATGCCACCTTCGCCGACGCTAACCTCGCAGAGCGAGAAATTTGAGCTGGGATCGTGTATGCCAAATTCTTGCAATGTTAACATGACCACCTCATGGGCTGTCGTCTCCTTGTAGATGAGCACATATTTGCATGTCTGATCCGATTTGTAAACCTTAAGCACATGCTCCGGATAATCCGGTGGCAGCATCGAGCTGCTTGTTAGCGTGCTTGCCGCCGATGGTCGATGCAAATGTGCCTGCAAATAGTTAACTTGCAACGTGGCGCATGGCTCGCTGCTGTTATCATAGTTGAGGCTGCTTAAATCTGGATTCGATTGCGATTGATACAAACGTCCAGCATTGTTTTGCATTGAATTGCAGATGCCATTGGAATTGCAGCTACTGCTGCCGGAACTGGCCGCCGATAGCTTTGCCTTGCACTGCGGCTCATTGAGCAGTGTATCGGAGCTATCATTAAGGCTGCTGCCCACATGTGGCTGCTGCTGCTGCTGTTGCTTGAGTAGATTCATTTTGGCTAATGCCTTTTGTAGTCGTCGCTTGGGTGCCAGCGTCATAAAGCCACCTGGTTTGCTATCCTCAGCGCCGCACTTTTTGGCTGAATTGGAATTAACACTTTGCAGCAGCTGTTGCATAAAGTTAGATGCCATATTGCCACCACTGCCACTGCCACTCACTGGCGGCGTCTGAGGCGGTGCACAGTCGGGCTGGTCGAGCAGCATATCCACCGAGCTGAGACGCACCATATGCGCACGATTGCTTAGCTCCTCGGTGGTGCTATCGCTGCGTCCATGCAGCTTTGCTATATCATTGGCACAAATGCGACGCGGACTGCGCAAACTTTTAAAGCTGCCGGTTGCCTGTGAGCTTATGCCACCGCCCGTTGCATTGTTGCCGCTGCCATGTTCCAGCGCCTGCATTATTTCCTTGAAGCCCAACAGATTGCTCTTCACCTGTATGCTTAAATGTGTGGTGCCCGTGAGCAGCTCCAGTGCACGTTTGCTGGTCACATGATCCAGCGATTGACCGTTCACTTCATGGATCTGATCGCCGCGTTTAAGGCCCACATCCTGCGACTTGGAACCAGGCTCCACATGCGATATATATATGCCAACCGAAGCATTGCCAGTGGCAGCGGCAACGCCGCGTAACTCATAGCCACCAATGATTTGAAAATTTAAAGGTTCGTCGCGTGATGAACGCGTCAAAATGCAGCTGCGCATGCGAGCTTTCGCTGCACACGCAATGTGCAATAAACGTAGCTGACTGAGCAGCTTTTTGCGCTCCAGTCCAGCCTCAAAAATCTCGAGAAACTCCATCATCTCGTGATCGGCCTCAAAGTCTGTAAAATGATTGTTCACCCAGAGCAGAACGACGCGTGTGACACGATCGCGCAGCTCCTGCGTTTTATGTGTATCCAGCTGCTCCAAATCAAACCAATGCAACAATTTGCTGGTCACCTCTTGTTGATTGTGTATAAAAATACGATGTGTTAGCAGAAAATCTTCAACATATGTCGGATCCGTCATCGAATTCTCCTCAACCAGTTGCTGCAGCAAACGCTCTGGCGTTCCTCTAATCACCACATGACCACGCTTTGTATTTAGATTTGCTGTCGCAGCCAAACCACTGCCTGTTGAGGTTGCGCTCTCTGCACCGCTGCCGCCAATGGAGCGCAGTTCGGTAACCATAACAATGCGTCCCAATTCATCCTCATGACGTCGCGTATTCTCCTCACCCTGATGCTGTATGCGATAGTAATCGGTTTGTGTAATGCACACAAATTGACAATCATCGCATTTGGTGCGCATCACGCCACGATGATACAATTTATCCATTGTCGGCAATATGCCAAACGAATCGCCCATTTGCAGCTCCTCACGCGTACCATTCGCATGCTCGATCTCGACGGCGCCATTGATTAAAACCGACCACGAGTCCAATTCTTCGCCATCGGACATGACCACAGTTCCGGCCTTGTCCACCACTGCAAATACCATCACAGAGCAGAGTGCACGACGCACGGCAAGCGTTATGTTTGTGAATGCTTTCAGGCCCTGCGTGAATTCCAGCAAGATTTCCACATCATCTTCGCTGCGCTCCGATGGATCTTTTTCCAGGCAATCACGTACCGCATCGCGCACGTTGAGGCTCTGTGATGACAATTAGAAAATTAATTATTAAAATTTTTCTATAGCTCATTTGAACTATTGTCTATTGACATCACCAACTCACATCCATGCTCTCGGCGAGATCCTCCTCATCGGAGTCCACCACAGACTCAACAAGCCCGGAGAGATCAATCTCCTCCGCCTCCAGCGATGAGCCATAAACAGAGGCCATTGTATCGCTGCCGCTGTACGCTGAACTTGTGTCACTTGAGTGCGAGCCACGATTGCATTTTTGATGCAATTCTGGTCGATTGATTGCGTTAGTATTTGTGTTGCCGCTGCCAAGCACCGTTGCGCCGGCTGTGCTAGTGGGTGGATACTAAACAGAGCGAGATAGTGAGAGAGCGAACGAAAGAGAAAGGAAAACAAAATAGTATACAATTAATTAATGGACATACAATGGTTTACAATTAAAGTTGGCACTTACATGATGTCTGATATGATGATATGGATCCATTAAGGCGCTGCTTCAGCTTCAGCTGCTGCTGCTTTCTCAGCTGCTGCTCTGCTGCTACTTCATCTGCATTGATTGGCAATCAGTTGTGTTGTGATATGTGCTGAACTTTGGACCTTGTTAAGCTGCAAGTTATAATGCAAAATGCAAAATTATCTATATTATTATCTCTAATTACATACATATATTAAACTGGTAATCAATGCAAATCAAGCAGTAAGAAAGAACTGGAGACATTTTTTTAAAAAATTTATTAGCCTTTTATAATGCAACTTCAATTGTAGCTTTTTGTGTATACAAAATAATTTGTTCTAGTGTTTTAATACCCTTGTCAACATTTAAGTTATTATACTTTTAATAACTTTTCTATCTGGTTCAACGTTCTATTCGATTTTTATGGGATAATTTGAAAGTAATACAGTACGCCTTCGCTCAACAAAACGCTCAATACACACACAGCTTATCAAGTTGCAAAAGCAACTGTAAAACTGCAATGAATGGCCTGTGCTGCAAAACAGGAGCAATGTGCACCTGTCCAGCAACGGCCTTGGAAGTATTTATAGATCTTATTCCACTTTATTGTATAATTAAATTACAGCAGACAGCAACTCTGCTGAAAATATCATCTGCAGAAAAGACGCTGGAAGCCTTGGAACTTCCTCTAGTCTTACAACCAAGGAACGAAATGGGCGCCGAATATCTCTTTGAGCGGAACTTCGATTAAAATAGAAATGGATGCCTTTGGAAGACGTTCATCCCATGAAATACCACACCATAAACTGGTACACCCATGGAAAATACACAAGCATAATCCAAGTTGAAGTATGCGCCATTGGAAGGTGTGTCGATATAAACATAGAAGGGAACAATCATTACAGGGACATTGCTATCCTATCTGACAAACTCTCTAAGCTGGTTCGCGATTTTCAAATCAAGTTAGACCAACTAGAAATAAATAATAAACATGGGCAAAGAGTGGTCCCAGGGCACAAGAATATAGCTGGGAATGAGGCAGCCGATGAGCTAGCCATTTTAGCACTAGGAATAAAATTAAATTTAAAAAAAAAAAAAATGGTAAGCAACTCAAACAGGATGCTCAGTTGACTCCAGACAGGACAGCGTAATCTTAGCAAACTGAATAAAGTAAGGAGCGAAATGCACGAAAATGTTGTTTTCAACCGATCAAGCTCAAACGCATTGTCAAAGCAAACAAATAAAACAGTCGTCGAAAAGTCCACCAATAGGGCAAAAATCACAATATGAAAATCACTCTTGTTTGATACGGACTGCAATATACTCTATTACAGGGCGGCGTTCCAGTTTAAATTTAGATCTCATTCTATAAGACAACTAAATGTTGTATCTTTCATCTCTTAAAGAGAACAGACGTGAAGCCAACAATCGATTAACCGACATTCGACAGCGAAACAATGATCGATTATCGATTTTAAAACAATATGACTCAACAAAAAACTAATTTTCATAAACTAATTTCTCAGTAAATCATTTGATCATTTTATGTTTTCTTTTAACTAAAATTATATAGCCATATAGCTTTCTAAATTTAATTGATTGTCGATGAATGATGTTTTTGATGCGTTTCCAACACCGATAAATCGATAAATACGATTAATCAAAATAACATCGATTGTAATTTTTTAAAAACGATACACGAACTCTGATCATATACATTTCGAAATAATATAACGCTTATGTGTATAAAACTAATATACTCTTTCCGTTTGGGAACAGAGTATAAAAACAGAGTTCACCTAATTAAGTTGCAAAAAATAAAAATGAAATCTCTTAAATCTCTCGTCAAACCAAAAAACTGCTGTGAGATTTTATTGGTCAATTTTGTTTGTTTGTTTGTTGTTTTTTTTTTTGTTTTTTTGTAATTTATCTTTTGTTTCGCTGGGCGCACAAACAATTTGCAGTAAATGCATACATACATACATATGAACACACATAGATACATACATACATACTAACACACTTTCATTTTCAGCAGGCGCAACAACAACAACAATGCTGCCAATAAATTAAGTCAACGCTGCGGCGACGACAACAAAACAAAATGTAAAACAAAAACTCAAAAACAAATAAAAAAAATTCTCATGCAATTGAGTCTGCGCTGCCGACGCGACGCGAACGACAACACAGGCTGTTGGAGCGTGTGGGTACATACATACATACACACACAAACATGTGCGTTTGTGTGTGCCTGCTTGCTTGATTGTTTTATGTGTGTGTTTATGTGGGAGGGAGAGCAAATAATAATACAATAAAAAAAGCACGTAAATTGTAGGCGACGACTTCCGTTCGCTGGATAAGCGCCCATTACAGCAACAAGATCAACTTATTGCAAAATCAAAGTGTAATAAATAAACACTGTCACACACACACAAATGCACATATGCATACACGCTGGCGTTCCACATATACATTAAATATGGGCGTGTTTGTACAGTTCAATGATTTGATGTAGGCTGCTTTAAATATGTATGTATGCATGTACATGTGTGCTTGTTGTTGCACTTGCTAATAATACGCACTTTTTATTTAGCTGCCGCCACACACAATACACATGTAACTAATTTTCCCCAGCTTTTGCTCGTTTCTTCTTCGTTTTTATTTTTTGTTGCGTACTCTTTGCATAAAGAAATTTCAGCCAGCTCGCTCCCTGCGCATTGTTGGAATTTCACTCACACGCACACACACAAACAGGCAAACGCACATAGTTTTTAGAAGCTAAAAAGCTGCAACGTTGATGCTTTGAAAATGTTGTTTTAGTTGCTTATTTCATCTGCACTATACCTGCAAGGAATTTATTATAACGTGTTGCACTTAATTTATTAAATTTCTAGGCTTGCGTATGCCATTTTAATTTAGAAGAAAATGCACAATGGGTCTCGCCGCGCCAGTGTTGCCCTACTCGATAATATGTCCAATAATCAACTGTGGTGGCTTGTGTTATCGTTTATTCTTTGCGACAGAAAAATGTTGCTTAACAGCACTTTAACATTCTGTTAATGCCCGCCATTTTTAAACTTGATGTTTCGTTATAGCTAGCACAAATTGGAACTATTCCAAAAAATTTGTTTTTAAGCTAAAAAAAACCGAATAATTCTAGGATGTCAAAGCGATGTGCGAGAGTTACCTTTTTTTTTTTTACAGAAATATAAAAAAAAATTGAAAGCTGTGACCAAACGAACGATAAACGATTAATGTTATGATAGTGCATCGATATTGGTATAGGCCAACAAAGCAGTGTTCATAAGAGTGTATATGCCTACTGAGTGGTGTTGGTAAATGTCGCCAATTAATTGGGGCTGCCAAACTATTCGATACTTGGTAAACGGTACATATTATTTAAAACATCTAAATAACTAACTGCCGATATCCAGTTTTAACGTTTTGTCATACACGATAAGCCTAAAGTTCCCGATTGGTTTTTCTATTACGTTCAGCGTTCCGCATATCCGCGTCAATCAGCTGGTTGAAAGTTTATTAAATGAAATTATAATAAATTCAATGGATGAAGAGCAATTCAAAAAATCTTTTTTTGGCTCTAAAAATGCAAAATAATTGTAGTATATTAAAACTGGGTAAAAACAGCGCAATTGTTAGTTTAAATAGTGTGAACGATTTGCTAATGGATGCTAACGCATACAGTAATATTTAATTGATGTTATCATAGATTCCTGCAAAAAAAAAAAAATAGCCTCCGTCATTAGAAATCGCATTCTCAAATTATTTCGATTTTCTTAAGCTCGACACTCGAACCAGTTCAATTAATCGAATTTTCTGCAACACGAAACAAAATGAATGGCAATACCATTGAGCGTCAAAATTGTAGACAATAAATTAACCTACAACTGTTGCAATTGAAATTGTAAATTGTACAATAACTAAACTACAATTGTTACAATGAATTGGATACTTCCGATCCTACATCTTTTGTGGTTTTACACATATTATCCAAATCCCAGACCCGTGGTATGGCGACAAGAGTCGCCTGGCATTGAACTTAAGGAATCTCATCAACTGGAGCATTGGTTTGATGCGGTACGCCAACGCTTGAATATATTTGCAGCACCACCGCCAAAAGAATCGGCACCACTTGATCAGCTAGTTGGCTTAAAGAAGGCGGATGATATTAAACCCATACATGTTGGAAGATCTTGTATCGTGTTGTCAACACAACCGGATGTTAAAGCCGCTTCAAAGAAAATAATTTGGAATATTTGTTGGCTTCTATTAAAAATATTTTTGACTGGATTGGTAGGATATCCCGCTGTTAAATATATAAAGTGTGCATTTGATGGGCTGCGCTATCTTTATAATCGGATGAAACCTGCTCCAGAAAATCCAAATCCGATGCCAGAAGAAAACTTTATAGAAGAGAACATTTTGGCACTTGGCGAAAACGTGCAAGCGGAGAATTATAGAGATCTACAAGAAGATGAAGGGACTGAAGACGCGGCGCGTGCTGAAATCTTTAAACCTGATGTGGCTCTGAAGTTTCCGTATTATAAACTCGGGAAGGATGACGATTTGGAACTTGTAAATTTGATAGAAGACGACTGCAAATATATGCAAGGGGATGAAGAGATTGAAGACTCAGATGAAGAAGATAACTTTAACTCGGACATTAGAAATTACGGGTACGATGACTTGGAAAGTTCAGATGACACAATTGTGAAGTTTGCTGTAAATGTACCAGAGGATAATAAAGATCAACAAGATGAAGATGCTGCAGCTGAAACTGAACTAATTGTTACAACTGTCAATAACACTGAGGCCTCAGAAAATGTAAGCCCTGATGTAGACCCTGATATGCCAATAGAGGATGAAGCTGAAATCTGTAATCCTGATGTTACTTTGAAATTACCGCATGATATACTCGGGAAGGATGACGTGATCAAGAATGCAGCCGATTTAGGACTTGATGATTACTTAACAGAGGAGAATTATGATCAAATAGATGAATCCTCAGCCACTAACTCTGAGGACTCTATAATGCCGAACCCTGATGCTTACTCAGTAACACCCATCAATAAAGAACTAACTGAAGATGAAAGTTGGTATGCCTTTGGGGAGGATTATGCCATAGGGGAGGATGAGATAGTCGATGAACATGGATCTGTGGACGTAAGCTTTTACTTGGAAGATGGAACACCCCGCCAACTGAATTGCATTGTCGTATTTGAATTTGATTTTTAAAGCCTTTAACAATTTAGTATTTTGAAGAGTATATTCTAATTTCATATTAAAAAAATGTAAAGATTTATACTTTAGAAAATGTATAGAGGCTTACGGTTTCTTTTAATATTGCTCTTGCAATTGGACTAATTTTTTTTACATATTTTGTAACAATTTGAAAAATAAAAAAAATCTGTTTTTGTACTCAATATAAAATATTCATATATTTTGTACACAATATTTGCTCTTGATTCAAGGAAAACCAAGTACCTACAAATTATACTTGAAATTTTAAGTACGACGCCGGATGAAAATCAAGTTAAAAAAAATATTAACTGTTCCGCCCACTTTTTTTTTGTGTAGGTTCCTGTATACCATACGCAGTTCAAGTTTATTTCCCCCCACACCCCCAAAAATCGAAGAGCACAGCAAAAATGTTAAAGATAAAATTCATTCCGATCGGATAGTAAACACCAAACTTATTGAAGAATCATACATCGAAATTAAGTCGGACGGTTTGTCACATTTATAATTATATATAATAATTGTTTCGGAAAATGCGTAGATAAAATTGAAAAATCCATCAAATCGCAGGATTTTATCAGATTTTACGAGCTTTTTATACCCTTGTGGAGGGTATTATAATTTTGTCACTAAATGTGTAACGCATAGTTCCTCAGTTTTAAAGTTATCGCTATTAGTACATATGTCAGAATTGGCCCGATCAGACCACTATAACATATAGCTGGCATAGGAACGATCGGTTTTAAGTAACCATTCCACAAAAAAAAGGATGTCAAAGCGATGGCAAGTTTTTTTGTTTACAGAAACATAAAAACGGTAATGTTTTGATACAGCTACGCCACTTAATGAGCGATCAAAAAATCAGGTTTTGGGCTCAAAAAATGAAGTAAATTGTATTATTTCTAAACCGGCATCGGAGGTTGACTTTTATGATGGAAAATATAATAAAAATTCAATTTAAGTTGTGGCAATGTTGTCATTAACAGTGCTGTTAACGATAACAGGGAGCTAAGTTTGTTAAGTTGCTTAAAAAGTTTCACCAATTTCTTGCTAAAATTGTTCGCAGCGCCTCCAAAATCAACTATCCCCGCTACTCTGTTAACTCAAAAAGTCACCGATATGCATTATCGATAGGCCAGCGCGTGGCAGTGTTGATAAGAGTGTATATGATTACTGAGTAGTGTTGGTAAATGTAGCCCATTAATTGGGGCTGCCAAACGATTCGATAGTTGGTAAGCAACATATATTATTTAAAATATCTAAATAATTAACTGCCGATATCCAGTTGTAACGCTTTCTCATACACGATAAAGGCGTCTGTAGACTTCAAATGGAATGCTCGCAAAATGAAAAACTCCATATAAAAAAAACGAAGTGGAATGTTATGGAATTTCGATAACTTGAATATTTGAAGTCTACAGACGCCTTAAGCCTAAAGTTCCCGATTGGTTTTTCTATTACGTTCAGCGTTCCGCATATCCGCGTCAATCAGCTGGTTGAAAGTTTATTAAATGAAATTATAATAAATTCAATGGATGAAGAGCAATTCAAAAAATCTTTTTTGGGCTCTAAAAATGCAAAATAATTGTAGTATATTAAAACTGGGTAAAAACAGCGCAATTGTTAGTTTAAATAGTGTGAACGATTTGCTAATGGATGCTAACGCATACAGTAATATTTAATTGATGTTATCATAGATTCCTGCAAAAAAAAAAAAATAGCCTCCGTCATTAGAAATCGCATTCTCAAATTATTTCGATTTTCTTAAGCTCGACACTCGAACCAGTTCAATTAATCGAATTTTCTGCAACACGAAACAAAATGAATGGCAATACCATTGAGCGTCAAAATTGTAGACAATAAATTAACCTACAACTGTTGCAATTGAAATTGTAAATTGTACAATAACTAAACTACAATTGTTACAATGAATTGGATACTTCCGATCCTACATCTTTTGTGGTTTTACACATATTATCCAAATCCCAGACCCGTGGTATGGCGACAAGAGTCGCCTGGCATTGAACTTAAGGAATCTCATCAACTGGAGCATTGGTTTGATGCGGTACGCCAACGTTTGAATATATTTGCAGCACCAGCACCACAGCCATCAGCACCACAGCTAGCTGCACCACAGCTAGCGGCACCACAGCTAGCAGCACCGCAGCTAGCGGCACCACAGCTAGC
The DNA here is from genome assembly GCA_949708635.1 of Hirtodrosophila cameraria. NCBI lineage: Eukaryota > Metazoa > Arthropoda > Insecta > Diptera > Drosophilidae > Hirtodrosophila > Hirtodrosophila cameraria. Next base: position 54,036,813 of record OX453090.1, read on the forward strand.
AGCACCGCAGCTAGCAGGACTACAGCCGTCACCACCACTGCAAACATCACCAAAGTTGGCAACAATACAGCCACTAAGACCACCAGCACCACTTCCACCATCAAAAACATCCATACTAATACAATTCTCCTCAGCACCACTTGATCGACTTGGTGATATTAAGCCCATGCCTGATGGAAGATCTCTTATCGTTTTGGCGCCACAACCGGATGTTAAAGCCGCTTTAATGAAAATAATTTGGGATATTTGTTGGCTTCTATTAAAAATATTTTTGACTGGATTGGTAGGATATCCCGCTGTTAAATATATAAAGTGTGCATTTGATGGGCTGCGCTATCTTTATAATCGGATGAAACCTGCTCCAGAAAATCCAAATCCGATGCCAGAAGAAAACTTTATAGAAGAGAACATTTTGGCACTTGGCGAAAACGTGCAAGCGGAGAATTATAGAGATCTACAAGAAGATGAAGGGACTGAAGACGCGGCGCGTGCTGAAATCTTTAAACCTGATGTGGCTCTGAAGTTTCCGTATTATAAACTCGGGAAGGATGACGATTTGGAACTTGTAAATTTGATAGAAGACGACTGCAAATATATGCAAGGGGATGAAGAGATTGAAGACTCAGATGAAGAAGATAACTTTAACTCGGACATTAGATATTACGGGTACGATAACTTGGAAAGTTCAGATGACACAATTGTGGAGTTTGCTGTAAATGTACCAGAGGATAATAAAGATCAACAAGATGAAGATGCTGCAGCTGAAACTGAACTAATTGTTGTTACAACTGTCAATAACACTGAGGCCTCAGAAAATGTAAGCCCTGATGTAGACCCTGATATGCCAATAGAAGATGAAGCTGAAATCTGTAATCCTGATGTTACTTTGAAATTACCGCATGATATACTCGAAGAGGATGACGTGATCAAGAATGCAGCCGATTTAGGACTTGATGATTACTTAACAGAGGAGAATTATGATCAAATAGATGAATCCTCAGCCACTAACTCTGAGGACTCTATAATGCCGAACCCTGATGCTTACTCAGTAACACCCATCAATAAAGAACTAACTGAAGATGAAAGTTGGTATGCCTTTGGGGAGGATTATGCCATAGGGGAGGATGAGATAGTCGATGAACATGGATCTGTGGACGTAAGCTTTTACTTGGAAGATGGAACACCCCGCCAACTGAATTGCATTGTCGTATTTGAATTTGATTTTTAAAGCCTTTAACAATTTAGTATTTTGAAGAGTATATTCTAATTTCATATTAAAAAAATGTAAAGATTTATACTTTAGAAACGGTTTCTTTTAATATTGCTCTTGCAATTGGACTAATTTTTTTTACATATTTTGTAACAATTTGAAAAATAAAAAAAATCTGTTGTTGTACTCAATATAAAATATTCATATATTTTGTATACAATATTTGCTCTTGATTCAAGGAAAACCAAGTACCTACAAATTATACTTGAAATTTTAAGTATGACGCCGGATGAAAATCAAGTTAAAAAAATATTAAATATTCCGCCCACTTTTTTTTGTGTAGGTTCCTGTATTCCATACGCAGATCAAGTTTATTTCCCCCCACACACCCAAAGATCGAAGAGCACAGCAAAAATGATAGTAAACACCAAACTAATTGAAGAATCATACATCGAAACTAAGTCGGACGATTTGTCATCATTTATAATTAAATATAATAATTGTTTCGAAAAAGGCGAACATAAAATTGAAAAATCCACCAATTCGCAGGATTTCATCAAAAACTGTTAACAACATCTCTGGTCGGATATAGATGTTACGAGCTTCTTTTACCCTTGTAGAAGGTGTGTAACGCATAGTCCCTCAGTTATAAAGCTATCGTTATTAAACTTGGCACAGATGTTTCTTCTTTTTGCAAGTAGTACATATGTCAGAATCGGCCAGATCAGACCACTATAACATATGGCTGTCATAGGAACGATCGGTTGAAAAATGAGTTTTTGCATAAAAAGCTTTTTTGTTTTTCAATATAACTCAACCAAACTCACTTAACCTTGGTTTAAGCATATTTTGTAAATGCTGACCAAATTGCATAAAAATCGGACGACTATACCTTATAGCTGCCATAGGAACAATCTGTTGAAATTATATTTTCTTATGCAAAACTTTTCTACAAGTGTATACTTAATTTTATTTTAAATTTAATTGATCTTACCTATTTTTCAAGGAGTGTGTTTAAATGAAAATACATGCAACGTAAGTTTTAGATTTGGGATTTATATATAAAAAATGTCACTAAAATACAAACCCCAATCCGTAGCTGCCCGTCTATTTATATTAGCAAAAAGGTTATACGTCTACCCACAATAAAAAAAAACTTTCCAAAATAGACAAACTAATTCTTATTGAAAGTAGTGAGTCCTGCGGGAGCTAGACTTTGCCGTAATGGGGGGAGGGAAAAAAAAAACAGTAAGAAAAGAAAGGCTCAGGATGTGTACCAATTTCAATAAGCCGGTTCTTTTTAATGCAAAGCATGCGACTTAAATGCATGTTTGCGCCATTATTGATGACCTTAGACAGCCAGCAGCCAACCCAAACCCAAGCTTCCTGGATCTTCTAGGCCACATAAAAAACGCAACATGTTTTCTTTGCGGCTTGCTCACGCGTTTCTTAAAAGGGGCGACACAGGGGTTGGGCGCACAAGGGTGTGAAGCTAGCGCGTCGAATTGGCGAAGGGTGCCAGCCACGTGGCTAGAACCATACACAAACAGATACGAAGCACAGGGCCATACAAAATAATAAACATAAAAAGCAAATCCTTAAGGTGCAGTGGGCTATTTTTTTGTTGTGCTCAGCACCCGCATGAAAGCGGACACAACAGGGTCACGCTAAGGATTGACTTGTGTGTGTGTGTGGGGGGGGGGGGGGGTGTTGTTCTTGATGACTTCATGTCCCCAAGGTGTGCAGCAGGCAGTGCAACGACTTTACCGTTAGCCACTGACATCGTCTACATTTTTTATGGCTTGTTTTGGGTCAGCTTAATGGCTTTAAAGAAATACTCAAATTTGAATGTTATTTTTGGAATACTCTTAAAAGATTTAGTAGCATGTTGCATTTCCATTTTCTATTAGCCATGTGCTTTTATTAAGATTGTAATAATAATCGATTAGTTTGATTATCGATTATCGATGTGTCGAAAACTTGGCAAAACCGCAGTTTTGGTTGGTGTTGCAAGGCCACAGCCAGCTTACACGAATGATTTTGTTTTATATTTATTCTCACTTTTATTATACTTTTTGATGAACTTATTTATTAAGTTCATTTTGAATTCAATTTTGAGAGAACTAATTTATATTTCAAATTGTTTTTTTGAACTTATAAAAATTTTTTTAAAATTTGCTGCCCGACAAGTTTAAAAAATTGTATGGCAGCTCTTAAATTTTCAAACAAGTGGGCAGCCCCATGACTTTTATGTGAGTCAAGTTAGCATCCCCTATGTTTGGTTGGTTTGGACTGCTGAAAACTACGGGGGTGTCACGGAAATCTCTAGAGATTTTGGCTTTGGTTGGTTTGTAAATCTCTTGAAAATACCGTAGGTGTCACAGGAGTTCGAGAGATTTCATATTTTCGAACTTCTGTGTTCGAAAGCAACATGGATGCCTCCATAGGGCTGTCGGCACACCAAAGTAATTTTGTTAATTTTTTTCCTCGGTTTTATTATTAGATTTGTTAAATTAAATAAGAATGTTTAAATGTTATAAAATTTGGCATGTTACAACACAATTTTCTTTAAATTTTATGCCCGCCAAATTTAAATTGTCTGTGGGACAAATTTGTTGCCTACAGCAACACTTATTGATAACAAACTGAGCTGCCATCTTTCAAAAATAATATAGTTATTTAATAAAAATGCACTATAAATCCGAGTTTGATTGAATATATAAAGATGAATACGTCGTTTAATCATTTTTTACTTTCATATAAAACATAAATAAATCTAATATTCAATGAAACAAAAAGGCCTATAATTTTAAACTTATTTTGAAGCAAGTAGACAGCTCTATGACCGGTTGGTTTGCGCTGTTGATAGTTTTAGCAAAGATTTAAATAGAGATTTTGAAAATGTAACTGCCAATTAGAAAATTTTTACAACACTGAAAACACTGTGATATGGCAAATCAACTTTACATTGCTTTCGCGTTTTTTTGATTTTCATCACCGACATTTTTTATTTAAAATTCAACTTAAAAAAGAAAATAAATATTTTGTGTATGAAATTGCCATATCAATGTTGTGTCGTACTCAGACGATATGGAACTACAAAATAGATCAGAATTCACAGTTTATAGCTCAAAATTTGTCATCAATGGGTTAATGTAGTCATTCTACATCTACTGCTCAGTGACTAAGCCTTAGTCCGTTTAACCATTGTCTAATTGCTACACTTATGAATGACGATCTTTTGTCTGATTTTTATAAGTTGTGGTTTTCCGATGTGGTTAAAATTTAAAGTAATGATCTCTTTGTTGCAAACCTTGATCTGCGTATGGTATACAGGAACCTACATGCCAAGTTTGGTGTCTCTAGCTCTTGTAGTCTCTGAGATCTGTGTGTTCATACGGACAGCCAGACGGACATGGCTAGTTCGTCTTGGCTGTTGATGCTGATCAAGAATATATATATAGTTTATATAGTCGGAAATGCCTCCTTCTGCCTGTTCCACACATTTGCAGTACTTTATAACTCACGTTTTCCCATTTTAATGGGAACAGGGCGTACAAAAAATTCTGCACTGGGAGTTGAACTCAGGTTATTATGTAGTATACTTGAAAATAATAATATGTTACCAAAAAAATAAAATCATTCAAAATGCCATATCGTGTGAGTTAACTGTCACATGATATGTCATTGATTGAATTTTGTAATATTTGTGTTGACGTGTGAGTGCCATATTTTTGAGTGCCACATACGACTGCCATATACATGGCAAAATGCCATATCGTTTGAGCCCGTCTTAAGATCAGAACCCGTATCAATTGAACTAAATGCCAAATGTATTAAAAATAAAATATTTTGGAATAAATTTTAAATGATTTAATTTGAAAAACAATATTATTTACTATGTAGGAAATCGAAATTTATTTGTTGTAAAAACCCACATATTGTTGAATTTATATTTAGTTGAAATGCCTCACGCACTTTTGAAATTTGCAAGGGGTGTTCCCCCCAAAGAAACACTCTTACTTTGCCCTTTGCAAGTCTTCTGCTTCTGCTGAAGGCATTTTGGCTTGTTGTTGATTTTGTTTTTCTAACCAAACCAAAATCTCTGAGCGCATTTTTTGCTGCAGGCATTTGACGCTCATGTTATTTGTTCTTTTTGCGTTTGCTTTGTTTTCGTTTGCTTACAATAAAATCAAAGATTGCGTCTGGGATTTTGTTTTGGCAAGCCTTAAAAGAAAACCAAGACAAATAAGAGCAGCCAGGCTTGGCCAGTTCCCAGCTCTCAGTCTCAGCTCCCACTTCCAGTTACAGCCTCATCCCCGGGAGACACAAGCTTCAGTGGAGCTCAGAGCTGGAGGCCTTGCTCCAAATAATAACTTATTGATTTAGTTTGTAACAGAAAATATAACTTTAAATTAAAGCAGCATCAAATATGTATGAGCTCTATGGCACACTCAGACTTTGTCGCCGCATTTTTACTGCCGGCATTTTTTCCAATTAGCCACAGGATTCGCCAAATCCCAATTCCGGCCAAAGAGCTGCAAAACCGCACAAATAATTACGTTTCCATTGCCATTGCCATTGCCCTTGCCTGCCAAGCACAGTTGGCGGAAGCTTAAAACACACACAGACACATGCACACACACAACCAAACTCAGACACACTAGCACATACACCCACACACCCACACACCCACACAACAATAATACCCATACCCGATTGCAGTCCAAGAAGCTAACCAAGAATAAGAGCAGTAAAAATGTGTAACTTCCATTCGAGGATTAGTGCGTGCAAGTTTGAGATGGGATTTGTTTTAAACTTGAACGTTATGCTGGAAAGAGTTCAAAAATATTTCAAATCAGGACTGTTGCCAATTCCGAGAACTCATCAAATCGCATCTTTTCAATTTTGTGTTTAAGATAAATTGTTTAAAGACACATTCTCAGTCCGCTGTCACAAAAGCAAAACTGAGTTCAGTACGGCTGATATTCTGAATGTTTTCATCAGATCGGAAAAGGGAATAAGCCTGAATATAAGCCACAACAACAAACAAAAGTAGACCAAAGAAAACTTTGCGATGTTTTTAAATCATAATTTTGTCAGGATATTTGTAAAGCATTGAAGGAGACGTGTCCGACCTTTTAAATTATATATATTCTTCATCGGATCGGACCAATATAACATATAGCTGCCATAGAAACGATCGGTCGAAAACTCTGTTTTTCCAGATCACTCCACAAAACTTACCAGATCAAAATCGGAAAACTATAAGATAAAGCTGTCATTGGAATATCGGTTAGAAAGGAGTTTTGTTTCTCAAGCTATCTTAACTTAACTCACTTATTCTTAGTTTTAGAAGGTTTAATTTAGGAACAATCTGTTAAAAAAAGAGTTTTTATATAAAAAACTAAAAAAAAAAAATCTAACTTGATGTTTTCAAAAGATTTTTATAATAAAAATCAAAAATGATTTTCATATTTTATGTTAAAAATCTGTAAATAATAATTAAAAGAAATTTGTATTCAAAATATTCTTAGCCGTTACGTTACGAACAGATAGATAGTGAAAAATTATTAATTTATTCAAAACCGACTATGTTACATTACAGTATTAAGTATCATATATATATATACACTGTTTTCAAATAAATATTCGTGTTTTGCGTGCCTAAATGATGTTCATGTGGTCATCTCTAACTGCGTTTTACACCCATTCCGCATATGGCATCACAAAGGGCGTTGTGTGGGAGGAAGGCGTGGCTGGTAGTACAATCTGTCTGTAATTGAGCTCGAGAGTAGCAGCTGTTTTGAGGATTTAACAATGCGACAATGATGAGCCGCGAGCCCAAGTCCTTTCTAAGCAGCAAATCCTTGCAGGTCGCTGCTGGTAGCGTCGAGACCAACAATTTGAATTAATAAGTTTATTATTTTCTAGTTGGCCTTCGGATTTGTAGCGGATTTCTGTTTCATGTTATTTAATTTTCCAAGTAGACACCGCATTGGGGCAATTGTGGCAGTCAGGTGGTGGCAGTGTTATTTGGGATCTAAGGACTCGCAGGACTTGCTGGACTCAGCTGTTGGCCAGCACACAGCAGCTCAAAGTCTCATTTCGAGCTTTTGCTACACTTTTCGAGCCTGACTCCACCCCTTGCTCCACTTTTGCACCCTTGCAACATTGATATACGCATAAAATGTTTTCTCACAAAGAATGTATATATTTTTAATTCAGTTTATTTTTGCATTTTGTGTACTTAGGAATTTCTTGTAATTTTATTTTTATTAGCTGCAATTTTACTTAAGCTACATAATTCGGTTTTACATATATTTTATTTATGTTACTTTTTAATTGCCGTTTTTCAATGCGCTTAAATTTGTATAATCAATTTATTCAACATGATTGTGCTCAACGTTATTTCATTTGTTTTCTAAATGTTTTGATGCATACTCTATATTTAATATACTCAAAAAAAAAAAAAAAACAATAAATTAATGAATATAATTTGCGATAATTTGATTCGTTGCTAGTGAAACTATCATTCACGACATTTTTATTTTTTTTTAATTGTATGTGTTTATTTAATAATTGTTTAATAATAAATTTAATTGCATTTATTTCTTAAATGCAAAATCAGCATTTATGATTGGAATATTCTACGAAACAAGTTTTAATTAAATCAATTGCACAATTAAGTCTTAAAGTGTGCTTTCCAAGTATTCCAACCGAGCAGTTTATGGTTTGTTTTTTTCTTTTCTCGAAATCCGCATAAAAATGGGAAATATTTTTACCGCTAGGAATGGCACTTAAGACTCGGCATGCCGAACTTAAATTAATTATTTTTAAGTATATTTTCTTTTTCTTATGAAGTGTTTTTTTGTTGCTACTGCGAAACCTCTTTAAAGCTTATTCATACAACACAAACTCGCAAACTGAGCAATTAATTTAGTTTTCATATAGTTCTTATAGAAACATTATAGAAACATATAAAATAAAGCGCGGAAAAGGCACAGGAAAATATATTTTTTTGTTTTTTTTTTTTTGTTTTATGGTTTTAAAAGAAAAGACACGATAGATACAAATGTGAAGCCTTGATATAAAACAAAAATATTTTGATATGCGTCTAATTGACTTTGGTATGATTTGAAGTTCGAGCTTTGGCTTGAAAATTAAAATGATATCCTAACTGGTGTATTCTGAAATATCCTTGCAGAAGGTATTTTATACCCGAAATATGTAACACATTGAAGAAGAGTTGAAGATAACTCGACCATACTTTTTAATTGTTTATAAAATTGCATCAAAATCGGAGCGTTGTATTTTAAAGCTGCCATAGAAACAATCGGATGAAAAAATGTAGTTTTTGTGTGAACAACTTTTTTGTTTTACAAATTATCTCAACCAAACTCACACTTTTTTAATTTTAGAAGCTTTATGTCCTATTGACCAAATTTGATTAAAATCGGACGAGTATGTATATCATATAGCTGCGATATGAATAATTAGTTTTTGTTTGAAAAACTTTTTTGTTTATACAAATATCTCAATGAAATTCAATAGTACTAAATGGTATTATGTTCCACAAATGTCAGCTAAGTTTAAATATAATGATCTTTGTCTCATAGTGGAAAATTGAGTTTTTACTGTTCTGCAAGGGTATTAATCTTCGGCATGCCAAAGTGAACTTTTCTTTGTTGTTACTCTTACCATAAGAGTATTATGACATACTTTGCTACTAGGCAATTCTAGAAGCACTTTGCATAATCTAAAATTCTAATTTTCAGTTGCTCAAACATTTATTGTCAAAATTATACGCAGGTTTTGGATATTCATCTTCTTCATTTTTACCCATCAAAATTCAATTTTGAGTTGTAGTTTTAAGTTGTTGTTGTTGTTGTAGATTTGAGGGGAATTTGCATAGAACTACGTTTATATAAATATAGAGTTCTTTATAGGTATGTACATACATTTAAAGCAAAATTATCAGATAGAGAGCATTCAGGTGGAGGAGCGATAGGTACACACATATGTCAATGTTTACTTTTTTAGATTCTATTTTATAGAATACGCGTACTGTACTACAAATACTTATGTTAATCATATGTTGAAAATTAATTGTATGTAATTCTGAGTTGAAGTATTTACAATTTACTTGAATAATGTAGAATGCGATACTTAAGCTAGTGACTTGAACTTGAAACTTAAGGCTAAGCTAATACTAAGCATCTACTGTGTTTGACCAAAAAAATTACTTATATCTATTATACATATGTATAGTATATATATGTAAGTATTATGTGCATTCGGCCCCAACCAAACGATATCAGAGTACTTGAGAAAAGTTATTTTTTGTTTTTTTTTTGTATTTAACTTTTAAGATTCATATGAAATGGTTATCTTTTAGCATATAGATACGTTAAACTATTCGGAATGATTTGGTAATAAAAAAAAAACAACAAAATATATTGAAAATCTGAACAGATCGTGTAGCCTAAAGTTTAGAATATAACATATAGTATCAGTTTTAAAGCTTTAGCCAAGGATCTAGTAAAATAAAGTGTCAAATTCAATTTAAGTTTAAGATTTTCGATTTAATAAACATTAATTTGGCAAATTGTATATTTTTGACATGATTAATTTTTGCACAAAACTTTAAAAGCAGAAGTACAAATTAGCTGTATAAACATTTAACAATCAAATGCTTTCGATTACAAAAATGTTGATCAAACAATTGATTGTATTGAAGGGAAAATCGAATTCGAAGTATTGAGAAACCAGTACAAAAGTGTGCTATATAAAAAGTATAGCAAACAATGCGAAATCTGAACTTAAAACTCAAGTCAGAAACTATGAAACTTTATGAGCTTAATTTGATATTTTGTTTGGTTAGGGCATTTCAACTACGACCAGCCGCAGTTAGCTAATAAATCATTTAATTTTAAATGCATTGCTTATTAGATGCATAAAATTCGCATGGGTTTTGTTTTTTACTCGGTACTTTTGTTTTAAATTTGCCATATAATATTCGATATATATATTTCAAATGTGTGCTAAAATCGCGTGTAGTTTGTTCTGTGTTTGCTTTCATTTAGTTGTGTTTGGTTGCTTTTTTGTTTTGTTTTGTTGTTGTTTTTGTTTTTACAATTTCTTTCAATACATCAGCGTTTGGGTGTTGGGCTTAAAACCTAAATTCTTGCGTTGCAAAAACAAATGTATCTCCCGGAAATTGGGACGACTTGATTCGTTGCGTTGCCAGCATTCGCACATAAGATCATATATTTCGCGCGGACAGTTGAGTGGCATTGGCAATAGTTCCTGCAAATGTACAATTAAAATCAATATTATAGCATTAAATTGTATAGAAAGTGTAGCGAGATAACTTAGTACTTACATGCATTTTATCATCTTGATAGATATGTCCAATGTTTTCAATAACATTCGCATCTGTCATGTGCTCGTAGGGCTGCTCTCGGGCGAATGTCAAAATCTCCCAAAGGGCAACGGCAAAGGACCAAACATCCGATTTGGTGCTGAATTTTGCCTGCAATTAAATGTTTTATTAATACAAAATATAAATAAACGTCCAACATTGCCTAAAGGACTTGCTCTTTCTTTTATTTTTGTTTACATGGCTTAAGGATTTTGCGGTTGTTGATATGCCTCGGTACAAAAACCTATTCATGAGCACATACAAACATATATCCTTAAAGGCAACTTTTACGCTTTTTAATATACATACATATGTACATATGTATGTATGTATGTATGTATGTATACATATGCCATACCATAGAGCATCTCAACCCGTTAACACCCTTTTTGCCCTTTGCTTTGCCACTGTTACCGTTCATTTGCCCCAAAGGCAATGGCAAAGCAGCTTGTACTATGTTATGTTGTCTAAAACACACACACACACACACACACACACACACACACACACACACACACAAAGAACTGCAAAAATATCAACAATAACAAAAACAACAAGAAGTATTATATGCTACATGGCCATATCTAGTGCTATATATGGTATGCGTGGGCTTATCCTATGGGTAATATCCTTGCCGTTCTGCCCAAAAAACTTCATGCAGGTCCTTTTGTCTGTGTGGCTGTTTTGTGTTGTCTGCGCCAGTCCCGTTTTTCATGTAGTTAATTAATTTATTTAGTGCGGTTTTTCGCTCGGGGATTTACAAAATATTTTTCTCGGTTTCGGTTCTACTTTTTGGTATATCTTTTTATTTTTTTGTTTTCTATATTCTACTTTATTTTTTTCTATTTCCTTTTTATTTTAGTGCTGGTTCGTTTGTTTGCTTGGTAATAAAAATCGTGCTCTATGCCATTTTTAGCCCAAATTAAAGTGCTCGGTTGGCATATTTCTGTTGAGCACTGTGCTTTGATCTGATGGAGTTAATGCACTCGATAGGTAAGTTAATTGGATGGCTTACTATTAAGCCCATAACTAATGTGCCTTGTACAATGGCATTTAAATGTGTCTAATAACATGTTTCTGAGTGCTAATGTTGAGATATTCAAGCCTGTTATGAATTCCGTTTACGTTCGAAATTTGCGGAAAAGCAGTTGTTTGCTGTTCTGAATTCCTGAAAACGGCAAACTTTTAAGATTTTCAAAGTTTTGCTTTATTGTCTGCGGAATGAAAAGTATTCGCTAGACTACACAGGACATTCAAACAACTAATTTTTAAACTCAATTTTGTCATATTTAAAATCAATTCATTATGTTGAATTCAAATTACATTTATGATATGTTTTGAAAAATTGTCTATAAAGCAAAAAAGAAAATATAGAATGCAAACGTGTTCGTTCTCAATTCAGCATATGCATATTAAATGACAGCTAAATAGACATATTGCTATCAAAACTCGGGTTCGAACTCAAAACAGCGAGAACGTTACCATTCCGTTTGCAAGTACGTATGAATTAAACATTTGAAAATCTCCTTAAGTGGAAATACAGGACGGACTTATTCTATATTTTTGTTGCAATAATTCAAAAGCCTTTTTTCCATGTTCCTGTGTTTACCTAAATCAAAATGCAACTAGATTTTAAAACTATGTGGATATTGTGCATTGCTTTTGCTCGTGTTCATGCTTTCAGTTTGTTGCCAAAAATTATAAAAAAAAGTGGTCAAAGTCTGATGTAGATGACCTAAAAACTAATAAGAACGAAGTACATTGCTATAAAATGTAGCTAGTAGCAAACAAATGAACATGAGATACAAAAATGCAGCAAAATTCACTTGGATATGCAAACACTGGAACATGAGGAAACTTCTCTAAGAAGTTCTTCGTTCGTAAGTACGTAAGATATAGATTTTTTTTTTTTAATTTTAGAGCTGTTTGCTTATTCAAGCTAATAGACTTATCATAATGTAGCACTCAGAGATTCAAGACCAGAAAAGGTAACTGACATAAATCGCCAGCTTAAAGAGGTAGGAGAAAAAGCAAATTAAAAATAATTAACACAATTACAACTCATTTTGCTGTCAAGCTGCTTGAAGGACCGACTGCTCCACCCCGCAACTACCTAACTCTCATGCTTAAGTATACTGGTTTCTTGAAAAGAAATAAAGGAACAGGGTCAAACGGGGAGGGCATAATGGTAAACTGACAGAGAGAGAGAGAGAGAGAGGGAGAGAAAAACTGAACACTGTTCATTAATTTATAATTATAAACTTGTGCCTGAGCGCACAATTCATGCAGCAAATGAGCAAAGCACAAAAAAAAAAATAAAATAAAAATATAAAAAGTGGTATAATAACAATGTGAACAAGATGCATTTGGATGCTGAGAGAAAAAGGACTAAAAACTTACCAGTAGTACACTCTCCCAGGCCATCCAGCGTATGGGCATTGGCTGCGTCTGTCGACCCGTTGTGCCCTCCAGCTGGCAATAATCCGATGCATAGGCCGAACGGTTTATCACAGTGCCAATAGAGCAGACCTTAACACTCAGCTCGGGCCCAATGATGCAGCTTCTGCAAAGAGAGAAAGATAGAGAGAGAGATTAAGTTGAGATTTTGCATCAAAAATCTGTGGCAGCATTGAAAATTCAATTAAAAATACCAGAAATTAAATAAACAAACACTTCCGCAGGCCAAAAAGGCAACGCAAGTCAGAGTCAGCGTCAGTCAGGATATGCTCCTAGCTGACACGAGTTGATTGCTTCGTCGTCGTTCCCATTTTCGTATCACATCCTCACATCTCCCCCTCCCCCTCCCCCTCCCCATCCACCACCCTCACCATCACTCAGTCACATCCGTGTCCTCGCATGCATTTCAAATGAGCGTCGCTGTCAAACAAAACCCCCCTTGTGCTATGCTTCACTTCAAAAGGGGTTGCATGTGTAGTGGCTTTTGCCATATCCTTTAAGAAGGTATTTGCAACTTAAGCAAGTGGCTTGCAACAGTTAAACTATGCCTTAATGCCAACAGTTATCAGATCAAATTTTGGCTTACTTTTTTTTTTGTTTTGTATCTATATTCGGGAAAGTAAGCCTGATTCCAACAGTTAAGCTTAATGCAAAATATCTGTTCAAATATTGTTTTTTTTTTTTAATCCAAATCATAAAATATAGAGACCGGTTAGTTATTTCGCTTATTTCAGTGAAATTATGGGCTTTATTATTTCATTAAAACCTTATTAACATTACTATATCATAGCTTTGATTCCAGGCATGTTCCGTTTGCCAAAGAGATTTTCACTTAAATGTTTCTATTTCCACGTTTGTTAGCATTTTGCGAATTGAATTCACTTTTATATGATCAGGAATTGAACTAACTTGCCAATGAGTTTGGATTTAATTCACTAGATAAATTGCAAAAAATTAATTGTGATCCTTTCATTTCAATTCCACAAAAAGTTGCGGAAAGTGGAAACCGGAAACGGTTCCAACTAAGCAAAGATTCTTAAACAGTTGAAAATTTTGTTACTTTTATAGAATATTTTATGGGATTAAGAAATAATTCTTAGAGATGGAAATTCGTACCCATCCTGCCCGCCCCGAAATTTTTAACTACAAATTTAGATTTTCGAGTTATTTGCACTTAGCAAGTAATTTCTGTACTTGCAGAACTTTCACGAACATCTTTCCCCGTCCCGCGGGATTGCTATGCCGTTCCCATATCTAGTTCTTATGATTTATTGGTAAGGCTTCTTATTTATATATATAAATTTGTTCAACATTTTGAAGGGTATCCTGAATTGAACGTTTTCTTTATAGCTTTAGTTTTTCTTGCTTGAGGGCACTGCCGGTGCAAAAAAGATTTCACGTTACTTTTGAAAGCTGGCAAGTGGTCAGTCCGCTGAGTACAGAGTGCCCCGAGGGCAGCAGCAAAGTCAGCAGCAGCAGCAGCAGCAGCATCAGCAGTTAGCAGCTTTATATTTTTGTATTATTGTTTCAGTCGCAACCCCCCCAACTCCACACACAGGAGGCAAGGAGATGAATCTGAGGAGGTAGTACAACAAAAAGTCGGGGATCAACAAACGTTGAAGCATGACTGAAAATGACAATATAAGCGGTGTGGATAGGAAGATGAGATTGGGGAAAGGATGGGGTAACGGATTGGGTTGGTTTGGCTTGGTTTGGTTTGGTTTGGTTTGGTTTGTGTTGGTTTGGTTTGGCTTGATATTGTCACCGACTGCATTGGGGGAGTGCCGTAAATGAAACCATAAAATGGTAAACACAATCAACATTTGATATTGAGCAAAACGGAGTGTGCCAAAGTTAAGTAAATACGACGACAGTTTGAGGTTATGACTGATGACATACCTTGAAGGACAATTGAGAACTTGAAAATATGCGATTTTTAATGGGAATGCGCAAAAACAGTTTATGAAATGCAACCAGAGCTAAAACATGATGATAAATGAATTTTTAATTATAGAAATGATTTAGTTAGAACAAGTTAGAATGCTCTAGTCGACTGTGCCCGACTACGAGACTCCTTGCTCCCAACTTGCATTTCAAGCAGTTCAGCGGCAACACAAGCAAGCAGTGCACTTAACTCGTAGAGTGCCTGTCAAACTGTTGTTTCTGCCAGCTGTTACGGGGGTAATAGATTCTTCCGTAACTTTGGTGCTATTTATCCGATCGTGTTGAAATTTTCACAGCAGATCAACATTGATGCAACATATATGTGTACCAAAAATTAAAGTTCTATCTTTTGCGGCTATGGGAGGCTATTGCGATTTGCGGGGGTGCGGGGGGGTGCATCCGAAATTTGAAATAAACTTGATCTGCGTACGGTATATAGGAACCTGCATGCCAAGTTTGGTGTCTCTAGCTCTTATAGTCTCCAAGATCTGTGTGTTCATACGGACAGAAGGACAGACAGACGGACATGGCTAGTTCGTCTCGGCTGTTGATCCTGATCAAGGATATATATAGTTTGTATAGTCGGAAATGCCTCCTTCTGCCTGTTAAACACATTTGCAGTACTTTATAACTCTCTTTTTCCCATTTTTAATGGGAACAGGGAGTAAAAACAACTGTAGAATAAGTATAGTATTGCTTAAGCGGTCTTCTACAGTTCTTCTTGTAGCTAGAAAACGGTGAAAGATACGGTTTTTTGCCGTTTATGGGGGAGGGGGTTGGGGTGTGAGGGAGATCTTAACACTTTGTCTGCCTATGGTATATACCAACATGTATACCAAGTTTGGTAGCTCTAGCTTCAAAACTGTGGAAAAAACTACGTTCATACAGACGGAGAGACGGACAGACGTACATTTCACAAGCCCAATATACTCTTTTTTCTTTTTTTTTTTTCAAAAAAATTAAAAAAAGAGTATAAAAACTGAAAATGTTCTTTGGCATTTGTTGAATTGTTTGAACTAGTGTTTCAAATGGCAAATTTAAGTGTTGTTCGACGTGTCTGTTCAATTTCATGCACGAAAACTGTTCAAACGAAGACATATTTTCAAAAAAGATCTCCCTTGAAATTTTATTGCATGGAAGAATTGCAATGTTTGAACACCGTTTTAGTGATTAAAGAGGAATTGTTTTTTAATTAACAAAAACATAATATATTTAATTAAAAAGAATATCATATCATATCATCAGAATATCATGTATTTAGATAGATCAATTATCATAATAATAATTATAATTTAATAAAAAAGATTTAATCTGATCTTCTTAATTTGCAAATGTTGAACTCAAAGTACACTGCCTGGTATAATTCTTACTTCAAGTCAAGTTAATGGGAAATTTGATGCGCAAATCTCTAGACAGTTATCGATAACGCAACTATCGAACATCTGGTGCCATCAACAACAAATTCATTAACGGAAATGCAATCAAGTATGCAAAGACCGAACCTTTTGCAAAATCTGACAAAAACATTACGGGGGGCTAACCGAATAACACTGACGAAGGGCCAGCAGGCATAATGGAATGAAGTTCTACCCGTTTTTGCTCTAATACTGAGTACTGGACATGGGTATGGGTAGGGGTATTACACATAAGCAGACAGGTCTGACGTGCATAATTTCCTGTTGTTTGCCTGCCTGAATATCATTGAAAAAGGATATGAAGTGCTGTCATATTACAAATAAAATGTCTGCCTCAAGTGCGCCCATCATCCTGCTCGTGACTCCTTTGCTCAGTTGCTCGCCCTGACATGTAATGCGTTTAGTCTAAATCTCCAACCACATCAAACCCCAACCACGTTGGCTTGGTGAGTTCGAGCCACCCTGTTTGGTGAACAGTTTCTGATTTCGTGCGTTATGGATTTCGATTTCGATTTCGAAGACGCGTCATGGCAAACCAAGCAACAACAATTGAATTTGAGTTGAGTGAAAGGTTTAATTTTCAGCTGACATGCGATGTGTGTTGGGGGTTGGGGGCATATAGAAGTGAGCTATACTATATGGTTATATATGACAACGCAGTTGCAACATGGATCGAGTGTCGAGCTTGTTGAGTGAGTAGTTAAGTAGGCTTGTCTAGGCAGTTTACGGATGGGCTAGGATTTCCATTTCTATACTCTTGACATCTATTGACAGCGACAGTGACACGTGTTGAGGCTTTTGTTGAGGGTTGAAACAGAAGCTATCTTCTACCCACTACCCTATACCTCTACACATCTCAACACTTCACTTATAGTACGTAAAGTGTCTGCTTGCTGTCTTTGAATTGGCCGTTTAAGTTTGTTTGCTCAACATTAGCCATATATTTTAAATTGTAGTACCTAAATTAGATTTTGGTTAAACTAAGTCCAATATTGCTTAAATCCAACCAAACAACAAAATAAAAATATACCATAGTCCGCGCTATTAACCCAATTAATTTGCGTTACACACACACTCGACCATAAATATGCTAAGGAAAAATATTCTGTAAAATAAAAGTCTGCCATGTGGACTATCCCAGAAACAGCGTCAATTAAAATGCGCCATAAAAATTTGTAAGCTGACCAACAAATTAAAGCGGCCAAATGGAAGCGTTGCCAAATAAAACAATAACAAGACAGCAACAATATGCCATGATAACTTGTTTTACCACGAATTTAATATACTCTGTAAACATTTTATTTTGCTAAGCATAACTTTTAGAATTTTAGAGTAGCTTTCAATTGCTCATACTCTTTTAAAATGAGACTCAAGACGACACTAAAAATAAATGTTGCATATATTTTTTAAGTTTTTGTAATAAAATATCGACACACTTATAACAAACTTGCCTTTCGGGGGGAGCTTATTTGTGTTAAGAGCTTTTTACACAGTGTAAGACATCCGTGCAATTAACTTATATACATTAGCTCAATATAAAATACAAATATCTTGATGACCAACAAAATTAGAAACGAAATTTAGAAAACATGCAGTTCTTTTAACTTACATAATAAAATAGCCACAAAAGAGAAAAAACAAATGAAGGATTTTTACACATATTTCTAACTATAACTGCAAATTTGGTATTTTAAAAATCTCACTGCTAATTCGTAAATTTTAGAGCACTTATAGCAAATCTTGCTCGTTATCTTTCACTGAGTATAAAAGTTTATATTCTGGTGCAAGTTACACGAAACGAACTTGCACGCAAGATTAGCTCGTGTTGGGCAATGCAATAAGTAAAAGTTTTAAGAAAATATTATATAAAAACGTGTGTTTTTTTTTAGTTATTAAGTTATTTTGACCATTAATTACAAAAGCTTTTAATATAGAAACTGATCTGTGTTAGTTAACTATAAATATTAGGATATACATATGTACCTAAAAAGGTTATATAACTAAATGAAGAAATAACTGAGAGCAACAAAATAGAAAGGATGAAAGATGAATAGAATAAAAGACGAATCGAAGAAAGAATAAAAGAAATGTAGGAAAAAAATTAAGAGTTAAAAGAGAGAGAGAGTGAAAGAAAAAATAAAAAACTATAGAGGATAAGGAAAAAAACTTTAAGGGAAAAGTTAAATGAGCTAAGATGAAAATAGAATACTGTCGAAAAATGAAGAAAAAACAATAGAAAAAAAAGGAAATATAAAAAATATTTAAAATAAATACAATTTTTATTTAATAAAATTAGATAGCAAAAAGATGAAGAAGGCAAGTATAAGTAAGATGAGTGAAGAACAGATATGGAAAGTAGAATGCAAAATATAATTTAAAAAAATAAAAAGATAGAGCTAGGATTAGATTGGGAAATATATAACGAATACTTAATTGATTAAGGGGAGTTTTAGATAGGTTTTTTCGATTCCAATCAAAACATTCAGAGCCGAAGTTATTAGCTGTTCCAAATTACGAATATAGATAACAAAAAATCGGTTGTAAAAATTTGTCTTTTGAGACAGTGGTATAAAAAGTATTCGAACTTAGTTTTAAGAAGAAAGATCAATTGATATTTCATTCGAAAACACCAACACAAACGATTCGAATTGAAAAATATATATTTCTAATTTCTGTTTTTATTCAATGTTGAGCAACATTATATTGTTCTATATGTTTATAGAAAATAGAAACTAATGCAATCAAAATATAATCTGTCTCGTATTATTTGAACATATATTTTTAAGAATAGTAAATCGAGCCATATTTTGCATTTGATCTTTAAATGTTCGTCTCAACAGCTATCAAATGAAATTTGATTACATAGAAAACATTTTAGTTGTGCAATAGAAAATTCATATCCATTGTCAAGCATTACAGCAAAGTGTATATTGCCCTTCTTGGTAAGTCTAGTATACTATTTGTATAATAAAAGGGCAGACAATAGACAATGGATTCGCTAGTTTGGGTCCTTGTTTTTCGCAACTTTCACTAACAAGCTGTGTGCCAAAAACAGCAGCAACAGCAGCAGCAGCAGCAGCAGTAACAACAATAAACACAACAACAAACAACAGAAAAAGACCAACAAAACACAACATTGTTCCAGTTTTGGTGTTGTTGTTTATTTTTTTTAGCCAGCAATTACAAGCATATTAGGTTAACACAAATGCACAACAAAATGTCCTTGGATTTGCGACAACAGAGACCGAGATAAGCATAGAGAGAGAAAGAGAGAGAGAGAGAGAGAGAGAGAGAGAGAGAGAGAGAGAGAGAGAGAGAGAGAAGGAGGGAGGGTGGTAGGGAGGTAGGGAGAAGGGGAGAGTGAAAAAATATCAACAGTGAAAAAAGAAAAACGAGTACAAAACGCAATAACAATAAATTGCATGCGACTTGCGGCGCACTTTAAAAATGTGTCAGAAAAACATATAGTTATGGGTTTTTAGTTGCCCAGAGTTGCCACCCAACACCCAACACCCACTCAACCACCCAGCCAACAAACTGGCTGAGTTTTCCACACGACGCGACGCCTGCAAAAATAAATAAAATCGCCTGGCAGCAAGGACAAATAAACGACTTTGGGATTTGCTTTGGCGTGGGACGCGAGAACGCGTCTTGGCAGTTGGTTATAAATTAGAACCATTTGCCCAGTAACCACTGACCAACTGGGCCTGTGTATGGTAGTCCTGTCGTCCTGTAGTCCCATATAGTCCTATATGCCAGCATTGGCTTTAAGCGAGAAGTTAATTAAAGCGCCAGACAAACTGATGGCCATTAAAAACACGCCATGGACATTAAGTGCATCAACTGAAGTGGCCCACTGGTCAATTGTCAGTTGTCAGTTGTCCGTCGATTGTCTATGGAGCAGTTCAATAAACTAAGAAAACAAACAATTAAACTCAAGTCTGATGAACTGCTCGAGGACAAAGGGTGTATCAAAAGCAACCACCACCAATACGGTTAAAAGCATAATGAACAACTGACTCAAAATCGATTGTGGTGTTGGGTGACTACAAAATAAATATATAAAGTGAAAGTCTGTACGACTAGAAAAATGGAAGAAAACTTATATATTTCATATGATATGCAGATTCAACTTATATACACTTTGAATAACTATTTGCTAGTTTTGAAATCAATTACAAATATCCGAAACTTAAGAAGAGCATTCTGAATATGATAAACAAAGACAGTACCTACCTAAATGTAGTTACTTTTCAATTATACACAAGTAAAATCATTGGCAACCTTTCAGCTCGCATTTACATGTGACAAAAACTTACATGTTAGTATATGTCACATGTTTGACTTTTGGGACAGTTTCAGTATTCCGTGTACTTGGCATGTTATTCACATGATTAATTTTTCGCATTTTATGTGTTTTTTTCATGACATCAATGCTACATGTACATTCTACTTTTTGCATGTCATGTACTCTATTACATATACTATAAACACTTCTATATACTATAGTGCATATTAAACACTGCACTTCATTTAAGCTACAGCACTAAAAACACAATTGAAGCTATTCAAAATGATCCCTTGACACACTGTAACATTTTGCTTTATAGAACAAACCACAAAGCAGCTACAATCAGTTTTCAAACAATACCAAAAGCAAACTCTGTTAACTATTTCCAGATATCAATGCTAAAACATGAGCAACAAACGTCAAACTCTGAACATTACCATTACTGGTCGCCTCTCATTGTGAAACAGTGAGGGTACCGCACTCAGAGTACCGCCAAAGAGCAGGACATATTGTCAAAGGACATCATCAATATAATAGACATGCTGTAACCACAAAAGCGGATGTTGAATTGAAAAAAAAGGACAGAAAAATAACAAAAACCGACGAAGACGAAACTATGAGAAGGAAATACATGGTTTGAAGCCAAACGAGCTTATAAGCTTATGAAGGTCCATGAACAGGGAACTGAGACTGGACCTTGGCTTTCCACTCAATTGAAACGCTTGAATGAGTGAACCCATGAATGAAGGATGCCAGCGACACAAGCACAATACAACAAAACAACTACAACTACAACTACAACTACAACTACAACACAACAAAAATCATAAGCTAAACTGAGCTTTTTTTTATCACTTGAACAGCATCATTCGAGGGTCCCAGTTCTTATGTTCATGTATGGTACATGTGGAGCCAACAACTATTATCATTTGCTTTTGGTAGACAGAGACCCAGAGACACACATACTATACATACAGAAGGACCTTTGCCATTGACAAAAGCGACACACAAAAAAATGAGTTAGGAAGCCAATGTAGCAACCAGCTACAAGCACATAATAGGCCATTTGGACAGCACTTGAGGGTCAAGCCATAATGTATGCTAATGATTACGATGAAGAGACGTGCGCCAGCATCGATGCCAAAGGTTACACAACAAAATGCCTCAGTTAGCATATATGATATTTCGCCAATTTATGATTGATTTTTGCAGCCATAACTTTGATTTCAGTTTGCTTTATGGATTTGGACTGAAGCAGAGCTCATAACTGTAAGCATAGTTATATTCTGTTTAATTTAGACCATGTGTACTTTGTCAATTTTTGATATTACACAAAGTTGTAATACCAATTTACGTTTTTTTTATGATGAGTTTCATATACTTGTAGTAAATGTAAAAAATATTATATGTTGAATACATTAAAATGATGTAATCGCTTATGATTGTTAAATGCGATTTACAAATTTAAAAAAAATATATATATACGAATTCCACTTTCGAATGAGAAAAAGTAAGAATGCTCTAGTCGAGTGTGCCCGACTACGAGACTCCCTGCTCCCAGCTTGCATTTCAAGCAGTTCAGTGGCAACACAAGCAAGCAGCGCACTTTACATGCCCAGTTCCTGTCAAGCATCCGAAATTTGAAATTAACTTGATCTGAGTATGGTATACAGGAACCTGCATGCCAAGTTTGGTGTCTCTAGCTCTTTTAGTCTCTGAGATCGACGCGTTCATACAGACAGACAGACGGACGGACAGACGGCCAGACGGACAGACAGACGGACATGGCTAGTTCGTCTCGGATGTTGATCCAGATCAAGAATATATATAGTTTATATGATCGGAAATGCCTCCTTCTGTCTGTTACACACATTTGCAGTACTTTATAACTCCCTTTTTCCCATTTTTAATGGGAACAGGGAGTAAAAAAGTTATCCAATCACAAATAGCTCCAAAAGCTATGCAAGTAGCCGCCTTGATAAGCAGTCCATAATCCGAGTGTAAGTGATAATGAAATATGGTCAATTGCTTATGGAAATACTCCTGAAAGTCCATGATTATACAGAGAAATTTTAAACAATTTGTATGCTTTTTAGTTGAAGTAAGAAATATTTTAAACTGGTTTTGAATTCAATGGAATAGAAAATACTGTCAAATAATTTCAAAAACTGTAAGGTCTCTGATATTTTTGTTTCATTCTATTTCTGAATTTGTGAGATAAATAGCAAAAATTTTAAATTTGAAAAAATGTTCCATTTCATCGATATCCTTTTTTTCTTTATAGGGGATCCTATAAAGAAATTAGATGAAGATTTTATAAAGGAATTAAATACTCTCGCCTTCACAGGACTCACATTGATTCTGTCGTTATGTTTTGCGGTCGGAGATGTTGTCATAGCCGCATTATATATATGTAAAAAAATACTTAATAAAAACACTGGACAAAATAACACGGAGCCCAACGAGCTGTCAAGTATGACCAGTTCTTAAACAAGAAACACTGTAACTTAAGACCAAGCAAGATGTTATATAATTGGATTCAACATGTTTATTGTTAAATTGTATTAATAGCTACACTTCTGCTTAAATATAAACTTATAAATAAATTTAGAAATTTAACTCTCTTTATCAAAAGCTCAATTAACATGGCAAAATTCACAACTTATTTCAAGGACTTCGTTTGAATTTATACGTCTGACAAATGTGAATGAAATCGTTATCAATATGCTGGATAAATTCCAAAAGTAAGCTAACTAATATATAATATGCCCAAATCGGGACATCGGCAACATCTTACCTTGTATTTTTTTCATCTAACAGCTCGAATCTTTTTGTCAAGTAACCCCAACTTAATCTAAATGCTTCTGCGCAACATTGATTGCATTAACAGAGAAATTGTCTGCCAAATAGCTGCAAAACATCGCTTGGAGACTTCGGCCACAATTTTACGTGTCAACGAATGCAAAAATTATACAGGAAACGTAACCTATGGGGAGGGGGATAGGTTGACGTTTTAAAAAAGGTATTGGTAGAACTGACTGCAATGCACCTGTGTTAAATTTGATCAGGTGGAAGCAAATGGTTGCCATTGCCAATGAAGGTCAAAGAGGCCGATGGTTGGCAAAATGCATTTAACCCTTGACAACGCGTTGCGTGCAAATAAAATGAAATGAACTTGAAGCTGGTTGACTTTGACTGCAGCTGAAAATGAAAATGAAACTGCTGCTGACGTGGTCGTTGTCGTGGTTTCATGGCCCTGGTGGATACTTGTGGTAGCTCTGGTTGGATGTGGTAGGGTGCAGTCAGGCGGAAGTAGTTGCTATATTGAAACCTATTGATTGACTTTGAACGCAGCCTGATGGCCGTTTAATGTTGGCCGTAAATGGTTTCAAAGTTGTCAAAGTTGTCAAAGTTGTTTTATATACAACTGTATAGTTTCAGTTAGATGTTATTGAAATATTACGTTTGTCGCATTCCACAAAATATTTTTGACTATCAGCTCTGTTCTGAATTCCGCGAATTTCGAAATATTGAAAGAATACTTAACATACGTACATGAGAACTAACTTAATTCTACGCTGCTTTAAAATGTATGCTACCAACTTTTTTGCTGAATTTATTCGGAAGTGGAATTCAGAACAGGACTGTATAAGTGCTTTGAGTCAGGTACATTGAAATCGATAGCAAACAAACTGTCAAACAGATTGTATGATCATTTTTATTTTGCCTTTGTTTCCATCATATTAATAGGTATAACATTGAAAAATATAGTCAGGACGTTCTTACAATTTTAAGAAAAGTTGAGAAAACCAATCGCTAATTATTTGTATAAAATAAAACAAAAACAAATGATATCTTTTGAAGCTTGCCAAGAACACGAGAAATTAACAAGAAAATTTTTGATTTGTGCACTGTGAGAACGCTGCAGTCGGATACACCCGACTGCGATATACTCTTTTTCGCCTCTCTGTGGAGCCAGAATTGAGCGCGGCAATTGTAGTTTTGGTAAAATCATTCAAACTGTGCCATCAAATTAAATTTGACTTGGCCCGTTCTACAGGTTTGGGTTGATATTTTTATCCAATCTATTTAAAAGGGAAACAGAATTCAACCTGCAAAATTTGGTGATTCTAGCTAAAAGAGTGTGGGAGATACAGATTTTGCTCATTTGTGGGGGCGGGGTTGGGCGTGCCCATTTTTTACTTATAAAGTACTGCAAATGTGTGTAACAGACAGAAGGAGGCATTTCCGACTAAATAAACTATATATATTCTTGATCAGGATCAACAGGCGAGACGAACTAGCCATGTCCGTCTGTCTGTCCATCTGTCCGTATGAACACACAGATCTCGGAGACTACAAGAGCTAGAGACACCAAACTTGGCATGTAGATTCCTGTATACCATACGCAGATCAAGTTTATTTCAAATTTCGGATGTATCCCCCCGCACCCCCGCAAATCGCAAAAGACTCCCACAGCCACAATTTTAAAGATAAGGCTTTAATTTGTGGTACAGATGTATGTTTAATCAATGTCTTTCGGATGTGTAAATTTCAACACAATCGGATATAGCACCAAAGTTATGGAAGAATCTATTTCCCCCGTCTCAGTAGGCAGCAACAACAGTTTGATAAGCAGTTTACGAGTTAAGTGCACTGCTTGCTTGTGTTGCCGCTGAACTGCTTGAAATGCAAGTTGGGAGCAGGGAGTCTCGTAGTCGGGCACACTCGACTAGAGTATTCTTACTTGTTTCTTTTTTTTTTTTTTTTCAAAAAAATTAAAAAATGCGTATAACAAGTCTGCGGAAAAACGAGTTGAGTTGAGCTTTTCAACTGTGCTCAGACGATGCAATTCTCGATTGCGATTTATTTTATTATTTTATTTATCATATTATATAGTTATTTAATAATTTGCATTATGAAAACCAACTTCTAAAAATTAAAAAATAAATAATGAATTTTTCAACTTGACTCTCTTGGCATTATCTTGATGGGAGGGAGGCGTTATATCAAATCAGTGTACGCTGCTTAGCGGAACGCCCCTTTTAATGCCACGCCCCACTCTGTTGCTTCATTAGTGCGTCCAAGTTGTTTTGAGTGATGTGCTTGGGTTCTTAACTGCACAACTCTCTCACACAACTCTCACACAACTCGCTTTAATTTGCATTTATGCAAATCGTCTGCATTTAAGGGCTTTCACTTTAACTACTTTCACTGCAGTGGCTGAGCGTTCAGGTGACTGCGTCTCAGTTGAGAGAGAAAGAGAGAGAGAGAGAGAGAGAGAGAGAGAGAGAGAGGCGGCCCCATCTTCCAGAAAACTAACTAACTAGCGTAACTCCAGAGTTCTGTGAGCAGCGTCGCATTTGGCAACATTTTATGTTTAATTTATGCGCATTTTTGTAGTATTTTTCTTTGGCTTTTCGCTTGAAAATTTATTGCAGTTCTTTTCGCCCCGTTTGGCCGTGCAACAATTTTCGTTCGTTCGTTTTCAAAATTTAGTGACTTTCACTTTTCCACCTGCCCCAACAAACAATTTTTGCATGTTCTCTAGCAATTTTTTGTGCTGCCATTGTTGCAAGCTGATTTTTAATTAAAATTTCGCCAGGGCTGATTTTTTTTTTGTTTTGTGGTTGGAGGACGCCGCCGTTTTAATGTTGATTTTATGCAAATGACAATTGATTGAAAATTGTTACTGTGTATTTGTGTGTTGGTGTGTGTGTGTGTGTGTGTGTTTGTGTTTTTGTATTGTTGCTGTTCGTGTGTGTTGATTGAAGGCATATTAAAATAAATGAAGGCATGCACCATAATGGCCATAATATGCCATAAACAATTACCATTTAATAAATGATTGCCTGTAAATATGCAGCCATTGAATAAAATTGTGTATACGTTTGTAACTACTTTGAATATTTATAGTTTTGCATTTATAAACAATTATCTCGCTTACACAAAACACACACACTGAACGCGATGAAAATGCAAGATAAACATGATGAGTTGATCTGGGGGTTGGGAAAGTGCTACATACCTACTATATATATATGATAATATTTAAGCATTACTGAAGATACGAAATACGAATTCTTTGAATTAATGCAAATTTTAATTTGGTTTTACTTTTGGTTTTACTTAAACATTGTTTTGACAAATGTTAGCAATCTTTGAGGTGCCAAAGATTTAATACTAGTGCAAAGCAAAATAAGAACTTTTTTTATACAGGAGTCTCAATGAAAGCTCTTCTTCTTTGGTTAACTTAATTTCTGTATCCCTTAAAATCGGGTAAAAGGTAGTATTTAAGTTGTGCAAATGTATTTAACAGGCATAAGGAGGCACTATATTAATTATTTATATTCTACTCTTAAATTAAAATTAAAATTTCATCAAAATTAGATTTCTATATTAAGAAATAGTATGCCATTGAAACAATTGGTTAAAAAATAAGCTTTTGTAGGAAAAACTATTTAGTTTCACAAGTTATCTTAAGCAAACTCACCTTTTTAAGTTTTAGTATGTTCTTGACACAAATTGCAAGATCGAAGGACTATATATAGCTCATATTTCTCACTGGAATAATCGTTGAAAAACTAGGAGGTCTCACGGAAATCTCTTCCAACCAAATACGAACCGAATCCCAATTGTGTCTAGGAAATCTGTACAGGTTTTGGTTTATGTCATATTTCTTTAACATGGCTTAAAGATTCGCCTAATTAATATTCAAAATACTTTTATTCTTAGTTAACTATTACTATTATTATTTGTTGATATTTAAGTATAATAAAAGAAGTACTTCTATGAGAAATGAAATTTATGTCAAAAGAGATTTGTTGTCTTTAATTTAAAGGGGCTTATTTAAAAGCTTTTGTTTTGTTCATTAGCTTGTTCATTAGCTCACATCGAATTGTATTTTTTTGCTGCTTATAAATCGCTTGGCTCATTAATTTTATAAATAGTTAATTTTATAATTATAGTACAAATGCACTAAACACATGTACATCCCCCTGTTAATTTCTTTTAAGCTCCTGGCCATGTCCATATTCCATAAACCGCATTAATCTTTGTCATTGTTTGATTAAATCAATTAAATTTTCAAATACATTGCCACACACAGCACAGCACAGAACGGCACGGCACAATCATAATTCGTTACGGCTGCGATCCCAACCCCTCGAGCACACACATTACCCTCATATCCACATGCCCACATATCCCCATATTCCCATATCCCCAAATATGCCCACCCACTTATAATTATGCTTGGCCATAATTGCGTTGGTCATTTAAACGCAAATCCCGTGGAGCTGCCTCCTTTCCCTAAATGTCAGGCAACATTTGGCCCTGTTCGCTTTTTGTCAATTGCAAATCGATCCAATTGAAAATTCAAGCCGCCTTTATCGCTGATGCTGATGCTGTTGTCGTTGTTGTTATTGTTGTAATTGTTGTTATCGTTGTTTTGGTGTCGCCTGGCAGCCTTTGAATTGAATTTCCCTGTCATTGATTTGCAATTATTACTAAGAGCGCCCGGCAGGCAAACCCAAACCAAGCCCAAATGTTCAGCTAATCTACACAAATGGAACGCACAGCTGACCATGAGCCACAGTTGTTGTAGTTACCATGGAACAGTGTGGCTAGTGCTCCACCAACAACAACAACAACAACACCACCACCACCACCCAACCACCAATACCCAACAGACTCGACTCTAAGGCTATAAGGGGGTTTTAACTTGTCGCGCGACATGAAACGATTAAGGTTGAAATGCTTTTAGCCATGCCATTGGCTTTTGACTTTGGCTTTGGCTCTGAGGTGTTTGCCGTATTCGCAAAGTAACGCCGGGTTGGTCATTATGCAGGGGTTGCGGGGGGCTGCGACGCGTCAACAGCAACGTGCTGCATTTATATATATATATCGTGTGATTGATCACAATTTTCGAAAGTAATTAGAGGAGCATGTGGCTAGGGAAAAGCATTAGACGTAATTACTCTGTAAATAATTCGACACGTTCAGTGTCCAAAAGTGGTCAACATGAGTTGGCCAATAGAAAAAACGCTTTAATGGTCAATAAAAGTAGAATCTTTTTTTTAAGATAAGAGAATTGAATTTAAGTTTTGTGCTTGTTTACGTTTATTTAATCTAGTTGCTTTTACTTCATTTAATCGGTCTAAAAATATATTTTTTGTTGCATAAAACTATTTTCTTAAAATACAACCAAGATTTAAATAACAAATTATTACGAGATGCATAGATATAGATATATCAAGAACTTATATAAATGCCTCCTTCTGCTTGTTACACACATTTGCAGTACTTTGTAACTCAGTTTTTACCTTTTTTTTTGGGAACAGGGAGTAAAAACATTAATATAGACGTCAGGTTCTTATTATCTTGGTCTAATAGGGCTGTTCTGGGTTTTGGAAATTTAAAAATAAATTATATTAAATTATGCGTCGACTGTAAATATACTTGCAGCTATTTAAAATAATTGAATACGTTTCGATCTTTTCAAGTTTTTTGAATGCTTGAAATTGATTCAACATTTTTGATTTCCGTACTGTTGTACATTAATATTTAGACAATTTATAATTCTACAGATTCTTGCAAAATACCAATTGTTCTGCCGTGCTCAATTGAAGGTTAAAAGGTTATTGGATTGGTGTCAAAACAATTTATAGAACAATTCAAACAATTAATTAAATGATGTGCTCATATTGTATATATAATTGTACAATTGTCTGTTATCCCCAGACACAACTTGAATATTCCAATATATACATATATATGTAAGTTATATATTGCTTGTATATTTTTGCAATAAATCAAGTCTAGGCAGCATTCATTGAGTATCAACGCAATTATATTCATTATGAGCTTGATACACACATTAAAATTTAACATTCAACATTGAATTTAATTAACCTTGCAAATGTCCTGGATCTCTGCACCCTGTTGACATGTTGCCGTCCTGCTCGGGCTCGCCCTCGCCCTCGCCCTCGCCCTCGTTCTCGTCCTCTTTGTCGTCGTCTGTCAAGTAATCAGTTTTCTTTAAGGGGACTATAATTTCAATGGATAATGCCTTGAAGGCAACCTCAGTAGCAATGCATTAAGGCAACGCCTGTCATTACAAACCACATCAAGAAACACACACGAGTCGCAGATGAAAGCTGGCAAAGATTGCCAGCGTCGTCGCCTTGGTGTTTGGGTGCCAATAATGACAACAAACATATGCACGGGTCGGCAGGGAAAACAATAAGCAGTCCAAACTTAACGACAACTAAATCCAATTATAAGCACAGAGCGCAACAGGAGCTGCAGTAGCCAGTAGACTGAATCTCATGGAACACGTGTGCGCAACGAATTTCCAACAATACATATAAATTTATATATGTATGTATATGTATGTGTGTGTGGTTTCTGGGGGTTGCTACGGGAGGTTGGCTTTTGGATGCGGTTCTGCTTTTTGGTTCTGGCTGCGTTGCATTGCATCCCGCAGCGTTGCATAAAGGTTTACTTTTCATTTATGCGCCAGACAAAGGAACAACCCTTACAACTGCAATGCACAAAGGAACCTTCTGTATGTAGTTCCTTGTGCCATATAGCCTCACAATGTATGTGTTATGTGTGGATTGTGTGCGTGAGTTGGTTGCTATAAAACCCACCCACCCACAACCATCACCACCACCACCACCATCACCACCGAAAAATTGTAATTAAACTTAATCCGCTCAATTTGAAACGCACGCCAGGCCAAAAGTGCCTCTCTCAATGGTCTTCCTTTTGCCATGCATTGAATATTATTTTATATACCCTGTAGCTAAAGCACAGCAAGTCTTTTAGCGCCCATTAAGTTTCATTTCGAAACTATTCAAGAAAATTGTAATCGAGCTTAGAAGTAGCATCAAATAGACTTGTTTCCGATCAAAACATTCGCCATCGAAATTATTAGCGGTTTTCAATTTCAAATAGCAATAGAAAATTCGGTTTTAAAAGTTTTGCTTGAATGAAATCAATCGAAAACTGGAACACAAACTCAAAAACGATTCGAAATGAAAAGTTATTATTACTTGCTGTTCGGCTTTTCCTAGGGATAAACATTCAACAAGTAGACGAATTCCAGATGAATTTCGGCTATAAATTTGAGAACACAAGTTTTTCTTCAACATAACATTATCGAAGAGAAAACCTTACCCGGAGCATTGAAATAGTGTTCCCCAATAAGATTTTTTATTGTGCCTTTCTTGAAAACTTCATACAACATAAAGTGGACTTACATTAATTGGTTAATTTTGAATGACATCGGGAGATTATTTCGAGTCTTTAAAGTCAGTTAATTGGATTTCTTAAAGTGAAATAAACAGGGTATTTGTAAATCACAACGTTCAATTGTAATATTTTTACTTAATTTTAATTAAAAGTGTCAGAAAAAGGATTCGGGAATCCTTGCAGTTGCGCCCAAATGCGTTCATGTGTTAAAAAATGTGCATAAATTATTGAATTAGTGCGTTTGCAACAAATTTTCCCGCTTCTGCCGCTTTCCCGATTTCTCGCTTTTCCTCTCTTTCGCTGATTCATTTTGTCTCTGGCGCTGTGAGCCAATTTTCATGCTGTGCGTTATTAATATAAAATTTAAAAGCATAAATTAAGGCGCCATGGCCACACTTGCTTATAATTTATGCATGGCGTTGACTTTGGTTTGGTTTGGTTCAGTTCGGTTCAGTTTGGTTCAGTTCGGTTTGGTTTGGTTTGGTTTTGGTTCAGTTTGGTATGCTTTTCATTCATTTATTTATAACACTCGCTGCTGACTGCCAAAGGGCTGCGGCAATTAGTTCCAAGCTCCTTGGGGATGTTTTAATTATCGTATTGTTTTTTTTTTTTTTTTTATTATTATTTCGTTATTGTATTTGTTGCTTTGCTCTGCTCTGCGATTTATGCGCCCGATTTAATAATGCAAATTAATTCAAGCGGTTCTTTTTTTTTATTTTCATTTTATTTTGTACTCTTTGTGGGGTTATCATTTGGGCGTCATTTTGTTGTGTCTTTTCTTATTTTTGGGTTAGGCTTCTAGCTCTGATTTGATTTATATTATTGAGGTGGGCGTCACAGAGCAGCGCCTGCTGAATTGATTTATGTGAGAGATACCCAGCTTGTATATGCCTGGCTATCATTAAGGAGGTGAAGAGGGGTCGTAAATTAGCTTGAATTGAGAATCGATTATGTGAAATACAGAAAGACAGATCGATGTGCATATTATAATGTATTTGCAAGCTTTTTATTAGACATATGATGTACGAGTTCAAGTCTGTCTAAGTTCTTTAATCTCATTAATAATTCAAATTTATATTGAGTTTTTTTTTGTACATTTATCTTCAATTTGTTTTAAATGAACTCATTATTTAATTTAGTTTTGTTATACTCTTGCAGATCATATTATAATCTTGTCACTTAATGTGTAACGAACTAGCCGTGTCCGGTTGTCTGTTAGTCTGTCTGTCCGACTGCTTATATGAGAACTAGTTTCTCAATTTTCATCTTAATCAAGCTTGGCGCATAGCCCATAAAGCGATTAAATCAAGTGATTCCAGTCTGATTTGTCAGATGTATACATTCAAACCTTGAAATAAGTTGTGAATTTTGAGTTTTTAATTGAGTCTTTGATAAAGTGTATTAAATAAAATGATTTCTAAGAAAACCATATTGGAGGCAGCATACATTGCTTGTATTTAAGAAGCTTTGTAGCTAATAAAACCATTTAACATTTAACATACGGAACAAATTGCATAACATGTTGCCTGGGCTTATCCTTATTGATAACTCGTATCATTCCTTGGACAGCCAGGTAGTGTAGCTCCATAATGAAGGCGTTTGTTAAATTTTGAAGAGGCTGGCCCACGAAGTAGGAATATACATCAGTGGGATAAAACATTTTGATATAATAATTGATTGTTGTAATATATGATAAGAGTTGAAAGCTGTGTTTCGTTCGAATTTTAAAATATAATGAAACAAATATGTTACAGAGCTTACGATTTTGAAAAATGATTTGACAATGCTTACTATTCCAAACCAGTTGAAACAACATAATATTTGGGTATAGAATAAATTCAAAGAGGCTCCTTTGCTATAAGGTAACATTATGTTAGAAAGTGTATTCAATATAAGATAAGAAATTCAATTACTGTACTATTCCCACAACAAACAAAAACAACTAACTTCCATTCCTGTCACAATTCAGCGACATCGAATTAATAAATGTTAACTTATATATTTTACATAAACATAGGCTCAAACTTGAGTCAAATCATGCCCGATTTGCTTTATTTAATTATATACACATAGGCCCGGATTATTCAATTACTTTAAAATTCTGTTTACCAATAATGTTTAATTTCTATGTTTCTGAATTATCAGTGCAACATATTTCAACATAACGAATTGACACAACAAACACAAAGAAAGTGTGCTTTGTCTTGCAGTTTTCAATTGCCTGGCATGCACTTTACACGTCCCGCAACATGAGTAACAGCAACATGAGAAACAACAATAATAAACTAACTGTGAATCGCAGTTCCAAGTCTGATTCCCCCAGTCAACATTCCTTGGGTACTCTCTGGTCTGGTCTGGTCTGGTCTGGTCTGGTCTGGTCTCGTTTGGTTTGGTCTGGTCGCCCAGGAACGTTTTGTAGCACAAGTGTTTTGCAGTTTTGCAGTGATTTCATTAAAATTTTACTGTCATAGTAAAAGTTTTATTATGAGCATTGTTGTTGTTGTTTCTGTTGCTGTTGCTGTTGGTGCAAACGTGAGCCAAAAACAATTCCCGGCACATGCCAAAAATAATACAAGCACAATAGCAACAGAATGAGACCGAGACAGACACAGAGCCAAAGAAAGAGACAGAGACAGCAAGACACACACACACAGTCAAAAGTCAGCCAAGCTCGCTCAGTTTATATAGTAATTATGCTATTGTTGTTGTTGTTGTTGTTGCTGCTGTGTTGTGCTGTCCAGACTTCACGCATTACGCCTAGGCATGCATATGCAACAAGCTGCAGCAACACCAACAGCAACAGCAACAGCAACAGCAACAGCAACAACAACAGCAACAGCAGCTGTGGCAGTTACATGAAAAACTGCTGCATACACTGGGGCGTCTTTGTTTTTTATTTCTTTACTCAGTCCAACACCTCCTTCTCTCTCTCTCTCTCTCTCTCTCAATCCTTCCGTCTCTTTCTGTCTGTCTCAGTTGCTATCTCTCCTGCTCTGGTGAAGTTTGCACAGTTTATGCTGCCTGCTTTTAGGCTAATGTCCTCATTTAATGCAAGCGTCTCCTCGATGTGCACCGTAAAGTGTGCAATGAGATTTTTATGCGCCCCTTGCCTGCCCCGGCGGCAAGTTTTCATTGTTTGTTGTTGCCATTGTTGCTGTTGTTGCTGTGGCGCGTTGGCAAATGCAACAGCTTGTGTTTATAATTGAAATAATTGCAGAAAGCAGACATAATTATATTCTTATTCACATTGTTATTGTTGTTGTTGTTGTTTCTGCTGCATTTGTTGACTGCATTCTCTTGTTTTTTATTTCGCCCATCATCATCATCATCATCATCATCATCATCATCATCATCATTGTCCCCGTCTGAGCATGGGTGAGACTCAGCATCAGCCTCAAGCTGTTAGTTTATAAAGCAGAGGTTTTTATGCCATCAACTTAAGTCAACGCATAGTTGAGCTGGGCATGTTGACTAAGAGCAAAGCAATGTAACATAAAACTTGTGAGAAACTGTACTTAAATAATAATTAGTTTAAGTTAACGATTATTATTAATATTGCGTGGATAGACAAAGTAAAAAACAAAGCTTAGCTTAAAGTACTACGATTAGAAAGACTTTTGAGTAGATGCTAATTGAATATACTCAATAATTGCTTTTAAAAAGTTGTAAATAATTTCTCTGTATCAATTATGTCATTATCGTTTAAAAAGCTTTTCGCTAAAAAAGACTAGTTCGATAATTTGATAGTTATGCTTGTAGATCTAGGATGATATAAAGAACAAATAAGTAAATTTGAAAATCAAAAATCTGGTTTTTGATCAAGATACTATCAGCCTTGTTCTGAATTCCAATTTTGTAACAATTCGACAGAAATATGTTAAGCACAATTTCAGAAGTGAATAAAATTGCAATGATACGAGATGTGTCTTTCCAACGTTCTAAGATTTTTAAATCCTTCCTTTTATTGTGCTTTAATATGATTTCTAGACAATTTCAAAGTTTATTTAATTTATTTATTTAAAATTCATTCGCATGTGGAATAGAAAAGAATTTCCAGCAATTATAAATAAACGAAAGTACCTTTATCTTTTTCCAATTTCGAAGCACTTTGTTCAACTTTTTTAAAAGACTGCTTAGAATTCTTAGCTAAATGGTATTTTACCTTTGGTACCTTTTCTAGAGCATCTTAAGTTCGCACAACACCTTTTATCCATTGCTTCTGTGTAGCCTACTTAAGGGCTTGGCATTTTAATTGCAGAACATGTACATCAAATGCTCGGCTCATTTCCAAGCAATTACTTTAAGAACTCGTCAGATTGCAGATTTAAGCCGCTTTTGGGCGCATTAGCCGCAACAACATTTTTGGGGGCATGTGGCAGCCCGATGTCTTATAATCAACTCTTTTGCAGCTAAACAAATATGTTTGCTAACCGGGCGCCTAAATGCATGCTAAACATTCTGTAGTAACCAGGTAGCCATGGGTACTGCGCTTTTGGCTCATAAGCAACTTGCCAACCAAGCAGATAAACTTCAAAAAGCGGCTTAAAACTTCTTCTTCGAGCGCAATGGTCCTTGCCACGATTGGCTTGCCCAAGCGAAACTCTAGAACAACATTGACAAAGGTAGCGCCAGCTGCTGCTGCTGCGACGAGGAGGGGAGCGGTGAAGCAGCAGCACAAATTAAGCATTACCATGGAGGCGCCTTCAATGCGAGATGATTGATTGAGCTTTTAGTTAAATTGCGCAAGCGGACAGCCGAAGCGCATAGAAGTACAAGCATCTTAGTGAAAAAGTTTCTCCTCTTTCCATCGTATCCCTATTTTCTTCTGTACTTCATCTAAACTTCCAAGTCGTTGGCAAAGCAACAGCTTCAAGCTTATGTCAGCCCGCTTACGCTTCCAGAAAATTACTTAAACGTCAGCTACGCTGTGACTTTATTTTCAAGTTCATTTTCTATCATTTTTACTGGTCATAGTCTAGTCACGGCTTTAATAACTAATACTGATTACCAAAGAAATGTGATTATTCTCAGTAAAATCGACAAAGAAACTTGAACTTTTATAAATATAGGTATAATACAAGTCAAAAGCTTCTTAATGCCCCTCAAATATTTTTAAACTACTTTTAAGGCGTCAAAAAAGGTAAAGTTAACATAAATTTTTTTAAAATATTTCAATTTCACATATATTATATGTAAAGAGGATTTCGAAGATTCAAATATTTGATTGGGAATAGTACAGTAATCGAATTTCTTATCTTATATTAAGTTCACTTTCTAACATAATGTAACCTTATAGCAAAGGAGCCTCTTTGAATTTATTCTATACCCAAATATTATGTTGTTTCAACTGGTTTGGAATAGTAAGCATTGTCAAATCATTTTTCAAAATCGTAAGCTCTGTAACATATTTGTTTCATTATATTTTAAAATTCGAACGAAACACAGCTTTCAACTCTTATCATATATTACAACAATCAATTATTATATCAAAATGTTTTATCCCACTGATGTATATTCCTACCTCGTGGGCCAGCCTCTTCAAAATTTAATAAACGCCTTCATTATGGAGCTACACTACCTGGCTGTCCAAGGAATGATATGCTTGTTTATTACTCTTGGAATTGGAACTTTTGGGGCTATATATATTTTCTACAAAATGTATGATCATTGTACTACTGGACACAGGAACTCCAATTTGGTACACGAGGTATGAATGAAGCAGAAGGATAAGCCCAAGCAACATGTTATGCAATTTGTTCCGTATGTTAAATGTTAAATCGTTTTATTAGCTACAAAGCTTCTTAAATACAAGCAATGTATGCTGCCTCCAATATGGTTTTCTTAGAAATAATTTTAGTTAGTACACTTTGTCAAATCTGACTGAAATGGTTTGATTTAATTTTACGCTTTATCATTATGATGGAAAAATTGCAAAAGTGAATAAAATAATAAACGAACAGAGTTCGAGATTTGTTGATAAACAACAATTTCGAGCCATTATTTCTGCAACAGATATATGTTATAGTTGTCCGATCCGGCCGATTCCGACAGAAAGACTCACGGACATGTTTAATTCGACTCGGCTATTGATGCTGATCAGGAAAACATATACATTATAGGCTCAGAGACGTCGGCTTCAATGCGTTACACATTTCCTGACAAAATGATAATTCCTTCAGTAGGGGCATAAGAAGTTGAAAGTTATTTTAAGTTTTTTGCTTATAATTCCCAAATGGTTTAAGTATTCACGTGCTTGCATAATCCGTGTTCGATCATTATCTTATTACTTCTAATTTTTATTCTTATTTAAGTTTCTTCTTCGGCTAATATTTCAGTATTGCTTTTATCTTCGGTTTTGCCTTCAAGTTCAGCTTGCCTTCCACTTCGACTTTGCCTTCAACTTCGGCTTTGCCTTTCACTAGGACTTCTTCGACTCGGCTGTTGATGCCAACCAAAAATATATTTACTTTATAGAGTTGTACATTATAATACTCTCTGCAAAGGTATATTTTTGATACTTGCCTGGGCTAAATAAAGTGTGCCTAATATTCATCTTGTTAGGCCTTCTTCAGATTTCCTATTCAAAACTACAAATTTAGCGTTCAGTCTTAAACTTCAGCTGTATTTGTTTTTAGTTTTATATACGTAGGCTGCCAGTAATAATCAAAAGTTTTATTTGTTTGCTAAACACATGAAGGTTGATGTGAGGTTGGCAATACTTGTACAATATCATAAACCAATATTTTGCTAAACAAATCTATAAGTGCATTGCACCCAACAATGATGATTGAATCCAAACATTGGCATTTAATTCCCCGCGCAACAACTTCATCAACTGCCGCATAATCCAGCAATTTTTTCAGCACTTAAATTTGGACATGACCAGAAACTTTTTTTTTTGTGTGCCGTTGCCTACTTCGGGTCTGCTAATCCCTAAACTGTCGCAAAACTTTGTAGCAGCAGCAGCAACAAAAAAAAAAAAAAAACAAAAGCAAAAAAAAAGGCAAAAATAAAGGCCAACAAAAGTTTTGCAACAGATAAAAGTGCAAAGTTTGGGAGCAAAGCAACACAACAAAAAGGAAAGCCAGGCGAAAATTACAAACATTTTCAATTATCAAGCTAAACAAGGACGTTGACGTATTGTCTGGGCTCTCATTATACCATTACCATCATATAATTACAGACTGATTATTGTTTATTAAGTTAAAATGGCGCCCGGCGCGTTGATAAATGGCCGCCGCTCAACTTTTGTCTGGACTGTACCTAAGTACCTGAGTACCTAAGTACCTGGCCTGTCCTGTCCTGTCCATCAAAAATGGCGACCGCTGCTCACCAGGTGTCAGTTATCAAAGGGTTCGCCCCAAAAGACAATGAACAGTGGACCACTTGAGCTGCCATAGCACTCAGGCTCTTCATTTTGTATTCATTTTTCAAACAACACTTTATTTTGTTTAGTTTTCCTCCTTTTTATTTTTTTGTCATCACATTTTTCAAGTGTCACTGTCAACGCGTCTTATGAAAGGTTTTTGTTGTGTTTTGATTGAAGGCAGTTGGACAAAAAACTGAAACTGAAACTGAAACACAGAATTGTTGTGCTGTAACTTTTAAATAACATTATGTAGCAGATGATATCTCTCCCTTATGCTCCCAAGGGACTTTAAATTAATTAATCACATTAAATGCTTTGCGGCCTGCCTGGCCCCCAAAAGTATAAACATTGGGCCATGCTAAATTGTCAAAGCAAACTATTAAGATCAAAGATAAGGCGCAAAAATAATGATGCTAAATGTTGGCACAATTATGCCTCGCTGCCCCACTAATGGATGGTAAGCAAAGTATACTGTGGATACTTAGTCCTCGTCGAGACAACGTTTCAATTAATTAAATATGTACTCGCAGTATTTTGGCGTATGTATGATGATAATTATGATGTTGCGGTATGGTATTATGGTACACTTCAGCAGTTTTCAAAAGACAACTTGGAGAAACTTATAAGAAATGCTCTTTAAATAGCTGTTCAGATTTTGATATACATATGTATTTCACTTTCGAAAATCCAACTAAAACTATGTGATACAAAAATTGCTTGGTTCAGAATCAAATCAATGAATTATTCACAGAATATCTTTAAGCGTTGTTGGGAAGATTCAATTGTTGCATGTTGTTTTCTTGAATTTTTATCTTGCTTCGTGTCAACCAGTTTCTAAGCTTTCTTATTTCCTTAAATTAAGAAAAACAGAAAACTTATTTTTAAATTTGAGTTAGCCTTTGTGTTTACACACTTTTTTTAATTTTTTGAAAAATAAAGAGTATATTTGTGAAATGTTGTTTGTCTGTCCGTCCGTATGTCCTTCTGTATGAACCCACTCTTTTTCCATACTTTTGTATCTGCAGCAAAGTTGGAATCTGCCAAATCTGTATGGCTACATCGCAAAACTTGAAAGATTTGACCGAAAATATAGCTGCCACGCTATCGCTATATCGCAGTCGAAAGTATCGATCTTACTTGTTTAGTTTGATATTGAAATTTTCTAGAAGTATTAAGTATTGAACTAGTGTTTCATAGTAAGATGCATATTTTTAATTTCTTGCGCAGACTGTTCATACAAAGACATATTATCAAGCAAGATCTAGCACGCCTTAACACCTTAACTTAAAAACGTTTTCCAATCATCAGCTATAAATATTTTGAAAAGAATGCATATTTAACGAAACTTTTTAATGTTTTCCAACAAAATCAGCACAGTTTTATATTGAACCACAAAGACAACATAAGCAAAAACCAAATTGAATTCAGAACTTTATACAATTGCCTGAGAACCCCATTGTCAAGTTTCTTTAGCAAACTGAAACTGGAAGGTCAACAGAATGATGTTACCACAAAGGAAATGCATTCAACTGTTAATAAACTTGAATACAACATTGTGATTTGTACCCTTTTTTTTTGGTTGGGGCGCAATGCTGCCACTTGACTGAGTTATCAGTGCTTCATTTCAGCCATGATTTGATTTCAATTGTGGCAATGGCATTATGAATTATAATGCTGTGAGACAGAGGTTTTATTTAAAGCCATTGGCCATTACCTACAGCCTTGTCTTCAATTAGCGATAATAATATAAATGATACGAGTGAGTTTTTCACATTTAACTTTTTTGACAGCTTGATGCGGGTACGCTGTTTCAGCCAATTGCTAATTGACAGTGGGATTGGCCTCAGGACAGTCGGAACAGTCAGACAGTCAGCCAGTCAGACAGTCAGCCAGGCAGGAAGGCCAGAAAAGTCAGACAGCACGACAGATGACTCTCTCATTCTTTCACACTCTATCTGGATTTCTCTTTCGCTTGGTTTATGTTTGACTTAATGGCTTTGCTTGTTTTTTAAAAAAAAACCGCAATCCCAAAAGTGTCAAATTGGCAGAAAAAGCATCAACAGAAGACAACAAATGAAATAGCAGTTTCGGGCCAAGTTAATTGTATGCATGGCAACAATTTGTTGTCAAACCAAATAAAAACAAAAAAAACATTGGAACCAATATGAAATATAAATGTTATTTTGTATTGCAGCAAAACTGAAATTGATATTTATTTAACAAATTAACTTTTCAAGCTTAAATTGATCAAAATGTGGCATAAACCAAAAAGGTAAACTTTGATAGCAAAATATAAAACATCAAACAAAAAAGACCAACATATTTTAATAATAACAAACGTTTAATTAAAAGTTTTCGATTTTTATATAAAAAATTTAAGAAATTGAATTCAGGGTAAAAAAAAACTGTTGTTGCTTTTGTTTATCTTTCATTGAAGATATTCGAAATAAATGTAATTCAAAATTGATATAAGACATGGGATCGCCTTGGATATCCCGTGTGTCCCGGAAACTTGGCTAGCCTGAACATTCCGCTGGGTGCACTATTTTTGAAATATGTAAATAGCATTTTTGCTTTTGTGAACGCATTTCCAAATTTATATTTTGGACTTATGAAGAACATGTTAATAAACTATGTAATTAAGTACAAATTTTGGGCGGCATTCGGCAATCAAGCGATATTTTTCAAATTCGGGAGGGAAAAAGCTTTTCGGGACGGGCGGGATTGTTAACGAATTTGTATACCGTTCACATATCTAGTTGATAACTTTTTTGAGGGTTTTTCAGTAAAAATTTCTATGTCTGTGACACTGTGCAAACTCGCACCGAAAATGAAAACTAAACACAATTAAAACTAACGAACCTGGCAAAATTTACACAAAATAAATTTCGTTTTAAATGTTATGAGGCTCATATTGAGCATGTGTGTGTGTGTGTGTGTGTGTGTGTGTGTGTGTGTGCGAGGGAAGGTCAATCGTTGGGTTGAGCCGAATTCGTTGCTGATGTTGCTGCATTTTCCTGTTGGTTCTAGTTGATTTAATTAAATGGATTTGAATGCAAATGCCTGGCAATGCGTAGCGCCGGCTCACAAAACCATCAGCATATGTGGTTTACAGACTCCAACATAAATGTTTTGATATATGTATATGTATGTGTATGTGTACCTATACACATATGCAGTTAGTTGTAACTAAAACAAAAACGGAAATGCTGAGCTTATGCTGCTGACAGCGCCCTCTGGTGTTATTTTATGGCAAAACATATTAGGGCTGGCAAATGAGAAGAGCTTGGGAAACTGGGAAACTGGAAAACTGGGAAACTCTATAGATACGTGGCACATTTTATGTTTTATGCGTATGTCTACAGAACGAGCCTTTCTGCTTTCTGCTAAAATGCTGCGGGCCACATTTAATCAAAAATTGCATGCCATCAACTGCAATGCGTTGTTTAAACCCTCGAGCATCAACTTTAAAGTTAATATTCTATTTATTTTTAAAGCTTTGCTAACATTTTTGTTATATTTTAATTAACTTTTATAAAGATTTTCGGTGTTTGTTTGAGACTTTAACATTCTTTTAGTGTTAACCTGCTTATTAAATTTTGTTCATAAACAATTTCTTATGGCAAAGTTATTAATACTTTAACTAAACTACTTGTAAAGCTATGCACGCAATTCAATTATAATTTTGATTGCCATTTTATTGTCTTGGTATTGCCACAATTGTAGGCGCATATCAAATATCGTTATCGTGAAAGTATCACAATTACTTTAATTTAATTAATGCTACAATTCAATGGATTTTTAAAGTATTGTCGCATTTAAAGTTGACAACAAAATTAAAGTTATTATTGTAAATACGAGTAAAACTGAATTGATTTTTTAGCATATTACTATTACATATTACATATTACTTAGCATAAATGATGTTTTAATAGTGGTTAATGAAATTCTTATATTCTTTGTTTCCTAAAAGTGGTGTTTCGGGTAGCAAAACACGTTTTAATAAGGTGTAAACATAGTAAGAATTGGATAGAATTTTCAATAAATTAGCAGAAATGCCTAAAAAATGCATGCGTTGATCAAAAGATTGACTTCCTCAATTTGAATAACATATTTTTTAATACTTAATCATTAACAAGTTTTTGCGCGAAATGATGAAACATGTACTCATAATATTTCTTAAACAGCATTTTTCTTAGTTTGTGTTCATTATAGTGATTGGAAGATCGTTTTCGTACTAGTAAAAATGACTAAAATAATGTAATTGATAATTTTAATTACAAGTTGCAAGTGAAATTAATATTACTTTTAACAAAAACTGCTCTCTTTCGG
This sequence comes from Hirtodrosophila cameraria, assembly GCA_949708635.1. Taxonomy (NCBI): domain Eukaryota; kingdom Metazoa; phylum Arthropoda; class Insecta; order Diptera; family Drosophilidae; genus Hirtodrosophila; species Hirtodrosophila cameraria. The sequence goes on from OX453090.1 coordinate 54,079,512, forward strand.
AAACCGCAAAGATTTCATAATTGAGCATTTTCAGCTGACACTATTTTTAGCCATATGTAGATACTCTGTTTTACTATAAACAATGTTTAATTGAATTTTGTGTAATTTAGTATCTCATGCACAGCACTCCATCTTCATCTTCATCTTCATCTCTGAAGACGACTATAAGGTCGTCAGTTAGCTCAGGCAGTCTGGCATAACTAATTGAATACATAATTTACAATTAAGTATGTAAGCTACTTTCATATTTATGTCTATAAATGCGCAGAGACACATACATATACAGCAAAATCTCAGATGGCACGCCCACTTTTATAGTGGGCGTGTGGCCATCTAACATTATCGACCATCACTTGTGCCAACTGCAATAAATGTCAATTATTCATGAATTTTCAATAACTTTAGCACAGGGAAAATAGAAAAGTTTTGTGCTCGTCGTTGTCGTTGTCGTCGTCTGAGCTTGAAAAACTTTTTAATAATATGTAAATATGGCCAACAGAGAGACGACAGAGCGAAAGAGACAGAGAGAGAGAGTCAGAGAGAGAGAGAGAGAGAGAGAAGCAAGCAAAGACGGTTAGGCGTTAACTAAGAAGCACATAAAATATGATGCCAAACAATATGAAAAGAGAATTTACTTGAGCGGCAAGTACATAGGGAAATGAGAAGAAAATGAGAGAGAGACATAGAGAGAGAGAGGGGGGGCCAGACGACATGGCAAACAGAAACGTGCTCTCAAGCATAGTTATAATGGTGAATAATTAACAGTTATTAATAATGACAAAAGCAGCTGCCACCGAAAAGGCAGCTCACAAAATTGTAGCATACTTTTTCGGGCGACTCACTCATAATTTTTGGCAGCAACATTTGTGCGCTTTTTGATTTAAAATTCACCGCCAATAATAATAAAAATAAATCATTCCACAGCACAAGACGACGTCCAGCATTACGTATACGCAATATAGCATTCCCCCAGCTTGTTGGGAGCGTGCGGTTCAAAAGTTTTTTGACTCTTGCTTAATAATTTGCCATAATTTATGAGCGTTCAGCGTTCAGCGTCCCCATCCCCGTCGTCCTCATCCTCATCCTCATCCTCATCCTTATCGTCCTCGTCGTCGAATTTGGCTTTATTATTGGATTTTCGTAGTGAGTTTTAGCCAGTTCAGTACCAGGCCCAGTTCTATGTCCACAGACAATTTAAACTTTATGCCAAAACGTTTTTGAATGCTTAATTAGTTCTTGCAAAACAACGCACACAAAGCTAGCATCATTTGTGTCTATGTTTTGTGTTTTTGAAAACTTTCCGACTCTAACAATATAATTTCTTTGCTTGTTATGCATTGGAACCAGCTAACAAAAAACATATTTCATTTGAATGGCATAATTAAATTTGTTGCTTGGCTTGCATAGCTTGATTTAAGTGTTACTTAAATCAAACAGGTTTTATAAGATTTACATAAATAATGTCAGGAAATAGGGAAATTTATATTCCTTGAAAGACTTTTGCAGTAATTTCAAGTTGAAATCAAAAACTTGCCTTTTTCAATTTTGTTAGATTTCACATAAAAATAATAAGAAATTAAGTCACATATTTTAAACTTTGGAATTGAATTTTAGTTTGTTTAGTTACTAAGCTCAGTTTTATAAGACAAAGTTGAAGCTCGAAAATTCGATTTGTTTTTCTCTAGACTTGAACACATACCCGTAATTATTGAAATTTAATATTGCGGTGATCTTAAAACCCTTAACGTATTTGATGAGCCGTGTTTGTGGCATCTTCGAAATGCCATTCATCCCTGTTCAAATGTAATACATTTGCCAGTGGGCTTAGTCAGGCATAACAAAGCATCAATGGGGCACCAGCTCCCATACTTCAACCTGCCCCTTGCCTCATCAACCTATCACCTTTTGAGAGGCAGTGGCAACAACTGTGCCCACATTAAACTCAATAAAATAAATGTGCAGCAATAAATTACACAAAGTGCGTCAGTTACACACACACAAACACACATACACACACACACACATACACACAGAGAAAGAGGCATACATATCTACCCGTTCCCAGCTCTTCTCGTCTAACAGCTGTTACTGCTGCTGCGCCCAAAAGCAGACTATGCAAAATCGACAAGTGCCACAATTTTTTATGCAAAATAATCCTTTGCGAGGAGCCATTGATGAATTATAGCAAATTAATTTTACACTAAAAAGCGACAAAGCTAGGCACAATGACATGTCTACCCTTGCACAAAAACCTCAACCCTCCTCCCCGCCATCCACCACCCACCACCCACCACATGCTGCTCTTATCAAACCATTTGCATGGCTGCCGTTGCCTAGGCAAACAGTTTAACCATATCAAATTCAAATTCGCATAAATTTTGGAAGCTTTGCAGGTTGGGGAAATGTAGAAAAATCGATTTCCAACAGGAAGTGCCCGAGCTGCTCCATTTTTCTTTGGGGTAAGGGGCTGCTCAGATGAGTTGTGGGCTCTTCACCAAAAAAAAAAAACGAAAAAAAAAAAAAATGAAAGAACAAACTCAAACCAAAGTCAAATCGATTATTATTTCATCGTCTGGAGGGAAGGTTATGTGAGCTAGACACGTTCAATCGGGGGTTGTTAAAATAAATTTAAATGTACCAGCAAAAAAAGAAAAATATATCATAAATTGAATTTCTTGCAAGTCTTTTCTTACTGTGCATAACGTAAAACGTCAAATTTGTACGTGACTGTTAAATGTTTGAACTGTTGCTTCTATTGAGTGTAAATATATGAAAAGTTTGACAGTTCGGCAACTTGATGATAAATTGTGAGGGAAATCTATACTGTTCCAGAACAGCAAGCTATACAGAGACAGCTTTTCATATTGTATCTAACATTATTAAAATAATAATCAGATATTTAATCATGTAACAAGGGCCATTACATTTTTGACATAATAATTTAAGTTTCGTCAGATATATATTTAATATATACGAGTAAAATATAATAATATATAGTTGCCCAATTTCAGTCTAAATTATCAAACAAAATTACAATAAAAATTGCAATTGCTGAGTTTGAAGTATTTGTAAAAATAAAAGAGTTTTTCATCTGGAAGCTAAAAAGATATCTGTCTGACTTTAATCATGGGTTAAAGTCGCCGCCTTCAATGTGTTTAACATTTTTGGACAATTGTACATATAGTTTATATATATATATATATATATATATATAGTAGTCAAAGCGTGAAAATATGATAGGAACATTTTGAAAATGTATGAAATTGAAATGCAATCTGCAATCTAAGATTGAAAGCTTCAAGTTACAATATTGTTTCTTTTCATAGCCTACTTTTTTAAAAGTCTTCAAAATCAACTTCCGAGCTGAAATTAAAACTTTAAGCTGAGATTAGTCGCTGCAATTCTTAGTTGAAATGAACTTGTGTGGAAGATCTTTCTTGAAAATACTTCATCGTTTAAACAGTGCAACTTATTTGTCCTAGTTAAAACACTGGTTCAAAGTGCAAATGTAAAATAAACAAAAGCCAAAGCGAAAATAAGACAAAAAGTATTTTTTTATTCAAATTTATTTTGAAGTTAATTCTCGAATAAAAACTTTTGGAAAAGATTGCGACACACATTTCAGCAAATTTTTAAAATTTTGTACAAGAAAAGACGCGTTTTTAAACGACGCTAGATGAAAATGCATGAAGTATTGCATCGTGTAAGCACTGCTTCAATAAAATCAAACATATGTGTTGCAATAAATGCAATATAATTTTACTTAATGCTTTCAGATTCGACTTTAAAAGTTAACATATGAGTGGCTAAAAAACAAAAATACAACAAGAAGTTGCGTCTTTGTTCAGTTTTCATTTGTGTGTCAAACACTCGTAATGCATACGATCCGTTGAAACGGTGTATTGTATAAAGGAAAGCGCCGTTGTCATCACAGTCAAGAAGTAATCAAAGGCAAATTCGCGATCACAGGTGATGTCAAAGATAATCACATTATGCAATGGCATTAGTTTCTGATGCACAATTAGCGAAGTATGCTAGAAAACAAGCGAAAAGATTAGATTTCTTTTATAATTTTTGGTGAATTAAGTATGCCAACTCACCTCATTGTAGAGCACCTTGAGTGTGCGATCGTTTGTAAAGGCTTTACGTACATATAGTATATTTATAATTACAATTTGTTGCTGCAGAGTTAACTCCTCGCTGCGTAAGCGATCCGTGCATAACCCAATAATTAAAACATTTATCAAAGGAACAATTGCTGGGCCAAGTGAACTATCTGATATGATATAAATTTTGTTTTCAATCTCATCCAATGCATAAACGATGCACTCGAGTAACAGCTCCATGTTGAAAATGCTGACAAAGATGGCCAAGTAAATGGCTGATGGCAGCCAGGAGAGATTAATTGTAATATTTTGATGTAGATTACTTATGCGTAAATGCAGTTTGAAAAGCCACAAGAGACGGCGATGATAATGACGTGATATAAACTGTTGACTTTCATGGTACTCAATAAATCGTTGCAGAAAGAACGAAAAATTGCGATACCAATTGAGCAAAATTAATTGATAGAGAAAGTAACCAAGGCTACAATATTCCAAGAGCAGCCAGTACAAGAAATTAATCCATAGAAAATACGGCTTGTACCACATGGCATCCAGTGTTAAACATACCATATACAGTTTACATACATAAAGTACAAGCAGGCAAAACTCACAGTGATAGATCACGCCAAATTGGCATTCAATGGTGCGATTTATATAAATAATTTCATTGATCAACTTTTGTATATATCTGCGATCCAACTGCGAATGCAAAAATATCATAATGCGACGAAACACATATATGTTAATACCCTCGATGACAAGGCTTATCAGAAAGTTTTGGCCAACGCTATCATCGACACGAAAGAAATGTATCCATATGACAAGCACGAGCACAATATATTCCACAATTTGACGCAATAATAGCACACATTTGATAGCTATAAGTATCTTTTCCACGATACGATTGTATTCAATTTGCTCCATACGATTAGTTTTCGAATTATAGCGCAACTTTAGAAAATGACATCCTCTGGCGATGCCATAGAGCAGCCAGGCGATGTACTTAAAAACTCGTCGATATATCGCCTGTGCGGGCTCACTATGCAATAATCGGATGTCCTCTGTATTCCACATGACGCTAATCGAATGAATGAAAGCACATTGGTCAGTGACTGTCCTTCTGTTCAGTTTAATCGTCTTTTTGTTATTTATGTGTTGGCCATTAACAAGCGAATTAATCGAAATGACCTATCCAATTGGCACACAATCTCTCACGATATGCACACAAACAATTGTGTGAAGCTCAGAAGAGAAAAAAGATGGAAGCAATTAATATAATATTGACGAATGATTAAAGCTATTGCAATAAAGTAACATAGTATATTGCATAAACTAATGATATAGGCAATGCCAGGGCCAACGAGTGTGTAAGTCATTATTTGTTTATCTATTCCTTAAGGCATTGAAAATTGTCAGTAGCTTAAGAACTCTCTAAATTATTTATTAAAAACAGAACTGAGACAGCTAGACTGGTATTAAAAAAAAAACAAGAATGAAATGTTATCTTCGGTGTGCCTTGCAGAAAAGATTTGCATAAGAAAACTTATGTTTCAACCGATCGTTCCTATGGCAGCTATAAGATATGGTGATCCGATTATGATGACATTTGGTCAGCATATTTAGATTGCTCTTTAACTTATGTTATGTTAGTTTGGTTGAGTTATCTTGAAAAACAAAAAAGTTTTTCATACAAAAACTAATTTTTCAATCAATTATTCCTATGGCAGCTATATGTATATGGTCCAATCTGGCTGATTCTGACATGTGTACTGCTTTCAAGAAGAATAAGCATGTGTGCCTGAGGGCTAGTTCGCCTTTAAACAGACAGACAGATGAGCATGACGGACATGCCTCGGCTGTTGATGCTGATCACGAATATAGAAATTATTTTTTTGGAGACGTCTCCTTCAATGCGTTACACATTTCGTGACAAAATTATAATACCCTCTGCAAGGGTATAATAATTCACTTTAATAAAAATTACAAAAACTTTCTAAAACAAAACAGTGTGAGTTATGTTCAGATAGCAGATTGTGATAGATTTTCACAATGCAGAATGCGTTATGCACATGGCGAAATGTAAGGCAAAGTTGAGCTTGAAGGCAAAGCTGAACAGGCAGGCAGAGTTGAATTTGAAGGCAAAGCCGAAGTGGAAGGCAAAGCCGAACTTGAAGGCAAAGAAGAAATTGAAATAAGAATAAAAATTAGAAAAAGTAAGATAATGCTCCAACATGGATTTATGCGAGCATTACACCAAGTGAATACTTAAACCATTTGGGAATTATAAGCAAAAAACTTAGAAGCAGACGTCACCGACCCTAAAAAGTGTATATATTCCTGATCAGCTGCAATTAAGTTTCTGTATGAACAATTTTTCTGCTACTTACTTCCTGTTCCCATTAAAAATGGGAAAAAGGGAGTATTAAAGCACTGCAAATGTATGTAACAGGCAGAAGGAGGCATTTCCGACTAAATAAACTATATATAATCTTGATCAACATCAACAGCCGAGTCGAATTAGCTATGTCCGTCTGTCTGTCCGTCAGTCTGTCCGTCCGTCTGTCCATCTGTCCGTCCGTCTGTCCGTCCGTCCGTATGAACGCGTAGATTTCAGAGACTATATGAGCTAGAGACACAAAACTTGAAATGCAGGTTCCTGTATACCATTTAATGTTTTGAAAAAAAGAGTATATTCGGTTTGTGAAATGTGTGTCTGTCCGTCTGTATGAACGCAGCTTTTTTCCCACAGTTTTGAAACTAGATCAACCAAACTTGGTATACATGTTGATATATACCATAGGCAGACAAAGTGTCAAGATAAATTAAAAAAATAAAAGTTTTGATTTATTACAAAGCCATAATTTGTTGAGATAGAAGTAAATTTCCCTAGTTAAATAAAACCTAAAAATTTAAGGCAGATCAATTTTTGTAAAATTTGTCACATTATATAATAATTTCTTCTATCACAATATTTTAGGATTTTGCTTTTTGCCTATAGTATTTAAAAAAGCACTCTTTAAATCATTCACCCCACAGTAGAACGTTTCACCCTTTCATTTCTCAACATCGCTTCCGTTAACTAAAAATATTTTATTTCTACAAAGTGAAAATGCCTCAAATTACACACACAGTTTGCCTCAATATACCCAAAAAAAAAAAAAAGAAGAAAAAAGTCATCGAGCAAGTGAACCGCATACACAGGCAAACATAAGTGAGAGAAAGTTCAATGCACCGAGAGCAAACGAGAGGCAGAACAGAAACAGACAGACGAACAGACAGACGAGCATCCCAATCCCAATCCCAGCCGTGTAAAATACTTGGCAGTGCCATTTCCCCAATGGAAATGCGAGTGCCGGAAAATGCAACTCTGACGTTGCCGCTCTTGCCGTCGCCGTCGTCGTTGTTGTTGTTGTTGTTGGTGCATATAAAAAAGCGCGCTGAGCCGTTGCCTAGACAACAACAAAAACACATGCACACACACCCATAAGCTAAGCCCAGCAGGACGATCCCAATTCCAGCTCGTCTAAGCCTCCTGCCTCATTACGCACGCCACGGAAAAATTGTAAATGTATAAAATATATATATACGTGCATATATGCATGTGTATATTATTTCTATGTCGTATTCATATATGAAAAATACTTCTCAAAATGCTCATGTTTCAATGAAATGAAAAACCTTAATGAATCCACAACCCACACACTTCATACCATACAAGGTTTAGAGGGTTTTTACTGTCTGGCACAGACTTGTCATTTCAATACCCTGTAATGCATGTAGAGTTGATGTATGCTATTGGATTGAAATAATTGCATTTTATTGAGTATGATTAATTGAGGTAATAATGACTACTGAGAGCACAAAAAGAATAAGTTGTGCTTTATGATTCGAACCAAGGTTTCTGCTCTTCGTTTTAAAATGACTACAAAATTATTTAAAAGCGAACATTGTTTCAGATAATTTCAAACGCGATTTGCTGCATTTTTTGTAAACAAAATTTTAAATTGTTTGTCGTAAAAGTTATGTACGAAGAAAGTAGACAGGATCAGTATTGTCCATTTAGCCATTTTCACGTCAGATCTAGCTATTTTGAAAAGTACAAAAAGGAAAGCTATTGAATATTATCTGCTGATTTTTCTATCACATATCAGTTATTAATAAAACAAGTAAGAATGATCTAGTCGAGTGTGGCCGACTACGAGACTCCCTGCTGCCAAATTGCACTTTAAACAGTACAGCGGCAACACAAGCAAGCAGCGCATTTAGCCTGTCCATTGCCTGTCAAACTGTTGTTGCTGCCTGCTGAGACGGGGGGAAATAGATTCTTTAATAACTTTGGTATTTGTAAACCGATCGCAACGAAATTTACGCATTTGATTAACATTGATTAAAGAAATACATGTACCAAAAATCAAAGTTAAGTCTTTAAAATTGTGACAGTAGAAGTTTTTTTTCGGTTTGCGGGGGTGTATCCAAAATTCGAAATAAACTTGATCTGCGCATGGTATACAGGAACCTGCATGCCAAGTTTGGTGTCTCTAGCTCTTACAGTCTCTGAGATCTGTGTGTTCATACAGACAGACGGACGGACAGACGGACGGACAGACGGACGGACAGACGGACGGACGGACAGACGGTCATGGCTAGATCGACTCGGCTATTGAGGCTGATCAAGAATATATATACTTTATATTGTCGGAAATGCCTCCTTCTGCCTGTTACATACATTTGCAGTACTTTATAACTCCCTTTTTACCATATTGAATGGGAACAAGAAGTAAAAATAGTTATTTTTAGCTATTTTCAATAGTCAATTTTCGGTTATCGAAAGTTGGCAACAGTAGACAGGATACTTTAAAGTCGAGCAGGCATTTGCCAGAATATGATGTATCAATTAATTGCATTGACCCTACCTCGTCTATAACGACTTGTGTCAAAGAATATGGCAAGTTTTTTTTTTTGGTTGCTGCATTTTGAAAATTTGCCACGCTGACAGCTGTTTTGTGTCCCATGGACGACGAGGACGAGAACGAGATTGCAGTTGTGAGGACCTAAGCGCATTTGGATGGCAAGCAGCCCCCTTGGTATGAAGTGGAACATATCGGGCATAAGCTTTGCATTCAATGCCACCCACTAAATGAATTACGCGGGCTTGTATGCAATGAGAGGGGGGATGGCGGGAGCTGGGCTTAGGTGGGGTTGGGTGATTAAATGTTTCTCAACCGCCCACCTTTTTGTCATACGATTCATTCAGTTTCAGATTCTGCTTTATTCTTACCGCAATATGGCTGCCCCGCCCACTTCATTGTAACATTCTTGCAATTATAACTCGCTTTCCAAAATTGGGGTTGTCGTAGTCACTTTGTCAGGCTTCACTGTGTTGCTGTTATTGCTGCTACTGCCACTGCTATTGCCACTGAGTCTGTTTCTGAAATGTTGTAAGCATTTCTCAAGTGGTTGGATAGACAATGGTCTTAAAATAACAATGGAATATGCGACGTTGCCAAATTGTTGAAAGTAGGCTAATAACTGCGGGTACAGCAATGAATGGAAAGCCAAGTGCTCTGGGTGTAGACTGTACTTTTTGAGAAGAAGGAAGACAAGTTAAAGATGTTCACAGTTTCGTTCATTGTTTGGCCTGAACTTATGAGGTTTTTCAATCTACGCTTCTTATATGGAAAAGTAATCAAATGTTTTCAAGGTAGAATTTTGACAAAATAATTTTATACTTTAATAACAGAAAGTAAACAAAAACAGGAAAGCAAAGTTATATTCGGCAAGCCAAAGCTATATGTATATCCTTGCTGAGCAGTAAAAACTCAATTTTCGACCACTTCTTACCATGACAGCTATTAGATATAGTCGCTTGAACAGAATACCATTAAATTCAAGTGAGTTTGCTTGAAATATCTGTATTAACCTTAAAGTTTTATGGTACATACATCAAGCCATATTTAAAAAAAATTATTCCTATGTATGCTATAAGATATAGTCGCCTGATTAAATAAAAATTAAAACAAGAATTAGATGTCATCTTCGGCGTGCGAAGATATATACCCTTGCAATTTTCAACATATTGTTCCTATGGCAGCTATAAGATATAGCAGCTATATATAGATATCTATGTATATTCACCATTGAAATAACAACCTAAAACACAGAATAGGTGAGTTTGGGTAATACAAATTAAGAAAAAAACGTTTTTCATACAAAAACTTATTTTTCATACACAAACACATTTCTCAGCCGATTATTCCTATGGCAACTATATGATATAAAAGTCCGATTTAGATGCAATTTTGGCAGCATGTATAAACTGTCTTTAAACTTAGGTAATGTGAGTTTCGTTGAGTTATCTTCAAAAACAAAAAGTTTTTCATAGAAAAACATAGTCTCAACCGATTGTTCCTATGGCAGCTGTATGTTAGTGGTCCAATCTGGCCGATTCTGACATATGTACTACTTGCAGAAGGAATAAGCATCTGTGCCAAGTTTCATCGCGATAGCTCTAAATCTGAGGGACTAGTTCGCATATAAACAGATAGACAGACTGACAGACAGACAGACAGACAGACAGACAGACAGACAGACAGACGGACAGACGGACACGACGGACATGACTCGGCTGTTGATGCTGATCTCGAACATACAACATACAACTCTTTTTTTTCTGAGACGTCTCCTCTGCAAGGGTATAGAAACCTAAAACTAAGAATAATTGTGTTTAGTTGAGATAGCTTGACAAACAAAAAAGGTTTTTTTACATCTCCTTTGACAACCGATTGTTTCTAATACAGCTCTCTGTTATAGTGGTCTGATCTCGCTGATTCAGTACTGCATTTAGCAAAAATAGCAATATAATCAATGAAATTCATTCACATTTGTCAGATGTACATATATATTCAAAAGAAGTCCTTGAAATAAGTTGTGAACTTTGAAGTGTTAATTGATCCTTTATTTATACAAGTGCAGCTAATAGTGCCTTTAACAATTAACATAACTATCCAATTACTTCTTCATGCATCCATTACTTCCTCCTTAAGAACTTGACATAGATAACTCATTTGGCTCCGTGTAAGTTCTTGGACCATTTTTATAATAAATATATATTTTATTAAATAAATATATAGCGCCTATCACACCAATTCCAAGCGCAACGCATATCATCAGTCCTCTGATAGCGAGAATATGTAAATCCTTTATAAAATCATCAATGAACTCCTTAATTAACTGCTCAATCAACGCCTTAATCAACTCCCCTATGAAAAACCGAAGAATATCGGTTGGATAGAACATTTTTGAAAAATTTCAGATTTTTGTACTGTTTGCCACAAATTCAGAAGTTGAATGAATAAAAAAATATCAGAGACCTTAGATTTTTTGAAAATCATTTGACAGTATTTTGTAGCCCATTCAATTGAAAACCAGTTTAAAATATTTCTTACTTCAACTAAAAGACATACAAATTCTTTAAAATTTCTCTGTATAATCATGGACTTTCAGGAGTATTTCCATAAGCAATTGACCATATTTCATTATCACTTACACTCGGATTATGGACTGCTTATCAAGGCGGCTACTTGCATAGCTTTTGGAGCAATTTGTGGTTGGATAATGGGTCTTGTCACTTGGATTGTGTATAAGCTAGCCATATGCCTGGGCGCTCTGCCTGTGGCTTTCTACAACTATCAGGATGATGATATCGATTTGGACTTGGAGACTGATATTGGGTATAATATTGAGTCACAAAGCGATGTTTTTGATAGTCCTACAACGACTTTAATTGCGAGGTCACACCGTCGGGAGGATTATGCCACTTAAGAACATAAAAAAACCAGCTTGTCATTGATCGATTGAGTGCATGATGAAGTTAAAGACTCATGCAGCATCAATGCCTTGTTCTAGGCACAATTGCTCTTAGACTGTCTGAAGTGCCAGGTGATTTGAAGTCGAAACAGTAGCAGATATTTTGCAACTGACAGCCACAAAGTCATTAGCAGATATTTTTTGTATCGATGTTGCAGCGCTTTAAATTCAATTACTCATACGCCATGTACAACCAGCCAGGCCACATGAAAGACTTTCTACTCTTGGGCATGTGTGTTTGCTTTGAACATTGCCACAGGCTTGAAATATTTAATAAACCATATCGTTTCTTTTTTCTGCTACTCCATGTTCTGCTAAAATTTTATAAGATTCTTGTTTTTATTGGTTTGTGTGTTGCCTGCTGTTGATTTTCCACAAATAGCTGCCAGCTATTTTCCACAAATTTTATATAAAATATTGGCTGTCTTTTGACGTGGCTGTTGTGTGTGGGCATAGAAGGTCATGACTTCATTTGAAATTAGCCTTCAAGCTTACTTTAGTTATCTTTTACAGTGATTGCTTGTTGCCAATGGGCCTTAAAATTTTAAACCTTATGAATTTTAGATATTAATGCTAGTTTCTTTGCAGAAATCAAAATACCAAAATATCCGAGCGAAGAATCCCACGTAATCTTTGGGTATAGAAAATAATCAAAAAGGATAATGTGTTCTAATGTAAATTAATGTTATTAAATACTAAATTTAACTATTGTATTACTCTCAACCAAATATAACTATATGATACATTTGTTTGTAATTACATTTCTGATTTTTAAACCCTTGCAGAGGGTATCATAATTTGTAATAGTTTGCTTTATGAGACGTATAAATTCAAACAAATCTCTTTAAAGAAGTTGTCCATTTTGCAGTGTTAATTAAAGGTGGTCAAATGCAATTATTGTTTTTAAAATAATTTTTAGGTAATCGTACACTGATAGAAATAATGCATTGTAATTTAAAATATTTTCACATTCAATTTTAATATGTAATTTTTTTAATATTTTCATGTTTAAATTACATATTTTATATTTAAATTAAATATTTTCTATTAAAAACAAATATTTTCTTTTTATTTTAAACATGAAACGTATTAAAATTGAATTTTAATATGAATTATGTTCAATTTTAATATTAATCGGTATATATTATTACTAGCATTTCCCGGCGTGCGGTGCTACGCCCCGTATAATCCATATTCGCACAAAAATGTAACTTCCTTCAACCTTAACAAACAGTTTTCTACCCAACAGGGTAAATTTTCCAGTTGCAGTTTTAACCTAATTTTTAACTACTTTCCACCCGGGAATGTAAATGGTATGCAGTTTTTAATGAATTTTCATATTGATCTCTGCAAATGAGTTAGGAATAAATCGCATGAAAACTCAACTTTCGCCCTATTTACCACCCACTTTCCACCCGGGAATGTGAATTTTCCGGAAAATTGGTATGCAGTTTTAAATGAATTTTCATGAAGATCTTTGAAAATGAGTTTGAAGCAAATCGCATAAGAACTCAATTTTGGCCTTTTTACCACCCACTTTCCACCCAGGGGGGTTAATTTTCCGGAAAATTGGTATGCAGTTTTTAATGAATTTTCATATAGATCTTTGAAAATGAGTTTGAAGCAAATCGCATAAGAACTCAACTTTCGCCCATACAACCTTGACTATCCATTTTCCATCCAGGGGGGTGAATTTTCCGAAAAATTGGTATGCAGTCATAAATTATTTTTTATATAGATCATTGAGACTAAGTTTGAAGCTGATCGGACGATAAACAAAAAAGTTGCATACAACGGCTTTCCGCGAATTTTCCACATTTCCCGACCGAATTTTCCAAAATCCGCTCTTAGTGCTCACTTTCGGTATATGCCTAAGCTACTGTGAAAATTTCAGCCATCTAGCTCTTATGGTTTGGGCCCTGCGTTGATTGCCAATCACCAATCGCCAATCACCAATCAAGCAGTCAATGAGTCAGATTCAATATTGCGGATGAAACCACTATAACAAATAGCTGCCATAGGAACAATCGGTTTGAAAAAGAGTTGTATGAGTTTTGTTTTTCACGCTATCTGAACCAAACTCACACTGTTTTGTTTTAGAACGTTTTTGTAATTTTTATTAAATGGAATTCTTATTATTAAAGTTGGACGACTGTATTATATAGCTGCGATACGAATAAGCTTTTCACATACGAGTATATGTTGTTATATTAACAAGCGTCCGGAAATTAAGATTTAACATATCTACAAGGATATATAGCTTTTTCACTCCGAAAATAACTTTGGTTTCTTTTTTTTCTTTTCTTTTTTTTAATCCCAGTCCTGATGTTTCATTTCTGTTTCTTAATGATGCCATAATCTCCCAAGGCAATTAAAGTCGTTGTAGGACTATCAAAATCATCGCTTTGTGACTGACTTTTTTAACGAATATCACTCTCCAAGTCCAAATCGATATCATCATCCTGATAGTTGTAGAAAGCCACATGCAGAGCGCAAATGCCGTGCAAATGCACTGTGAATGCCTGTTGTGTGGTACACCCATTAAGGCACTCTTACTGGAACGAATTGTAGCTTAACAGCTATGTGTTCTCTATGACAGAAGTGCTATGCATGCATGTATGTATGTAGTTCGAAAGTAACCGTTTGTTTATTTTAACGTATTTGCTCTTACATACATACATACATTCAAATACAAATACAAATCTCGGTGTAACTAAATTATATATGATGACACTTCTCTGGAGAAAGGGTGTAGGCCAAGCATAACAAGAGTTGTCCTAAGCAAAGAAGTCAACCATTTTAAATCGAAATTTATTTAAGATTTCTTTTCGTTGGTAACTATCTAATAAATCGCTTACTCGTTATAATAGTATATTCCACTTTAATGAATAAAGTTCTTTGTAGTGTATTAACAATAAACTAATTTAAATTCATAGAATTTCAAAGAAGCTCAAAATACAATACAATTTTGCATGAAAACTTTTTTGGTTCTCAAGCTATCTTAACCAAATTTACGTGTTCTACGTATTAGTATGTTTCTGACATGCTGGTTTTTGGTCATCAATCTGTACAATCTGACTTTATCTTGCATTTTGTAGGAACAATCGACCAAAAATTGAGTATTCATTGGAACAACTTTTCTGCAAAAGTATATATCTTCGGCACGCCGAAGCTAAGTCTTATTTCTTGTTATATTTCTTGTTGAAATGGAAATGGATGACGTAAGCCTTGAAAGGAATGCCATATAATATTAAAATCATATAACTTTAGACAATATTTGTATCATTATATTTCTGTATTTGTTACAAAATGATGCTAAATCCGATTGAAATTTTTTGCTATTACGTGGCGCAGCCCTTGGTAGATTTGTTGGACTATTTACTGAATGAGGTGCACTATCTGGCTTTTCTAGTTGCCATGTGTGCTCTCGGAATATCGATAGGTATATTCTTGGGTGCCATATCTGTGGTCTGGTATAAATATGTGAATCCCGAGGACTTTGAGAAGAAACTAGTACTCAAGTTTGAAAATTCATGCGATGAAGTCAATGCGAAGATGAAGAATGAATAAAACAACTATTATATTTTGAATCACATGGAAATTGAAAAATTGTATTTTGTTACAAAAGTTAAATACACTTTAATGAAAGTAGCATATATCAACGATGAAGTAGCGTCCAGATATAAAATACAGAGCAGCGATGGGTATAAAAATTGAAAAAATGTGCTTTTTGTCAGTTATTAAACAGAAACCGATGATAAAAATCAAGTTTCTTACCTATTTCAAGGCACGTTCAAAGCTATCTCTTTGAACTTAATTGAAAAGTCAAAAATTATCCTCTATTCATTTCTTATACGCTGTACCCATTAAAAGGGGTAAAGGGGTTAATAAAGTTCTGCAAATGTATGTTAAAGGTATGAGGTGGCCCCAATATCTCTATATATAAACCTGACTAACTGAATTCAATTGAATGTTTGACAGCAGTTTTCTCTTAAGCTGAAAGTAAGAACTAAGCTCGTGCTTTAAGAATTCGGTCGGGAAATGTGGAAAAAACGAAGAAAACTGTTTTTTGCTTCGTTTTCAAAGGTTGAACTTCAAACTAATTTTCAATAATTCAAACTCAACTCAATAAAAATTCAACAATGACTGCATACTAATTTGCTAGAAAATTCATCTCTTATTTGGAAAATGACGGAGATAAAGTTTTGTAGGGGAAAATGCAATTTTAGTGATCTCATGTACAAACTCTAATTTCTGCTTTTGTGGGAGTATTCTTGGTTTTTTTTTATTTTCATAATAAAAAGATAATATTTACTTTTAAACATCCCACGGTCCACTAGACTTTTATCCCCGTTTCAGGACAAACAAACACCAAAGTTATGGAAGAATCTATTTCACCCGTCTCAGCAGGCAGAAGGAACAGTTTGACAAGCACTGGAAACACTGATTGCTTGTGCTGCCACTGAACTGCTTGAAATGCCTGGATCATAATGATTATTGTTATTTGATGTTATTAAATGAAATATAAAGAATTTATTCACAAAATTATGGTTTTTCTTTAAAAATGATTCCATTGAAATATCTTTATCAAAGTCTCAATTAACAGTGCACTATACACAACGTGTTTGAAGGACTTCGTTTCGATTTAAATGCCAGGACAAACGATCGCAGTAGCTAAATGAACTCAAATCATATTTTAAGCACATTTTAATTTCCCTCAGGAAATATGCAGCCGGACGACCAAAAGAAGCCCTAAAATACAAAACTAAATTTAAGCAAAAATTTCGGCGCTCTGTGCGTTCACCCAAAGGATGTCATTTTGCCAAAACGCAAAAAGTATTTGCCAAAAGAAAATAAAAATAATGGAAAGTAAAACACTGAGCCGGCTGGTTCAAAGGACAACGTCTAAGTGGCATGCAGTTGGCCCATGGCATAAACACAATTTAAGGATGAGCAGTTCATAAACAGGGACCTCAATGAAATTGAGAAATGTCGCGACGTCGAAAAACCAAAACCCAAGCGAAATAAAATTTATTTTAGTAAGAAAGCTGCGTGAGACGTTGTAAATGGCAGTGAGCCAATGGCATCCACAAGTATATTAAAATTTAGCATCCTTAGTAAAGGCATCCGCACAAAAATAGAGACAGAGAGAGTGAGAGATGTTAAAGGAGTCATTGGATGAGAGTTTGAGAATAAAGGAAATGATTGGTTTTGGGCGACATTCTCGTTGATGTCGTCTTCGTCTAGCCCAGCCAAGCAACAAATAACCTCGTTCTGGAAATTGTTGCAAAAACAACAAATGGCTAAAGTTGAAGCGACTCGAAAACTTTGCACTGCAATGCAAAAACGCAAGTCAACAACAACAACAATAGCAACAACAACAACATCCAGCTACAACAACAACAGCAAATAGGGAAAATTAAGTTTCTGCGCCGCTGCGTAGGCAAAGGAAAGGACGCCAAAAACGTCGCCATCGTCGACGTTGCCGTCAGTCGCGGTCAAATTAAAAGTGCATTGCAAACATTTGTGATAGACTGTAAAATACCCATTATTCATTTATGTATAAAAAGTTAAGACTCGATGTTCTGATTTCGGATCGGATTCGATTTATGTTTTTCAAAACCGAGTTTGAACGCAGTTTGTCCTGAATGGAGAACAATCACTTTTGCTTGCACGTTTTTGTTTTGTTTCTATACACTATGTTTACTCCCTGTTTCCATTAAAAATGGGAAAAAGGGAGTTATAAAGTACTGCAAATGTGTGTAACAGACAGAAGGAGGCATTTCCGACTAAATAAACTATATATATTCTTGATCAGGATCAACAGCCGAGACGAACTAGCCATGTCCGTCTGTCGGTCCGTCTGTCCGTCTGTATGAACGCGTCGATCTCAGAGACTATAAGAGCTAGACCATACGCAGATCAAATTTATTTCAAATTTCGGATGCACCCCACAGCCACAATTTTAAAGATAAAGCTTTAATTTTTGGTACACATGTATGTTTAATCAATGTCTTTCGGATGTGTAAATTTCAACACGATCGGAGAAATAGCACCAAAGTTATGGAAGAATTTATTTCCCCTGTCTCAGCAGGCAGAAGCAACAGTTTGACATGCACTGTGCAAGTTGAGTACGCTGCTTGCTTGTGTTGCCGCTGAACTGCTTGAAATGCAAGTTGGGAGCAGAGAGTCTCGTAGTCGGGCACACTCGACTAGAGTATTCTTACTTGTTTTATTTAATATTATAATTGTCTTGACTCTAATGAATATATTACCTAATTCCTTTTAAAATGAGATAATAAATTAAGAAAATTTAGTGCTCTTTTTTTATTTGAAACTCCTGTGTAATCTGTCGATTACATATCAAACTTAGAATGGAATCGGAATTATAAAGAAGCCTGATTGTGTCGTCATTTTTGTATTATAATTAATATAACGCTCATACTTTAAGAACATGGGTATACATTTACATTGTTCTAAACAAGTACCTTCGCTTCAGTTTTGTATGCCCTATTCAATGTTATTGATATAGAGCATCAAAAGAAACGCAGCCAAGTCAGTTTTACAGGACTAATGCAAAGCGGCGACAACGCAATGGCGGCTGCCTTTTTATTGCATACTTTCAGGCCGCAGGTGCAGCCCTGGCTGGGTCTCGACCTGGTCCTGTTTCTGGTCCTGGTCGCAGTGCGGGTCATGGCAATATTTGCTCTATTTGTTGACATCGTCTATACTCGTAAAGCGTTCTGCTCGTACTCCTCGATTGTCGTCGTCAATGTTGTCAACTTGACGGTTTTTATTGCTTTTTTACCCAGCCCCTTATCTGTAGCGCCGTCATACGCTGCGTATGCGTGTTTTTTCCCTTTTATATTTATATGTCTTTGCATTAATTTTCAAAATATTTTCACCGTTTGCTTCCTTTTGTGTATATTGCTTTTGACTTTGCTATGGCAAATTTATTTATAGGTTTCGATAGGCATCTCATTGTTGTTCTTTGTCGTTGTAATTGTTGTAGTTGTTGTTTTTGTTACTTTTGTTGTGCCGTGCAAATGCACTGTGAATGCCTGTTGTGTGGTACACCCATTAAGGCACTCTTACTGGAACGAATTGTAGCTTAATAGCTATGTGTTCTCTATGACAGAAGTGCTATGTATGCATGCATGTATGTAGTTCGAAAGTAACCGTTTGTTTATTTTAACGTATTTGCTCTTACATACATACATTCAAATACAAATAAAAATCTCGGTGTAACTACACTTCTCTGGAGAAAGGGTGTAGGCCAAGGATAACAAGAGTAATCCTAAGCAAAGAAGTCAACCATTTTGAATCGAAATTTATTTAAGATTTCTTTTCGTTGGTAACTATCTAATAAATCGCATACTCGTTATAATATATTCAACTTTAATGAATGAAGTTCTTTGTAGTGTATTAACAATAAACTATTTTAATTTTACAGAACAAAATTGAAGCAACTATTTCGGCGCTTTGTTCGTTCAACCACAGCCGGCCATTTTTTATATAAATTATATTTAAACTGGTTTTGAACAGAGTGGAATAGAGAACATTAACAAATAATCATAAAAAAGAAAATAGTCTGTGATATATTTTTATAATTTTGTTTCGAAATGTTTCTCCAGCTTTAGCAAATAACTCAATCAACTTTGCAACATTCACAACCTATTTAAAGGACTTAAGATCAGGACACACGATCGCAGTAGCTGAATGTTTTCGAATATTTTGCTTTTTGATATGCAGTCGGACGACCAAGAGAAGCCCTTAAGTTTGCTCCGTTTGACCACAAAAAGGATGTAATTTTGCCACGACGCAAGTCTCCTTCATTTACTTTTTAAAAATTTATAGATATTTCAATATACTTTGTTTTAAGCATCTCAAACATCATTTTGTAATTTTGTTCGATCTACATTTGTGTCTTTCATTTGATTTCAATAGTTTTATTTTGTGTTGTTGAATCGGTCGATACCTGTAAAATGATGTTATTGAAATGAACGATTCAAGTATATCTTCTTGTCGTTTGTGTGCTTTATTTTTAGCCAATTAATACGATAGTCAATTAACAATTTTTTGATGGCAATAACCATTTCTTGGCGTTTCACTTATTCAAAAAATGACAGTCTGTCAACAATATTGTAGAAGTTGTCCCTACCAACACAATTCATCACAATCACAAAGCCAACACGACCAGACAGATGCATATGGAGTTATTCAGGCAGTCATTCAGTCAGTCAGTCAGTCAGTCAGGTTGTCATTCAGTCAGGTTGTCATTCAGCAATAATACCACGAACCGAAAATTCCTCAACTTCAGTGCAACCCGGTGACGATCTCCACAGTCGAAAAGTCCATAGACCCAGGACGAGAACCAAGAACCGAGGACGGAGGACGGAGGACTTAGCCCATGGAACTGGAGTGGCAGCCCCCCGAGAAGCAGCCCCAGACGTCGGCTTACCAACCACATTTGTCATTTAAGCTCAACCAAATGTAATATGAAAATCGGCATGAGTGAAAATGTCAACGTGCATTGTGGAAACCAGAGTTTTGGATGGTGCTCTGGCAATGAATGGTTGGTTGGTGGTTGGGTGGTTGGATGGTTGGGTGGTTGGTGAGTGGTGGGTGGTTTTGCTGGTTTCGCGGCCTCGTCGCAATGTTGTGGAATTTCCTGTCAAGCTAATTTCCTTTGGGTGCAACATTGGCTGACTGGATGACTGCTTGGCTGCTTGGCTGGTTGGTTGGTTGGTAGCTCGTTGAATCAATTCACCTGCATGCATAAAATATTTTCGTTGAAAAATATTCAAACATTGCATATTTTATAGTTTATTGACTGCTGGCTGTGCGTTTGTGTTGTTTTTTTTTATTCTTATTTTTTTGGTATATTCCATCGTCCTTTTCCAACTTTTCAACATGTCAACGGGCGGAGTTTGTTGATGGTGTTGGTGTTGTTCTTCGCTGCCCTTTTGGCAATTTACGTTGCGCAGTTGACACAAAATGAGCGCCATGTAGGTCGTCCCAGTTGAATATATATGCCCACCCTTCAACAACAAGTTCCACCAACTTCTCTGTATTCCATTTGCCATTTACCACCTTGACTTGTTTGCCAATTGCAGCAGCAACAGCAACAACAGCAACAACATCAGCAGCGTTTTTCAGCGCTACGTGTCGCTACATTTGGGAATTGTTTTGTGTGTTCTCCACATACATAAAAATATTTTTATACATACATATACACATACTATAACAAGAGCATACACACTTATATAATATGGTCATGTGAGCGTATCGTGTGGGTGCAATTTACATGCACTGCGTTTCTGGAATGTGTTATTAAAATTTATGTGCGAAAAGGTGTCGAAATGCTGGCTAGCAACAACGGACATGGCACCCGTTTCCCGAATCCCGAATCCCGACTCACGAGTACCAAATGCCGAGTACTGAAACCACCAGACCCAAAGCGACAACAACAAAAACAACATGGCCAATAAAATGCTTTTACCACACACATTTTTTTCAACGTATTTAAAATATGTTTTTGCAAAATTGAAGAACACGCCGGTAGCTTTTGTGAAATGCCAAGGGATCTGTATACTTGCAGATCGGTTAATATTCACATATGTATAGCTTGCGGCCATAGATAAACAATTTTTTTTTGTTATTTTTACGATAAACAGTTGCCTTACTACACTGCGCGAAACGAATATGAGTATTGAAGATGCATATGTTATTCAAAATAAAACAAGCAAGAATGCTCTAGTCGAGTGTGCCCGCCTACGAGACTCCCTGCTTCCCACTTGCACTTCAAGCAGTTCAGCAAAAACGGAAGCAAGCAGAGCACTTAACTTGTCCAGTTCCTCTAAAACTGTTGATTCTGCCTGCTGAGACTGGAGTAATAGATTCTTCCATAACTTTGGTGCTATTTATCCGATCGTGTTGAAATTTACACAGCTGATCAGCATTGATTAAACATATATGTGTACCAAAAATCAAAGATGTCTTCAATTTGCGGGGGGTGCATCCGAAATATGAAATAAACTCGATCAGCGTATGGCATACAGGAACCTACATACCAATTTTGATGTCTCTAGCTCTTATGGTCTCTGAGATAGACGTGCTCATACGGACAGACGGACAGACCGACAGACCGAGAGACGGACATGGCTATATCGACTCGGCTGTTGATGCTGATCAAGAATATATATATAGTTCATATAGTTTATGTATATAGTTTATATATATAACTTGAAATTTGTGTAGCTTTTGATTGAGTTTTTTTGTTGTTTACTAAAACCAAAAACTTTACTTAAACTTGACAATTATCGAAGCAATGTTTTAATTTAAAATATCTTTAATTGTGCCTCATAGCATTTAAATGTACTATGGTAAAACAGTATTTGCCGACGGCACGCAAAACAAGTAGTAAATAAATATGGTTGACGCTTAAGCCAAATATTGTGCATACGCTCAGTTGTCCAAGGTTCTCTCAGTCATGCAATGTGAGCCCAGAAGGGCTGCGTTCCAAATACCAAGGCTAAAGTAGCACTCTGAATAAAATGTTTCCATTGGGTATGCTGAATATGTTACTAAGCATGTTGAATATATACAAACTGTATGAATGAAAAAGTTGTATATATTTTAAATTTTTTAAAATATCGATGATATGATTCAGTTTATAGAAGTATTCAATTTTGTCGAACATATACCATGTATTCGAAGCACCCTGTTTGAGCTCTGTCGTGTTTTACCCTACTGTTCTATTCTACAATGTTTGTTATTTCAGTATTTCCAAGGCACCTCGGGGGTTGCGGCTATTTGCATGTCTGCAATTTGTTGGGCACTGCTGCGCTTTCGAGTCATTTTTCGAGTGGTGTAATTAAGAAAGCAAAAAGCGAAAGCTTGAGGGGCTGCAACGACCCAAGGAAACGTCACTTGAGCTAAGCCAAACAGAAAACAGCGAAGCCCCCCAACAGAGCTTAAAGTACAAAAAGAAGAACAAAAAGATATAAAAATAAAAATAAAAAACATAAATGAAAATATCATTAGCTGACAGACTTAAAGATGCAAAACTTAAAATTGTGGTTCGTTGGGAAGGTTCTTCAGTTCGTGCAACACTTTGCTTATCTGCATTAAAACAGCAAGCGGCAGTTGCTTCACTATTTTGGCCAAAAGTTAAACTTGGCTTAGCAAACTTACTAACACACACGCACATACACACATACACATACATATATAAATGTGTGCATTGCTGTGCGTGTGAGATTTACACCTGCTGCATATTGTTGACGTGCCACATCAGTTAGCTGTTTTGAAATTATAAACCTTTTGAAGCCAAGTGGTCGTAGCAGCACACTCTGCTCTCAACTCCCAGCTAGAACGCAGGATCAACGTATTTCAGTTATACCCCTTTCTATCTCTTTACCACTTGGTTGCTAGTTTTTAGCAAAGCTGTCAGTGTCAAAGTGACTGTCAACATGCCATTCAAAATGAAAATTAATAACAATATGCAAACAGCAGCAGCAACAGCAGCAGCAACAGCAGTAGCAATAGCAGCAGCAGCAACAACCACGCCCACACAGACATATGTATATATATATATATATATATATATATACATATATAATCTGACCACATGCAGGTGCAGCTCTTTATGGGGTTACTTTTGGGAAAGCTGCCAGTTTTACATTTTAATGCAAAGTTGTCAAGTTTAACAATCGATAAAGCGATGTGAGCACTTGATTGCTACATATCGTAATGGAAATGGCGGTTTTTGTGGTTGAAGTTTGTAAAACTACAAAACGTAGTTTCTTATTGTTAAATTGTTAAAAAGGATAAAAAAAAAGTAATGAACAAAAATATGGTATTTGTAAGGATCTAGTGGCATTCTTTCACAATCATAGCTTAACTATTTTGTTTGTGTACAATCAATATAATTTTGATTCACAGTAAACGTAATCCAATTTAAAATTGGCATAACGTGTCTTTTAAGCAAACTGCTTGTGAAACACATTGATACTGACCTTGCACACATTCTTGCTATCATTTTTCTGCCACTTGATTTTTTAATAAGCCCATTGCAGATGTTTTTACTCCCCCCCCCCCCAATTGCTTCCCTGCAATTGAACCTGCGACCTATTACAACGTTCGCTGCAATCTGCTGTACTCCCGTTGCAAAAGGAAAAGAAAAAAAAAAGGAAATAGAAAAAGAAAAGTGTTTGAACACACAAAATGCTTGGTTAGCAGTAAACGTAAAACCGACAACTGTTCAACTAATTTCAAATTAAACTCAACGATGTCGACGACGTTTAGTGTCCTGGCCCCGCACGTCCTGCAACGTTGTCTGTCGTTGTCCTGCCGAGGACTATCACGAACAATTTTTCAGCATTTAAACACTCAAGTGCCAAGCTAATAAACGATATTAGTGCCAAAGCTCATTTCAACAAATATTGTCAGTATGTGTGTGTGTGTGTGTGTGTGTGTGCGCATGTGTGAGTGAGTCCTGGCAGTAGACTATTGCTACTGTTGCTTCTGTTGCTGCTGCTGCTGCTGCTGGTGTGCAAACATTTTCCAAACAGTTACCAAATAAAAATGATTAGGAACGTGACTAAGAGTGCGAAAAATGTTATTTACTTAGCTGATGTGCGCTGTGGGGCCAGACACAACGACAACGACAACGATGGGTTATACACACACACACACACACACAGACACACACACACACACACAGGCATACATACACACACACACACACATATATATACTCTAGTACGCTATGTGGGAGAATGATAAAACTTTGCTGCATTGCGGCTGCCAAAAAGTAGAATGAGGAAATATGTTAGAATGCTGCAGTGCAGTTAATTCGACATTCAGATACCTTCTAAACACAAAACTTATTACAATCAGTTATTACAATCAAATTTATTATGTTTTTTCAATAATAATTCGAGGACAAAATGAGACAGTGACACTGTGCTAATACACTAGGCCTCAGATTGTCCAATTGACTTGTAGAAAACTACAATCAGAAAAGAATCACTGAACTACTGACCTTCTTTGATATGCTCAATAATCATTGATCTCATAATATCTCCCTAAAAATTAACCCAAAACTCAGCACATTTACGTTTCCAGCCATTTTTAACAAATTTTCTTAGCCAAAGTTTTATGGTTTTAAGTTAACTGATTAATGTTCAATATATTTACTTAAAAAACAAGATCGCCTTGATGACCTCAAGCTTATTCAGGTAAAATGTCCTGCAGTCTCGTCTCCATGAACATAAGTAGGATTCTAGGGAAGCTTGCTTTCGTATAAGAAATTGGGCTGATGGTGGATCTTGTGGCAAAGAAGGGAATACAATATATATATATATAATGAGGTCACAGAACACTATCCTCATCATATTAATAATCATAATAATTCGCAGACATCGAATAAAAATAACGCAAAGACTTTGAATTCGGTTTTTCGTATTCTTCTCTTTTGAGGAAGCAGAAACATTTCTATTCGTTTTCTTTTTACAAATGATTTTCCTTTGTGTTCTCTAACACTTTCTTACTATTTTTGCGTTTTG
This sequence comes from Hirtodrosophila cameraria, assembly GCA_949708635.1. Taxonomy (NCBI): domain Eukaryota; kingdom Metazoa; phylum Arthropoda; class Insecta; order Diptera; family Drosophilidae; genus Hirtodrosophila; species Hirtodrosophila cameraria. Next base: position 54,105,055 of record OX453090.1, read on the forward strand.
CAGAACACACTAAAAATAAGTGAGCTGTGATAAAAACCTAATGAGTAGTTGCGCTGAAGGGAAAGCTTTAGACGCAGAAGGGAGTGCAATAGATCTAATCAGATCGTTCTACACTATACTATAATAATACCTATATATAAAAACAGCTTTATATTAAATATCATCAATTTTGACCATCTTTTACAGACTTCAATACATAACAAACACTTGTTGGATATACCTATATACAGGGTATACAAAGAAGTTTGGGAAACTGCACAGACTGCACAGTTTTTGGGTGTTGAAAAAATACTTGAAAATTACATGAAAACTACGCACAGCAATGGCAATAAATGACAACACTGCCAGGCACGCCCACTTGTGCGCCCTCCACTCAACACTCAACACTCGGCGCACATTTTCATATCTTTGGGGCTTTTGCTCAAATGTGTATGTATGTGTGCAAGAGTATGTGTGTGTGAGTGTGAGTGGGGTTTTTTTTTTTCATCATCATATCCAGCACTTGCAAACTATTTTTAAACAATTTCTGGGTGTACGCAATTCCACGCCCCTGCCACAGGACGCCCACTCTTGGCCAAAAGGGAAATGGTGCTGATAAGAGTTTTGTAGCAGCGGCAAAAGCGGAAAAAAATGCGTCGTTATACAATATGCAGCAGTCGAGTAGGGTGAAAGGAAATGAATTGGTGCCTTGCTGAGTGTGTGTGAGAGTGTGTGAGTTTCTGCATATTTGCACAGTGTAAACTTTCAGCAGAGCAGGGGCAGCACATTGTTTTTGCCTCTTGCTGCTTGCCTCTTGCTGTAGTTGCTCAAAAGTAGGCAAAACTATTTAAAGGCCGAATCTGAAATGCATTGCACTTTTTGGCCAAGGATTCGTTCTGCAGCAGCAGCAGCAGCAGCAGCAGCAGCTGCTTGTTTTATTTTCATATCCTGTGGTTCTTCGCTTCCTTCACATGCGTTCTCGCCTTGTTACCAGGAAGTGTTGATAAAAGTGTTGCCATAACGACAACGACAATGTCGTCACATTTAAATCATTTATAGTATACGACTTGGCTTCAAAATACTTAAAGATTCGATTCTCCAAGCCAAATTGTGTAATTGACTGAAACTAAAACATTGTTGTGAAATTCATAGATGAATTGACAGCATTTTAAAGTACGTCCTATAAATATAAACAAAAGACAGTTTTGCAAGAAGTTCAGTGAAGTAAGAATAAGCTACTTAAATGAAAAGTAATAAGAAATTATTGTATTGAATATTCAACATTTTTCGAACATTTAAAATTCAAATTGAATTTAAACATTTTGTTGTAATATAGAATAAATAAGTGCAATATGCGAATGGTCTCTTCCTCTATATAATTTAATTTTTTTCTCAAATTTCTTTAATTTTTTTTAAAACTTGAATCATTTGTAATAATTTAAAATTTGTCTTAAATAAGCTCTTGTTTTGAAAATAACAATCAAAAGAATACGATTTTGTGTTTGATTTGAATTACAATAACTGCTCTGCGTTTTCTTTCAAAATAAATCTATTATATTAAGGCCGGTTTCCTAATGCTGCAGATAAGGTTTTCTTATTGATAAAGTCCTGTTAAACAAAAAATGATTTTCTCAAATTTATTTTCATCGTTTTTGCTATGATAGCTAACAGTACTTCATCTGCTTAGCTCTGGAAAAAGACGCGCATTTGTACTTCTGATTTAAGTTCTGTGTCAAATAATAATAATTAAAATAATTGTGTTAAAAAATATACAAGTTTATCAACAGTTTAAAGCCATGAACAACATATAGTTGGAGGTTTTAATGTAAACGCTAAACTGAACTTAAGAAAACGGCACTAAGAAACTTTAAACGTTTCAAGTTTGAAACGTTAACCACACTCAACTTTTCACTTCAGACACCACATTGATGGACAAATCTGACTGCAGCCAGTTGAAAGACACCAAAGTGAAGTTGTTGTCAAAAGCAAGCATTTAAATTACAAAACTCAGTCAAGAATTCTGGGCTCAACAACATTTGTAAAAAAGAGAGTAGAGAGTTCAAAAATCAATAATACATGGCTACTTCATGGCCAGTCGCCAGACCAAACTAGCCGCAAAAGCTGAAAGGATTTTAGCATTATACCCAACATCAACTAAAAGTTGTGGCTGAAATAAAATACATTTTTTTCTTGGCCACACACAAAACATTTTGCAATATTTACAAGAGCAATAAACTTATTTGGGCGAAATAGGCGTGGCAAAAAAGCAAAAACTAAATGCGAAAAACAAAAAAAAAAAAAACAAACACAAATCTAAAGACAATTTCGCTTCCTGTTGACTAAACACATGTCTGTCTGAGCTAAGCTTGTATGGGTAAACTGCATGCAAAACTTTGTACACTTATTTACTGAATTTTCTCTTTTGTGGTACTGCTGTGAATTTTGGTGTATGCTGTGCTATGCATACGTCAGCTGTTTGCTGTTGGAATCCAACCAAAAGTAAAATCCCAACCAACAGCACATTAGTTAAGTATAAAATTTTAATAGTGGACGTAGAAGGAGTCCGAGTGGCCAACATTGGCCAACAATTTGTATACCTCCCAGGGCTGTGACAACTTGCTAAAACCAATGGCCATGGACAAGGGAGCGTTGTGGGTTGGGTGGGCGCTGCAAAAGGGTAGGGGGCGTCAGTTGTGGGAGGCTAACAAATTTGTGCAAATTTGGCTTGTGGCCAAAACTACTTTGCAGTTGTGCGGGCTGGCGGATGAAATTGTTGTGAAATTTTAACTAATATTCAGACACAGTGGACCTTTTCATTAAATATACTGAGACAGTTTTTAGCTCTGCCATCCAAATCAAAATCATTTTTGGAATTCTATGGCTAGCTACTACAAACTTCTTAAAAGCTTTAAATTTTCAAAACAAGCTGCAATTTTTCTTTAAAATATGTTACCGTTTAAACAGTACTTCCAAAATATTGCACAGACGCGTCTTACAATACTTATATTTGCCATTTGAAACATTTGTTAAACTTACAAAGGAAAGAAAAAAACGTTTGCTGCACATATTTCAAACTTTTACAGCGCCACTTCTGCAAATTTTAAAATACTTATGGCAAATCTTGCATGGTTTTATAAAGAAACGAAAAAAACTTGCGCGCGAGATAAGACGAGTGCTTAGACGATGCAAGAATAAAATGCTTGAAAAGGTGTCTAAGATGTACAAGTAAATCTTTAAAATATTACTAATAACTCTTATTAGCATTGAAATATATTTCAAATATCACAAATCAATTCTTTTGAAGTACACTTTTGAAAATGCTTGAAAAGGCATCTAAGAATTGCATCGTTTAAACATCGCTCCAAGTAAATCTTTAAAATATTACTAATAACTCTGAATAACTTTGAAATGTACTTCAAATATTACAAATCAATTCGTTTAGTTCAGTTTTAAGAATCTCTTGAAGAAGTTTAAGTATCATCACGAGAACACACAACTTGATTTAAATCTTAAAATGTCAACTTGCCACAACATAGTTGATTCTCGTTGATTCCTTTGTTTAACAGTACATTACATTAAACATGCCAACTAACCCCTATGTAATACTCTTGCTTCTAGTGCCTTGTTTCGCTATGTAAATATCACTCAGCAGTTTTTTTTGTCTTGTGTCTTTTTTCCATTTGCTTGGCATTCAGTGCGGTTTTTGCAGCTACTATTTGCTGCTGAGTTTCCTGAGTTTGTTGGCTAAAACGTTGTCTGCTCTCTAGGTGAAATGGCAAATCAAACAATGCAAGGAATACATACCTCAACGTATGTATACTTGTGCTTTGGCACTTTGTTTGCTTGAGCAAATGTAGCAGAAATATTATTTAAGTGAATTCAGGCTGAAATCTTGGTTAATTTTTATGGCAAATATGTTGAGCTTACCGAAAAAGGAAGACCATTGTGATGTATTTACTGACAGGCCTTAAGCTCTCTGGATTTGACATACTAATTGATGCAATAAATAACTAAAGTTGTTAGTTACAATACATTGTTTGTTTTTGTTTTTGTTTCTGGTGTAAAAAAAAGAGCTGCTACTTTAATTGAATTCTAGCAACAATAAATTGAAAGATTGGAAATATTTAAAAAGTGCAAACGTTTTGTTACTTCTACGGCAAACATCATAAATATTGCAAAGGACTTGCGACCACGTCTTGCATACGCAATATTTGTGGTCATATTGCGCATACGGCGCATTGTCATGTCCAAAAATTTATAGCTAGCAATTCATGTAGCGTTGCTCGGATACAAATTTTTTGCACACGGCCAAAGGAAAAAAAAAAGAAAAAAAATTATATAGATAGATAACTCATGCCCCACGTTGGGCGCCATAGCCAATTGCTGTCAAATGATATGTTGCTTACCTATCGACCAATTTTTATTTTTGTATTATTTGGTTTTTTCTTTTTTATTATTATTGGATTGCATTGTTATGCAATGGAAGTCATTTGTGTGGCGCAGGTTGAATGTGACAGACGATTGTGTTTTTGACAATTGCGTGCCCAAAAAATAGGAAAATTCTTATTGGATTGGATTTGTTATGACGACGACGACGACGACGACGACGACGACGACGACGATGGCGGCAACCAACAGCAGAGTGGAACGAGGAGTGGAGCAGGACTTGCTGTTATAACAACAACAATAACAACAACAATGTCTATCATTCATTTATATAAGTAAGCTAAAAGCAAAAAAATTCGCCCATAAACGACAGAGCGACGTCGTCAAGTGTTGCCATGGCCATTGCTGTAGCTGTATGTTTTATTATTGTTGCTTTCGCTGCTCCTTGTTGACATTTTCATTAGCAAATTAATTTTAATTGATTACATTTTATGCGTAAAAGTGCAGACAGCAGCAACAGCAGCAGCAGCAGCAGCGTGCGAGAGGTCTTTCGATATATTGAATTACCAATTTATTTATAACTTGGCTTGCCTTTTGCTTTTTCTTCATTTTCATCATTGCTGGTTGGCAACGTGGTTTGGCAATAATTCGATATTATTAGTTGATTTCGTTTTGGGGCCATGCAATTTCATTAAAGTAACTTGAGAGCGCTCCTGAAATTGGCATTGCAAAAATGTTAAGCAAAACCAATATTCTCACACTTTCTGCAGGTGTTCTTGTTTGAATCAAATTTCGATTACATATCTATAATAATAAGCATTAATAAAGTTCAGCAAAGGCATCAATTTACAATGACAAAGCAGTTATAATAATGATATATTGTGTGTTTCTGAAGTTTACTAATCCAAACCAGGGACCGTACAATTATTTTACTTCTCAAAATATAACAGGTATTTCTTAGTTTCATTTAATTAATCAAGAAATATCAGTTATTTTTGATTTTTATTTCCTCACTTGATAACATTAGATTTTTATTATTTTCTTCACTTGATAACAATTATTTTTGTGATTTCTTTTTTTGCTCACTTGAAAAAGTCTTTTTTCAGCCTTCTGATTATATATATTATTTTTGCCCTCATTCCTCATGAGAAATTCGAAATTATAACTATCATTTGACTTTTATTTTTGAAAACTAAGATAAAAATCTTTTGCATTTTAAACCATGAAGGACTCCACGGAGAAACCATATGTAAACTACGACATATGTATATACGAGTATATTCTTGATCAGGGTGCTGAGTTGTTTCGATATTGTGCGTCTGTTTATCAGTTTGAAAGCTATCTTATAGCTAATAACAAGAAATAGTTTTTATTAAAGTATTCAAAATAATTCAACATATATTATTTCAATATTTTTTTTCCAATTTTTCTACAATTATTCAGTGGTGTTTTATGTGCTTGGTTAAATTAAAGCACAACTAATGTTAAAAAAAACCTCAGCTTGTTTTCAATGGCCTCTCAATGGCAAGTTAAAAAGTTTTTGAACACGCACCAGCTAAATAAACTTTCTAGCATGTTAACTTAAAGTTCAATTTGCTGCAATGATGCGACAAAAAAAGCAAGAAAGAAGAGGGGGCAGCTGCCCACGAGAGCTGTGGGGTGTCCTTATGTCCTTATCTCAAGCACTTACCTTGTTGCCAGATCCCGATGTACGAAATTCATTTGCTCCAAATGCTTCATGCCCGATGCAATTTGTGTGGCAATGTAGACTAAGCAGCCATAGCTACAAGCGGTTGGGGTTTGGGGGCATGAAACGGATGCAGGCGGAGGATGCCAACGTCAAATGAGAATTTCAAAAGTTTTCGCGTGTGGCAAGAACGACGACGACGACGACGACGATGACGATAGCAGCAGCAGCAGCAACAGCAGCAAAGTTAACGAAGTTTTTACATCCGTTTGCGCATGTTGTTGGTGGTTGTTCGGTGGTTGTTCGTTCGGTGGATCGGTGTAATCATTGAACACGAGACCGGAAGTGTAGCGTCGGCAAATGGCGTCGGTACAGGAAACATGATAAAAACGCACGCAAAAAAGAAAAAGAAACGCAGCCAGAAAAACCAAAAGCGAGAGAGACAACACATTAGAGCTTGTATTCATTTAAGGGCAAAAGCAATTCAATCTTTATATCAACACACCTCAGACTCTTGTTGGCCATCAGGCCGCTTGTTTCAGCCACATGCTCCTGCAGAAATTGATTCAAGTCGCCCAGACAATTCGAATAGTCCTGCACAATACATATGGGCTCGTCTCTCAAGCAGGCGCCAACCAATCGAGCCACATTCGGATCACTGAGACGGGCCAGCATCTTGGCCTTGCTGCGAAATTCCTTTCTTAGATGATCACTGGCACCAGGACGAAGGGTTGCTACTGCTACCAGGGTGGCGCTATAAAAGTAAGTTGTAAAAACAGAGATGTATTAGGAATATGTTACTCTAAAATTGTGCTCAAAATGGAGGAATATTGTTTAAAATGTAAGTTAAGTCAGCTTAACTTCTTTAGACAATTGAACGGTCAATTAGTTAACTCAAATTAAAAGTCATTAAGGGTATTCACGACCTCTTGTGTAGCTGAGCAGTTGCGTACGCAACAGTCTATTTGTTTTAAAGTTTCTGTATCTAACAATTGATATTTTTTTGACGGAGCTCATTAATTTCAATATGTTGGTATTATAGATTTAAAAAAAAAAACGATGTACAGAAAAGAGCTAATAAATACGCTTGCAAATAAGTTCTTAGCATTTTTTACAAGTATTAAATTCGACATTACAAAAATCATTTTTTATTGCAAATTGGAATTTGATTAGTAAATTTAAAGAAAAGTCGAAATAAAATTCAACTTATAATTCCAGAATTCCTGAATTCCTTAATTTTAAATTTAGACACCTTGATTTGGTTTTGAAAAGGTCATTATTCATAAAGGTCCATGGTAACAATAAAAGCCAATAGACAGCTTACAAATATTTTTCAAACAGGTAGTTAATACCTTCGGAGATATTGAATTTGACAATTTTAAAGTCGAAATAATATGCAATTCACAATGAAACTAAGGTTTGAATAAGTCATCAGTCATTAAAGTTCATAGTAGAATAATCAAGATATAGTCATTTAACATTGTTAAAAAACCCATAAGAAGGTTTGTTAGTTGCTGAGCTACAATTGAGCTACATAAAAAATACATATAAATAAATAATGAATAATTATTCATTTTACTTAAATGTATTTTATAATATTCGTAAATGTGTAAATGTTTAATGAAACAAGCTTTCAATGATTTAGAATTGAGATAAAGCACGCAAGGTTTGCATTTTCTGAATGAAGCAGACATGATATCTCACTTAAAGTGCGTCATAGATTATTGATAACAATTCGCTTTTCTTGCTTACTTAAGAAAAAAAAGCCACATACTATTACTATACAGTTGATATTTCGTTTATTCTGACAGTACAATTTGAATCTATGTATATCATTTGAAACATGTATGCTCATGACAATTGTTCTGTAGCACAAAAATCAATTAGAGCAGCTCAACAATGTCCTGTTCAGTGTCCTGTGCACTCCTGCTACTGCTGTCAATGGTTTCTCTGGCAATTTTGATACGTTCCGTAACAATTCGATTTGCCAGCCTGCTTTAATAGTTTTGCGGTTAGAAAGCCACAAAACGTATTACGTATACGTAATATTGCACTGCAGTGGCAGAAAAAGCAGCAGCAGCAGCTGCAAGACTGGCCCCTGGCATCAGGATCTAGGCAGCTGTATGCAAAATAATTAACACACACACACTGACTCACATAGACAGAGAAAAGCTCTAAGGGCTGCCTGTGTGCCGCTGCTGTGGTAAAACTTCAAGTGGCCAACACCGAACGAGGTCGCCTCTGTCTCTGCCTCTGCCTCTGCCTTTGCTGCTGCCGCTGCCTCTATCTCTGGTGTGGAGGTTAGGGGAGGGATGGAACGGGGCGTGGCAGTCTGATAAAATATTAATAGACAGCTGGATAGACAGTTATCAGACAACAGATGGACTTTATTGTCCTAGACCACAGATGAAAATTATAATCGACATGCAAGTTGAAAATCAAACGCACATACGTTACGCATACGCCCTGCTGTCTGGCTGGCTGTCTGTCTGTCTGTGAAAATGAAAACATATTGCTGCAGCAATGTTGCCAGTGGCTGCTGCCACGCCCACAACGCCCATTCTCATACATATGTATAATGTGCAATAAAAAGCTTCAATTAAACGGCAAAAATGAAATCAAAGGTAACAGCTCCAGAACACCCCTGCCCATTGACCTCCTCTGCCCGCCTCTGCCCGCCTCTGCCCCATACTCAAATGTAAGTACAATGGCTGTTCAGTTTTCAGCTCTCAACTTGTCTCGTCTGTGTCTGGTTTCTGGTGCTGGTCCTGCTGCTGCTCCTGGTCCTGGTCCTAGTTCGTGGTCCCGGTTCTGACTCTGATTCTGATTCTGATTCTGTCTGTTGTTGTTGTTGCTGCTGTAACTGCCATTTTTGGTTAAAGCTCTCATAATGGAATTTCTGATAAGCTTTTTTGTGGCCAGTATGTGCTTCTGTTGTTGTGCCCGTTACCGCAGACATGGCATTATATCTCGCAAACCTGCAATCTGCAACCTGCAACCTGCAACCTACAACCTGCAACAAGCCGAGACGAGCCATCGGTTTTTCACTGCTTTATGCCCTTCCGAACCATTTCAACTTCTCTTTCCATATACTAGATTTGTGTGTGTGTGTGTGTGTATTAAAGTATTGCGGTTTTTCTTATTGTCAACTATGGTTATCCGTAAATTTGATTTGATTTTTTTTTCCCCATCTGCCAACTGTTTTTTTACCTTTTCGGAGCATTTGGTAACAATTACACATACAATGCTGATATTTCAAATGATGTACATATGTATATGTTGACCAAACTTGGTTATTAGACTATTGATTTGCTTCTTTACCCACAGATAAGATAAGATTTTAAAACAAAGTTGCCACAGCATGATAAGCTATATGTTTGGTTTCGTTTTGCCCTTTTAGAAATCGAGTTCGAACCCGAGTTTTGATAGCAACTAGCTTATTACAGATGGCTTTTAAATATAATATTATATATTGTTGGATCAATAGTTTTTTACGTTTATTCCACAGTTATTATTATTATTTTATTATTATTATTTTAATATTTTTATTTTTTTTCTGTTTACTTTTTTAATTTTTTCTTAATTTTATTTTTATGATTTTAATATTTAATTAATTTTAATAATATTTTTTTTTGCGAAATAAAATGAAAAATATATGAAAATTGAGATTTGAGATATTCAGAGCAGCTATCAATTCCGTTTACGGAAATTTCGAACGAAAACGGCATTCAAAACAGGCGTAATAACAAAATTTATCACATTTCGAAAAGTAAACTTTAAAATTTAAACATGAGACGCAGTTTAGCTAAAATTGTGCCATATATTTCTTTTGTAAATAAAATGCTTTTCTCTATCTTTTAATTTACTAAGAAGCTTATTTAGTTACATTTCTCTTTAGCAAGACTTAAGCTGCAGGTGTACATAGATACTTAAATAGCAAATTTGAGTAGGCAAAGTGCATTCTACTTAGTTGAGCTCTTGAAACTGTTGCAGTTGCAGCTGTAGTTGCATTTTCAGTTGCCGTAGCCTCAGAATAGCCCTAAAGCCTAATGCAGCTGATTTTGGTTTGCCACGAATTTTAGTTGCATTTTCGGAACGTTTTTCGGGGCCACTTGCAATAGGCAGAGCAACTGGGTTACGGCTTTATTTTGGGTGTTGGGTGTTGGATGGTGTGAGTGTGTGTGTGTGTGTGTGTGTGTGTGTGTGTGTGAGTGTGGGTGTGGGTGTTGGTCAAGGGAGTTTTGGGGGCACAAGCTACTTACTTCAGCACATTTGTTTCGCACAAATGCAGTTCACCAAATATGCCGGAGCCCAACTTCTCAACGATGACCAGGGACTGGCGTGGAAACTCCTGCACTTGGCAATTGGCCTGCTCCTCGTTGATGTCGGCAAAATTAGCGCTCATATCCAAATTGTAATGATGCGGTTTGCCGCCCGTTGGCGTGGGCGTGGTCGCTGCCGTGTTCGAGGAGCTCAAACTTAGCGAGCCGCTGCTCTGCGATCCAGGCGGCCCAACCGTCGCTGGTTTGCTGCAAATTGGCGTTGCTGCATAATATTTCTCTGGTGGCGGTGGCACTGGTGGTGCTGGCAGCGCTGCCACGGCAACAACAACAACTGGCGTTGCTGCAACGATGGATGCATTGAGGGAGCTGCGGGCGGTGGCTGTGCCGGCAGCGGCAGCGGCAGCGCTATTGGGCAGCAACTGCTGCATGTGAGGAACCGCATAGTCCTGGCACACAATATCCGGCACATCTGTGTGGATAGAGTGAAATGGATTACAGTTGGAGAGTGTTAATTTTTGATCATAAAACAGGACTGCGCAGCCGAACCTCACCAAAAACAATAAACTTTTAAGCGCTATTTTACGTGCCAGGCAAAAGTTTTCTTCGGCCAACGAATTATACAAAAGATGCCACAAAATTTTACGAAAATTCTACTGCGAATTCACACTCGACTACACAAGTCGTAAATGAATGTGCTCGGAGAGTTGTGTCTTAAATTCATTTAGCTAAGAACTAGCAAAAGTATATGTATATATAAAAAAAAAGAATATGTTTCAGAGTGTTGGGCATTTAAAAAAAATATATCAGCTGGAAGTGTAGTTTTGCAAAATTGCATTTCTCTTAAAGAAAACTTTAAGGTGAAAGAAAAGTTGTAAAACAACTAAAAACAAGTAAGAACGTTGCAGTCGAGCTCACCCGACTGCGATATACTCTGTTTTCTGTACGTAAAAATTTTTTTCTCCAATCTGTTGAAGAGTTCAAATGGAGTCATACTGCAAAATTTGGGGTTTCTAGCTATAAGGGTGTAGGAGATACAGGTTTAGCTCATTTGCGGGGGTGGTAGTGGGCGTGGCATATTTTTTTTTTGGCAGGTCGGTCAAGGGTGTGGTCACTAGTCTTTATGTCAAATTTGGTTACTCTAGCTGTAAAACTGTGGAAGATATAGGTTTTTGCGGTTTGTGGGGGAAGGGGTGGGGGTGGGGGGGAGATCTTGACACTTTGTCTGCCTATGGTATGGTACCAACATGTATACCAAGTTTGGATGCTCTAGCTTCAAAATTGTGGAAAAAACCTGCGTTCATACAGACAGACGGACAGACGGACAGACGGACAGACGGACATTTCACAAACCCAATATACTCTTTTTTTCCATTTTGGAAAACAGAGTATAAATATTATTTGGCTACAGAATAGGTTAACACAGCAAATTGGACTGGCTACGTGAATAAATTTTATTTAAATTAAGTAGTTTTTAATCAATTTTCTCTCTTAATTTACAATTTTAATTTTTAAATTATAGTTAATATTTTGCATACATATCTTTTAAAATGTTGGACCAATATTGTTTTTTATTTTATTTTAATTCTTTATTATCAATTGTTAATCTTTAATTTACTTCATTTTCATTTTTAATTTTAAAATTTTTAAATTTCAATAATTTTAAATTTTTAGTTATTGACATATAGTCATCAATAGCCCAATAAATAAAAATAGTTTTCATTTCTCGTGCTTTGTTACGCTAATTAAGTGAAATTCCAATTTATCAGACTTGTTCCGGTTTCAGCAGCTTTTTGCGGAATTAAAATTTCATTAAAGTTAAAAATTTGTCTCTGGCATGTTAATTCAATCCTTGTCCAAATAGAAATGAAATCAATCCACAAAATCATGTCGAAAGTGAAAATGGGAATATGTAAGGAAAAATTGCTCTCGCAATATCTTACTGAAGGTGGAAACCGGAACAGGCTTGTATGTTAAATACATACAATAACAGTTTATTGACAATTTACATATCCAACACTATGCTGATAAAAGGTTACATATGCTTTTCAAAAAACTAATAGTTGAATGTTTTGAAAGGCAAATGTTATGCAACTCTGCGGTTGCCAGTGTCGGATCCAGGAGGGTAGGGACTATTGGGCCCAACAAAGAGTTGATAAATAACAATTAAAGTTCGTCTCATGCAACGAGCACTTGAATAGATTTGTTCATATTCGGTGAAAGAGAAACTGACGAAATTTGACGTATTGGCAGTTTACGTTAAAATATGTTTTAAAATCGCTTTTTTCATTCACCATTTTTTTGCATGAACTCTTTGCACGATTATATTTTTTCATTCAAGATCGCGCATTCAATTGTATTGTACGGAAAGCTTACATTGTCTAAAGAGCGCTTAAAAAAATAAACGACCCCCTGAAGGCAATCCAGGATCCACCAACGATTGTTTCCACTGCCCAAGCACATGTTGACGTTCAAATAAAAATAACTCTGGTTCACACAAAATGCAACTCTGCGTTCAGAGCCTTCCGCTTTACTTTCGTGGAAAGCTGAGCTTGAAGTAATGCCATCTCGCTCTATCAACTGAGCGCTATTGTCTCTCGTTTTCATTTGTCTTGTCCAGGACTTTTGTGCCTTCAACTTCAAAGTTTTCCCATTTAGTCAACTCTCATTGCATATAGAGGGAAAAAGTAGGAGAACTGAATCCCGGGCAAGACAAAATGGCGTGTGGCAAAAAACTAAATGAAATTAATTGCAACTTGGCGTTGTGTTGTCTCACTCGCACTTGCGTTCGCACTCGCAGTCGCACTCGCACTCGCAGTCCCCAAAGGCAGACAAGTTTTAATTTTATTGTTGTTGTAATAACATTATTTAGTTTGTGTGTGGCTCATTGTCTGTCTGTTTTTCGGCCTCTCCGTTAGCTCTGGCTGTCATTTTTGCAGTTGTTATGCCCAAAACGTAATGGAAAACATAAAATAACAGAGTGAGAGAGAGAGTAGAAGAGAGAGAGAGAGAGAGAGCCATAGCAGAGCCATCAGACAACCAACGAACGTTAATGACAAAACTTTTCGACGACTGTGCGAAATTCGTATGCAAGTTGTCTGAATGTGCATGTGTGTGTGTGTGTGTGTGTAAGTGTAAGTGTGTCCTTATGTCTATCTATGTATTGGAGCAATCAGTGCCTCAGTTTTGAAGTTGCACTGAAGTTTTGTGGCCTTACGTTTTCAACTTGAAATTGCAGAAATGTCTAATGCACTACTTTTGTTGGAGCATGTTCGTTTTTGCAATCCGTTTTCCCTTTTTCAATTTTGAAATTCTTCTCAATCCAATGCCTAAAAAGCGAAGCTTTTTAAACATAATTTTTCAATGATATTCGAAATTCACAGCATCAAATAGATCCGAATAATCTGATTGGTACTTTGGATTGAGAATTTACCATTCTTAAAAACAAATAAATATGTTAATGTGTTTTAAATATTAAACAGAAGTATATCTTTTTAACTTTTATTGTAAAATATGCAAAATTTCTAAGAATTTTGGCACATTATTAATGGATTTTTAAATATAAAAAGTGGACTATAATATGTAATTTACTTATCCAGAAAGTTGTTAACTAAGTAAGTCAAAGTCTATTATGCTCTTGCAATATTATAAAAGTTAAGAATGTTTTATCTAAGTCAAACATTATTATGTTTTTAAGAGCTGTTAAATATTTCTTTATTATGTATTTATATACTATGTTTCTGAAAAATTTAAAGCTTTTGTTAAGATTTATTAAATTCGAACATATCATTTATATTCGAACAAAATATGGTTAGCTTGCAATGAAGTGTGCAACTCAAATAATGGTATTCAAGCTAACTTTTTGAAGAAATAAGTGTTCGAATGTATGTACTGATGTCATACAATTTGCACTTTCTTCCACTCTCTACGTATGCCGTACTTTGAATCAAGTATTTGATTGTCTTATGTGTAGCTGAGCAAATTGCGACCTGTTTTTAAACAAGTTTCACGCTTATTGCCCTGTTTATTTGCATGCAATGTTATTATGTCGAGTTTTTCGCAGTGATTTTTTGTTGCTGTTCGTTGCGAGGGGGAGTTGTGGCCAGTGCAAATTGGCAGTTTGGCTGTTAACTTCAAAAATGGACTTTAATTTGAGTGTGTGGAGTGCGAGTTGTGGCAGGCAGAAGAAGTTTGCCAGCCAACGAAGTTTGAAGCACTCAATTTGGAGCGTGCGGTACGCGCGAGACTGTGACGAGTGGTGGGGTTGAGTATGGGTATGGGTATGGCTATGGGTATGGTTATGGGTATGAGTAAGGAAAGAGTATGGTAAAGTGTAGGGAAAGTGTATAGAAAGGGTAGAGTTCCATGGCTAAAGTTATAATTTATTTGAGCTAAATTAAATTATTATGGCAACGGGACAGACAAAGGCACTGACGGAATGGGAATGGGAATGGGTTCGAGAATAGTGAAGACGATGACAAATATTTGCTGCCCAGTTATAAAATGCACCCAAAGGCAACATCACAAAACTTTTTGGCAAATGACTCGAGCGCATGAAAGGCGTGCCATAAATGTTGATGATGACAATGGCCATGACGATGATGACAATGACAATAATGACAATGATGATGATGATGATGATAGTCCTGGAATGTGTGCAAACAATGTGCCCGTCCAGCATGTTGTCGATTTTATGCGCTTCGCTTCGCTTGGCTCATTCTCAGTTCCTGTGAGATAAACGCAAGGGTCGCACAAAAAAAGAAAGAAATGTGTAGCATGCCTTTAGGCGGCTGACAGAAGACATTAGAATTCATTACAAATTACGTAGCAGAGCTCGTAACCCCTAACCAAGAGGTTCATGTTCATCTGGCAATTAAACACTGCACATGTTACTCCACAAAAGACATGAAAAGATATGTTCCATGAATGCTGCTTAGATTGACATTCAGTTACTCTTCAGAAAGGCTTTTACCAAGTAACGAACTTCTCATTTTGTATTTTATTCTTTAGCACTTAACTAACTAGCTGAGATTGTGTTGGTATTTACTCTTTAGAAGGCAACTATTGACTTATTATTTACTAGGTAACTTTTGGGATAGAAAACAAGCTGATAAGCGGATTACGTTGACATAGACACGCTTACATTTTATGCTCATTTGCTTGTATTTGCTGTGAGTTTTATAAGTTCTGCATTTTTTTTTTTATATTTATCTTATTTATCATTTAACATTTTCAATTTTGAAAGTTTCTTAACACTATATTCAAGTATATTCTATCAATTTTCTAATAAAGATTTTAGTTCTTAAGAAGAAAATGATAATAGTCGCTTTAAAACTTAGAGCCTTCCCAACTTCAAAATTTCAAGAAATTAGAAAAGGCGTTTGCAATGCTGTGAACGCTCCAAAAATCTAATTTTTGTGATAAATCCAACAAAAATAAATATCAAAATGTTGTATATTAAATTTGTATATATATTATTATTTTTCGCAAACTAAAACTGGTCTGGAACCGGAACGTTTTAATTTGCGAGCGTAACAACAAACATATTTATGTTGCACCTCAAACTATAAGCTTATGCTTATAAGTAATCAAATAGAAAAATGAATATAAAGTATTGGAATTTAAAGGAAAAAAACTAATTAATTATAAGTAAAGTTGAGAGTTTGTTTAACAAAAAATGCGCTGAGCTCCTCGCTTGATAAACTAAATAATGCTGAATTGTATATTGAATATTAAGTACAAATTATAAGTAATAAACTAGCTTTTTTTTTTAATATGTTACAAAGTTGACAATAAATCTTGGCATACCCTTTTTGCCAGTTTGTAGCTCTGCTGACCGAGCAATTCAAAATTATGTCCTGCGGCGCAAACAACGCGCTCAATTTTTTGTTGTTGTTGCTGGTGTTGTTGTTGCTGTTGCTGTTGCTTCTGTTGCTGCTGCAAGTTTCATCACACTGGACTTTCATGTTGTGCGCTAAATTAAGCAATGCTTCGTAGTCTACTTTTTCATTTCTTTTTTTTCGTGTCCCGAACGTTGCAGAAACATTTGCATGTCCTGTCACAGGCAGGACGCAAAACATCAAACTCATCAGCTGCAACACCAGCAGCAGCAGCAGAAGCAGCAGGAACAAAAACAGGAGCAGCAGTAGGAACTAAAGCTTAAACCTGTGAGTGCTGTTTATGGTCTATGGCAGCAGTAGCAGCAGCAACAGCAACAGCAACAGCAACAGCAACAGCAGCAGCAGCAGCAACAACAATAACACATCATGCTGCAAATGGATGCCGCACCACTTGCCCCGTTGCGTGAACTCACCTGTGTAGTCCGGAGTTACATGCTGACGCTGCAGGTCATTCATGGAGCAGGCACTGGCCGCGCTCGTGTACATGTTCACATTGAAGGGCTCATGGTACAGACTGTTCTTGTCAATGGACGACTCATTGTCATCCATTGTTGTGACCACCTGAGGGCGATAGGTGAGAAGAGATAACAAAATGCATAACAACAACAACAACAACAAAAACGATGAAGAATATGGCTGCAGCTAGTGAAGAATACAAAAAAAAAAGAAGAAAAAAATGACGCCTAGCTCCATTCTGTTGTGCCCTGCAGCCACTACAGTTTTTAATCATGATTTTTGCATATGGAGCTGGACACTGCGTAAAAACCCCTTTTTTCGTTAGCTGCAGCAATTTTCAATTTTTCTTTTTTGGTTTTTTTTTTTCGTTTTTTTATGCTGATGTTTGACATGCATTTTGGGTGGTGACTGACCCCCAGTGGTAAAGCCGTTTATGCACTTTTCATGTTAACCGACTGCTGAACCCAACCCAAACAAGTGTCAGTCGGTTTTACAGTTCATTGTCGTTGTAGTTGTTACCTTCAAGACGCCATTGCCATTAGGTCGCTTATCAACGCCGCCGAGAGTATCCGGATTGAAATTATGCTGGAAAGCATCCAAAACATTGCCACGTCCACGTCCGCGCTTATTGCGAGCTATTATCAAAAGGATAATAGCGACAAGGAGCAGAATAATTGTAGCCAGCACTGTGATTATGACGCCAACGAAACTTGTTTCCGGTTCCTGATGGTCAATGGGCTTCGGCGAGATAACTGCAAAGAGCAAGAGCAAAATACATAGATGCAATATGAAACATCATAGCATTTTGTGCAAAAATAATGAACAAAAATCAGAGCGCTCTACAAATAAGTATTTAATGAAAAAGTTTTGCGGTTTTGTGCATTTTCTTGCCGTTTTGTAAAAGAGAAAAGAAATTCTTATAACGAGCATCTATACAAATATTCGAGGCGTGGCTTAGTTTATTGTTTGGCTTTCAATTGCCAACACGCCTTTGTTTGTTACTTCATTGTAAATGATGAGACAGACTAAATAAAGAGCGTTTTATTACAGCTTAACTGCTGCCCAGTAGAAATTATTATTCTTTGACTAGACCATTTTTACAGATGCTTGCAAAATTAAAATTGCTTTTTTTTTATCCTTTGAGAAATTTCTTAACGAAATATTTTGTGAATGTCAAATTCTTATAAATTCTAACAAACTACAAATATAATTATTTAATTTAAAGCTTATTAAGTTAAAACTGCTTCGCAGCAAATGGAACTCATTTTGTTATCCTTTTTGTACGTTTCTTTTACAAAAATATTGCTGAAAATGATTAGCTAATATTGGTGTTTTAGTTCGAAGCCCAATAAAAACAATAAATTTTCATCATTTTAGACAATTTCTTAGTAAAATCTTCTCTATCGAGATAAAGAATTATAGTTTTGTATATGAGTTTAAGAGATGAAAATATCTTCTTAAACAAGTCCACAATTGCTTATAAATAATAAGATATTTAGGTTATTTTCTAAAAAGGTACTCAGATTTGAAGAGTAAAATCCATACAAATTTTTTAGTTAACAAGTAAGAACGTTGCAGTCAGATGCACCCGACTGTGATATACCCTTTTTTTAAGCCTGTTTGCGGAGTCAGAAGTGGGCGTGACAATTGTATTTTTAGTTGGGGCAGATCTTGACACTTTGTCTGACTATGGTATAAACCAACATGTATACCAAGTTTGGTTGCTTTAGCTTCAAAACTGTGGGAAAAACCTGCGTTCATACAGACGGGCAGACCGACAGACGGACAAACGGACAAACGGACGGACGGATGGACGGACGGACAGACGGACGGACAGACGGACGTACAGACAGACGGACAGACGGACAGACGGACGTACAGACGAACGGACAGACAGACGGACAGACGGACAGACTGACAGACGGACAAACGGACGGACCGACAGACGGACAAACGGACGGGCGGACGGACGGACAGACGGACGGACAGACGGACGGACAGACGGACGGATATTTCACAAACCCAATATACTCATTTTTCTCTTTTATCAAAAAAATGAAAAAAAAGAGTATAAAAGTTGTGGGCTCGATTTTGATTTATGGTTTCTAGGGTTTCTAGAGCAACTTTTCTATACGCTTGATCCGAACAAAATAGAGTCTATGTATTAGACTCATCTTAACTCACATATATCATGAATCAGGTGAATGACAAAAAGTCTTAGTATATAATTAGTTAAAAAATACCTTTTATTAGTTATATAACTAGACCTGATTTTTTTTCTATATTCCTATATAGCTAATTGCCTTTTGCATCCTTCGAGATGCTTCGAAATAGAGTTTTTTTTATTCATAATCTTAAAAATTTATTTTTATAATGTATAAATTCGTAATTCATATGGCTTGAATACCAATTTAGCTTCAGTTAAGAGACTTCATTATGTTTTTTTGTTTTTGAATCAGAAAATGAAATGCTTTTCCTGACGTTAGAAAATTTTCAAAATTAGATAGACAAATTTACAAATTGACTGAGTAACTTAAGTCTTAAGCTTTATTCAGTGCTAATTAGGCTGCATTGTTTTCTCAATACATATATTTCATTTAATAATTCACTTATTATATTTCGAATTTGGAATATTTTAGCACAATTTGGCGATCTTTTACCTTGAGTAGTATGTTGACTTCTTTCACCACCGCTGCTGACTGCTCGACCCACCTCATCACGTTGAAGCGGATATTCCGATGTGTTTGGCACGGCAACGCCATTTGAAGGCGGTACATTGAGCAGCTCCTCATCTGTGAAATTGCCCACTACGGGTACTGCAAATGTATAGATAGAGAATTAAGAAGAGAGTGAGAAGAGTCCAAAATGTAGGTTAGAAAATTGCTTATTTGCAATTTAAAGAGGCTGCAAAAAGAAAGTGCAGCAAACTGAGGGAACGCTGTAGACTGGAAGGAATACTGTCAGCTGACAGCTGCCGGTCTTGATAATCCAACCGAGCTAATGGGTCTACGTAAGCAATTAGCAAACAGAGAGCAATGTGTAATTATAAAGCAAGAAAGAGAGTGCGAAAGACAGAAAGAGAGAAAGATAGAGAAAGAAAACGCGATTATTATGATAAATGAGCTGTTCTTCAGTTGATGTCAACGCTGATGGAGGAGAACGCCCTGTTGAGTGCCAATTAGTGTTGCATACTTTTAGGTGTTGCCATTTCCCAGACACTAAGGGTAGGCGTTGAAGCGTATGCATTGTTCACTGCTCAATGTTCACTGTTTGCTGTTGACCTTTCGCAGCCAGACAATAAACAGAAGCGACAAAAATGCCATCATCCAACCCAGACAGTCGTCAATAACAACAGCTAGTCGCATCGCATACTTGCAACTGCCCACGTCAAACTGTTTACCCAGTGGAGGGGATGGGAGAGTGTCAGGACTTTTGTTTTGTTAGTCAGTATGGTTATCCTGGTTGGGAGCACAATTTCGAAATGCACTTCCGCCTGCAGCGTTTGTTGAACTCCGCTCGATATTTAAAAAACAAAAACGCGAAACATTTTGCAGAAATTTTCGAAAAACATCAGCGAAAAACAGTTGTGGGAAATGCAAATTTTTACAGCTCTTGGCATTGATTTTGAACTTGTTTTCGTTTTTGTTGGGCTATTGTTATTGTTGTCGTTGTCGTTGCTATTGTTGTTACCACCGTGCGACGTCTATTTTCTTTGGCGTCAACTTTTTTTTGTTGGCACAAAAGTTTTTTGTTTACTTTCGTGTGTTTGAATTTGCCATGCAAATAGCGACAGCAACAAAATTGTTGCCCTCCTGTTCGTTCGGTTTTGGCAGACGCTTGTGGCATCAAAGTTTGGTCTGCCGCAGCAAAAGTAGCACTGGGAATTGGGAAATGGTAGATGGGAGATGGGAGATGGTCTCCCAAAAGCCGCATCATATGTTCTATGAAGCTAAGCGAACCGAAAATATGTTAATTTGTTGCGTTGGCAGAGACAAAATGTTAATGGGAACACTTGATGTTTGGACCGGTGAGTGTATAGAATTGAGTCTATACTATACTATATACACATGGATTGATGTATTAGCTGTTGAAAGGATTCCTTATCAATAAACCTGTAAAAAATATGAAGAGGAGTTTGGAATTTGGTAGTTGATTCTATAATTAAAAACTTTCTTAGAAAATATTGATATTAAAAAGAATAAGAAATATCGGGAAATGTGGTTTGCTCAATTTTTGGATAGCTTTAGGAAAAGAAATAATAATATTAAATAATTTTAGGTGTGTCTTAGAAGGCGACTTTCATTTCAAAAACTGGTATGATATCAATAAATTCATTTGCTTAAAAAAAAATCAATAAATTGTGCTGAACAAAATACAAAACCCAATTTTTTTTACAGAAATTGCAATGGAAATGTTTTTAAAGAATTTTTAAAATATTCCTAGCTAAACTGTGAAATATAAAAATCGTACATTAAAAATGTTATGAGTTTTAAAAATGATATTTTTATTTACGCTTTCAATAATCTTTTATATGTTTTATATGAAACGTGAGCAAATTTAATACAAATTTTTTTGAATGAAAAATTTTATTTTTATACCTTACTTTTAACTTTTCTATTCTACAGCTGATTTTATTTGTATATACATATGTCTACTTTTAGGAATTACATTAAATAAATATAGGCTCAATAAATATTCAGTAATAATTGTATATTGTTATTTGAAGTTTTCTGGCTTAAGCTGTATATCTTATAACAGCTTCAATAAACTGTACACTTACAAGTTTATTAAACCTTGTAAATAGTTTGCAATTAATTTCGAAACATTTTTGTTGTTTCAGTAATGTAAATTGTGATGCAAATTTATGCTTAATTTCCTGCTCTGATAAATTCCTTCAAATTTCCATACAAACATACACACATACATAGGTACACATACTATATATATCTTAATCATTCGTATTGGACGTGACCTCCATTAACATGGCATTGTTTGTCTGTCTTAGCCTTCATCCTTTTCAACAATCAATGGCATTATGCAGCCAGCATTTTAATGCATTCAATATCAATGCACTTTGCTTGGCACTTCAACTCAACCATTAAGCAAATTACGAGCCGAATTTCGAATCCAAAATGATACACATTGCTGCAATTTGATCGAATGCTGAAGGCCAGAAGATGTCTATAATGCAAAGCAAATCAACTGCATCATATGCTGTGGATATGATGATACAATTCAGCTACACATAGTTATTTGCATTACAATCCTGTACACACACACACACACACACACACACACACACACACACAAATACAAACACAAATGCAAAAAGCACTCTTAGAACTCTCAAATACAAAACGATTTTCAATTAGAAAGGATTAAGCAAGGGAAATTGGAGAAGGATTTAAAGCGCAACAGCAGCGAAGTTATTGAAATGAATTTGAATGTAGCGAATGCTTGGCTGACTCACTGACTAACTGTTTGAATGTATGAATGAATGACTGAACAGAATGCATCAAAATCCAAGCGCACAAGCAACAACAAACAATTTTGAATGAGGGGATTGGGAGAAGGGGGGGGGGGGGGGGTTACAAAGCAAATGTGGGGTACAAGGTTCCAGCATGCAAAAATATATATATATATATATATTGCAATGTTATTGATTTACAAAGCAAAGCACTTGCAAAGCTTAAATACGCTCCGAGTAAATAAATGTTGAGAGAAATCTACAAAAAAAAAAAAAGAAAAGAAAAGAAAAAAGGGCAACAGAAAATAAATCTGTAAGCAAAAAGAACTAAGACACAGCCAGTGTGCCAATGGCAAAAGTAACAAAAGAGAATTTGAAATGTGCTAAGTCGATGATTCAATTCCCTATCCAAAATATTGCAATTTAGTTTTAAAGTATGAAGAAATTATGTATTTTTAAATACTGTTTTTAAGAACTGTCAAAGTTGTGCTTGTGAAATATCTGTCCGTTCGTAAGATAACAAGCTTGGTGAATTTGTTGGTGTATCTGATAGCCAGACAAAATGTTAAGATACCCAGGCTGAAAATAGAGTATTTTTTAGTCGGGAGTAACTGCAAAGTTTTGTGATTTGTGTTTTCACTAAACAACACACTAAAATTCTACAATTCTGTACAATTTGTTATGGAATTTGAATATATTAAAACGATAAATATCCTGTTTTTCACGATGACTTAAGCCATGTGTTGTTTCTTTGGTTTTAGGAAAGTTTTTCTCGCCTCCTCATTTGAATGTCTAAGTCATAAATATAAAATATCGATAATATAAATTTAGATATTTAGTCGCAGAAAGTCAATGCTTTGCTTAACCAACAATACAGAAAAGTTCTCATTGCTTTCGAAATAAAGAGCATTAAAAAGCAGTGCGAAGGCTTTATTATGCAACGTGTAAAAAGAGGAAGCTAGAGACAGGAAAGCACGATGTTGCCGTTACTGTTGCTGTTGTTGTTGTTGTTGTTGCTGTTGCAGTTGATGTTGTTGTTGCTGTTGCAGTCGATGTTGTTGTTGCTGTTGCAGTGATGTTGCTGTTGCTATTGCCATCTAGCTGTGCTGGTGTCCCTTGGTTCCCTTAGCTCGACTGGCTGCTCTGTGTGCTCATTGAGTTGCAAATTTCAAATGCACAAAAGTAATGCAACTCATTTAATTTTCACAATATCCTTGTGCTTTGCTTCTGGTTGTAGTCGGAGCATATGCTAGTGCTGCTGTTACCCCAACTCCTTCTGCTTGATCCCTGCCTAAGCAAATGCAGATCTCTCTCTTACTCTCTCTGTCTGCCCTTCTTTGTGTATGTGCGTGCGTGTGTGTGTGTGTGTGTGTGTGTGCTTCCGTTTCCTATGCTTGTTACAATGGATGACTCGGTACCCAGTTTCGAGTTTCCCCTCTAGTCCACTTTTGAGTCTGCCTGCTTTGTATCACTCTATACACGATTGCACATAGCACATAGCACACGGCACATGCTCGTATATACAAAAACAAAGCTCCCAGCTGCCTTGCTTGCGATGTGGACTAAGTAAAAATTGGTTCAAATCCTGCCTCTCTGTTAGTAATATATTTTGCACCATCGACATACAGTAGAGTGGAGTCGAGTCGAGGAGAGGAGAAGTGTGGCAAGTTGAGGCGAGTCGAGTTTAGTCGAGTCGTTCCAGTTCGAGTCGTGTGCCAGGGGTTTTAATGAAATGCGCAACGAATTTTTAGTGTCAGTGGAATTTTCAATTGCTCAAAGTTGTTGTTGTTGTTGTTGTTATTGTTATTGTTGTTGCTTTAGCCATTGCAGTTGCAGTGGCAATTGCAGTAGCAGTAGCAGTAGCAGTAGCAGTTTATGTTTGAAGAGCTGCTGCCGTTAGGCGCACTGAGTTCTGTAGTTTGCATGGGTAAATTATGTTTACTGTTTGGTTTATACGTTGTATGTTGTATGTTATGTTGTAGCACTTGTTCCAAAACAACAAGCCATGTGAGTATTTAAGAGACTTTTTCCATCCTATTTAACCAGGTGCAACAAATGAAAATTAAGCAGTTGGACAGGTAAATAACGCCTCGACTGCTTCCAGGTCTTAAGGCTTAAGGCTTATACATATAAGTGCAATCCCGAAATAGTTAAATAAACTGAAAAATCTAAAAATTGTGCAATTGGCCTTATGGATTTTTGTACAAAATTTATTGTCATAATAATATATGCATTGCACCCATTGATTTTGGTAAATGTGGGTATATTTAGTGGTGTTAAATATGATCCTACACATATTCTCGATTGACATCAACTAACAAGTACCTATGTTTATGTCTACTTGTCTATGTTTCTTTTTTTTTTGTCTCTATGAATGAGTCGATCTCAAAGACTATACAAACTGAAATAAGCATGTTTTATTGACCTTTCGCATATCAACATTACAGATTCATAAGACTACACTTGGCGATAAAAACATTCTTAATAGAACGAAATATGCACCAAGTCAAAAATAGTAGGATAATCGCTTTTCTTATATGTTCAACGAGTGGTTTGTTTTTATAACACTTTTTCTTCTTAAAACAGCGGCTTGAAGGCTACTGCATTTTTTCGACTTTTCCTCAAATTTTCAAATTGAATTCCAACTAAAATTGTTTGCAAAAAAAATAATATTTTCGTTGTTTTGGACTCAATATCTCGAAAATTATTAGATATACGTTTAAAATGTGAGAGACTCGTTTGTAGGCCCATATATTGACTTTTAATTGGTGTATCGCATTTTAAAATCGGTAATGTTATACGCAAGTTATAGAGAAATATGTGAATTCACTTCAACAAAATTCTAGTTGAAAAAAAAACTTTGAAAATTTAAAAAAAACTCTGCCATTGAAAAAAAAGAAAATTATTTTCGTGATTACGGACTGCTTATGTATCATAATTTTCAATTTGAACCCTACTGCATGCGAAAAATGTCCGATTTTTACATAGTGTTATCTTTTGGTGTCGCTGAGATTCGAACCCAAGGTTCAGTCACTGACCTCATCAAATATTTCAGTGCCTGTGCCGCTCTGCGTAACTAAGCTGATAGAATTAATAGTTGAGACTTTTTGTACAGCCCAGAAAAAACTGAAAATATTTAAAAATGTTTAACAAAATTAATAAATTTATCATAGAAAAAATAAAGTATATTTTTTTCCCTTTTTAAATCAAGAATAAGAGTTTCAAATCAAGTTTAAATGCATTTTTTATAATAATACGAATACTAAAATAACAGTTAATATTGATATATAATATTATTGTTATGAAAACTCAATAAAAAAATGATTTTTATTTTCAAATTTAATAGATAATGTTTAACTTGAGCATTCAATTATTAAAAAGAAAACCATATTAATATTGATATTAATTTGAAAATATTTAAAATCTTGTAAATTTAAGCAAGTTTCATTATAGAATTCAAAAATATTCAATTCTAAGATGATTTTACCAAATTTTGTTATTACAGTCTACTGTTAAACTGTTAAAACATCTCAGAATGATTTCATAGAGTCATATTGGGTTTAATAACTAACCAACCCGTGTGCTTTCTGCAACCTGTCGCAATATAAACGCTTTAAATCCACTAACAAGTCAGCGAGCACGAGTATAAAAAATTAATTTAAACTACAAACAACAGAGGCACATCAACTACGAATGAGTACACCGTTTCCCCTCATCCACACCTTTGCCAACGTTGACAACGAATGCATTCACATTTATGGCCAAGTGGCGCACCATGTGGCCAACAACAGGGAAACTGGCAACCGAGTTAACCCTTTTTTTTTTTTTTCGTTTTGTTTTTTTGTTGTGTTTGCAACAACTTTTACCTTTGCGTGCTCGTGTTACATTTTTTAATAAAATAATTTTGTGCAGAAACACTTTTTGGCCCAGCGGGCGCTGCATTCGTTGCATTCTCTTTCTCTCACCTGATATAAATGTAATCTCGCTGAGCATCATCCAGCGGGCGGCGAAATACAAATGCAACTGCAGATAACGCCCCAGGCGATGATGTAATTTGATTGTCACGTCGCGTGCATGATCCAGCACTTGGTCGGGCATATAGGAGAACTGAACTGGCTCCCCGGCAAACTGGCGACCGCCAATGCTGAAGAAAACTTTGGCGTGGACAAACACCTGCAACAAAAGACGGATGGAGAGAGGGGAGATGGGGGTAGAGGTTGGGGGGTGGAGAAGTTGGATGAGTAACAGTTGGACAGTCCCCAGGCCAGGTGACTACTTTGTGTGTGCATGTGCGTGTGACTGTGTGTGTGAGTGGCATAATAATTAACGTAATCACATTTATTTTATTTTATTTTATTTTGTTTCATTTTTTTTGTTTTCACGTTGTTCGCGCGAATTGTATTCTCATATTTGTTAACACTGCTGACAGTTTTGGCCAAGCTTCAGCTTTTCAGTTATGGACGCTCCACGGAAGTGCCTTGTAATAAAAACGTAAATAACAAAAGCAACACAACAAATACAAAAATCAACGTTTACTTTTGGCCACTGCATTGGCTACTTTTTTTGGGGCCAGCCGGATGTGTAAGTGTTGTCTTTCCCATTGCCAGTTGAGCTGAACTGAGCATGGCTAATGAGTTGTTGCTGACGGATGACGGATGACGCTTGACGGTTGACGTCTTTGACCATTTGATTTGGAGGTGTTGTTTTGGACTTTGTATATACAATATATACTTATCGTATAGGCAGAATGCATTGAATATCAATATGAAAGCTTGGGCTTGGCAAAAACATCAACAACTAACTGATTTGATATTTACATATCAGTTTAATAAAGTGTTCCGTTTAATGACTGCTTTGATATATGATTACTGTGTGTCATAAATTTAATGCTTAGAAATGTCGTTTAAGTCGTTAAGTCGGAAGTAGTTGAAGTGTTTATTCTGATATAATATTTATGTATTTTTAAAAAAATTGTATAAATCGTTATTTTTGATCAATTTGATGAACTGCTTATTCATTAACAGTAACAAAAAATGTTGCACTGTTAAATTGAAATTTTACGCAACAGAAAATAATATATATTTTGCCTATCAATTTGAAAAAGCAATATTTCAATTCTTTTGTAAAGGCTTTGGGCCATTAATACTAACGAACAAAGCTTTATAAAGCCTTCTTCGATAGGCAATCGGGCTTAGTGCAAAATAATTATAATCAAAAGTTACAAATTGATTGCTTAGCAGCAGCATTTTGATAATTGTTTTTTTGTTTATTTTTTTTTTAATTTGCACATATTAATTGCGCTTTGAAAACATTATTTTCCACATTTGAAAAAGACAGTTAAATCTAAATTTACATTAATCTTATAGATTTGTTTGCTTTCAAAAATTGAATTGTATATATATATATATATATCGATTTGATTTCACGTACTATGCAATCCAGTGCTCAGCCAACAGTAGCAAACATAGCTAATTGTTAGAGCTCGAGGAATGTTCAGCAGTTAGCCGCTAAGTCCTTCATCTAATCCCAACTGTCAAAATGTTTCACAAGAAACTTTGCCAGCCTTGTACCACAGTTGCACAGTTGCACAGTGGTGTGTGCTTTCACGGAAGTCGGCCACTTATAGAGACAAACAATCTGAAGACACTAAGCCCCCACACTAATTAAGAGGACCACACGTAGACGTCGATGTCGACCCCCACGACAATGTCTTAATCGGGGTTATAAATCTGGGCACGCATTTTAAAGAGTACACAAGCAGTTGGAGGGGACTATTGAGATATTGGGGTGGGGGAAACGAGGGACTTTGCCTGCTCATTAGAAATGCTAAAGACAAAGTCAAACAAGCAGACGCTAACCGACAACACGAGAGCTCAAGAGGCTTATCGAACATCTGACATGTAATGACTTGGAGTTGGACCTGCTCTTGGACTAGACACAGACACAGACACTGGCTCAGGTGCGGTGAAAGGTGCAGCAGCAGCCACAGTCACAGCCACAGCCACAGCCACAGCCACACGCGTGTCATAATTAAAACGCAATTAGCATAATTTTAGGCTTATCAATGCATCACAAATGGCATTTTGAGTATTTATTGCACGACCGCAAAGTGTCCACTGCCTTCCCAAAGAGTCAGAGAGTCAGCCCCAAAGCCGCTCTAAGTAATTTTATGACTTATGGGGCATTCCGAATGGCGCTGGCCAACCAAATGGTAATGAAAAATCATAAAAATGAGAATTATTGCGACTGAGCAGGAGACGACAACATCGTTGATGCTGTGTAAATTATGGCAACCATAAAGTGAATGGTCAATTGCCAAGTCGGAGACCCGGACAGTCCACCCAGGTAGACCCAGGTAGACTTCCCAGTCTTTAAAACCCAAACTCATACCCCAAACTTAGCTGAGTTCACGTAGTTCAACTGCCGGCAACAAATCAAAGCCCAACAAAATTTGTGGTAATTGAAATTTTATGTGCCGTTTAAAGCTGCTGCCAATTGCCTGCATACTTTGTGCTTAATTACGTTAGCATAATTGTATTTTTTTTTAAGCACGCAAGTATCTAAGTCGACCTGTTAAGTACGCTGTCTAGAGTGGCATCAGAAACAACAACTGATTGAGTGCTGGTCTTTGACTGAAATGTATGTGGAAATCAGTATATAAAAGCAACATTTATTTGGGATAAGGCAGCTTAGAGAAGAATCATAAAATCTTCTTATGGGCTTTATTAAGATTAGAGAAAAAAGAAAAATTAAGAAGCTGATAATTAATGAAAACTAAGCTGCAGGTAAAGGCATACTAATACTTTATTGTTAGATTGTTCTAATGATAGTACTCCAAGTTTGTAGACAAAGCTTGCCTTACAAATTCTCCAATGAAGTTTTATAAAAGCTGTAATTATTTTGCCTGAAACTTGCCTAATTAACTTTATAACATTATTGTTTATTGTTTACCTCGTATAGAATTACACAGACTTATTTCGATTAAACAAATCTTTTTGCTGAACTAGTGAACAAAGTGTTAGATCATCTTTCATTATATCCTTCAACTGATACGAATCCCATAATCTTTCAGTTATTCGAAAGTACAAAGCATTTATAGGATCAGTCTGTTCACAGTTTTAAGGCTAGAGCAACCAAACTTGGTATACATGTTGTCATAGACAGGCAAAGTGTTCAGTTCTCCGATTTTGGAACACATTTGGTAACTGAACGATATTGGGATTGCTTAACGATTAGTTCGCTTAGAAAAAAAAACGAAGTGTGAAAATATTTCACTGTATTGAAGTGGAAAGTAAAAGATTAATAAGCATCAGTACAGTTATCATTAAATACTATAGCTGATAATAAAATGAATTTAAGGATGAATAGTATTTCCATTAAAATAAAACATGGCATTTCAATTTATTTTACCCTTAAAGTGACCTACTTATTTTTGTAGAAAAACAACCACTTCAATTTGATATTCCCTGATATCAATATAGTTAATGTTGTATTTATGAATTGGTATGCATTCAATATCCCAAAACAAAACGTGTAAATTTTATCACTTATTAAAGGTACATATACAAAATGCATAATAATAAAGTTGTAACAGGCAACTATATCGATAGGTATCTGTCTGTTCGGTAAAAAAAAAAAAAAAAACAAAAATAGAGATTAATTTGACACAAATTGACAAGCGTATGGAAAGGCAAGAGTTGTTATATTACTGGTAAATATGATATAATCAAACGAAGATAACATCAAACAGAATGCATATAAAACTTATTAAACTGTCGAACGATACTTGAAATTGTCAAAAAAAAAAAAGAGAAGAAATTTTCAAGAAATTTATGACACAATTGGTCGGAGAAATGCAATCAAACGGAGTTTTACTAAGGCAAGCTTTAATTAAAGATAGTGCTCGGTTTCGAGTTGCCCAGCTGCACTGTGTTACCTTTAATATGGCTGAAGTAAAAACAGTTTTTGTAAGTTCTTATCAGTCAACAGGATCATAGGTATCTGAATTTACCATTTAACACATTGCTACAATAATTTGGGTCAATGGACTTGAAAAAAAGTACTGTTCTGTAATGTTGTGTTCTGTTTTATGGTCAGATTATGGGCCAGCAATTGCTATCAGGCCCCCCGTCTGCTAGCTCCCCATTCCACCCCCTTCGAACATGTGAGTGTAAACAAAACAGCGCCCAATCATTATATGATTGTAGTCGTAAATATGTATGTGGCTGAGCTCTCGCATTGTTTACTTTCGATAAAGACCACGACGAGTAAGGAAATTGACTCTATAATGGTTCGACATATACATGCATACATATATAGTACATATAACATGCGAGTGCCGCCACCCGATTTCAAGTGCCACCTGAGTCAGATCGGTTGCATGGTGCGGGAGAGTGTGTGGAGAGTATTCGTATCAATTGTGGTTTGTTTAGGTTCGATTTCGTGTTTGGTTTTGTTTATAAAAATCGTTCGTATTTTATTTTTGTTCCTCTCTTGCCGTCGATTTATATTTTATTACTGCACTGTGGTTGTTGTCGGAACTGTTTAGCATTTATTTGCTCAGTTTGCCGCCGCCAGTTTGTCTGGCCTGAAGCTCTGGCAATGGAGCTGGGGGAGCTGGAAAATGGAACTGAGTTGCGGACCTCGCGGCGGCTGTTGATTTTTTACGATTTCCAAACAAAAGGCGCAACACATTTTGTTTATACAATTTGTTGTTTTCTTTTATTTTTTATTTTTCATTTTTATTTTTATTTTGATTTTTAAAGAGCCAATTTATGTGCCTACAAATGACAGTATCGTATTTTCGTATAAGCACTTGGAATATTGCCAATAAAAATGTGATGAAATGCAGTTGCAGTTGACAGCAATGCGTTTATTTGTGGTGTATCGTGTAGTGTGTTGCATAGTATGTATGTTGTTTATTTAACTTACCTGCACATCTTTAGAGAACATATTGTTTGTGTGTATGATGACAGCGCTGAAGTTGCGTACAGTTTCGAATTCAAATGTGATTTCTACAGGGCGACCGAATAAGGTATCGTTGCGCCAGCCAATCCATTCATAACCTTTTAATAATAAGACATAAGGTAAACAAATAAGTTGAGAGCAACACTCACAAAATTACATATATACATATATAAGATATTATTTTTTTTTCAGACACTCTCCTAACTCTCAAATTTCTTGAGCTTGCATTTTCAGAAAAGTTGTTTGCTTAACTCTATTTTCGAACGATTGATATAGTTGTCTGTTTTTGATCAAATTTTCATAGGAATCACAAAAACCTTCCAAAGTAAAAAAATAAGGGAATTGGGTTGAGATAACTTTAAAAATAAAAAACTTTTTCATTCGTTTTTTTTTTCAACAGATTCTTCCTATGGCAGCTAAAGGTTATAGCAGAACGGTTTTGTTGAAATTTTTAAAACCATTAAAATACCATCATCCGCAAGCGTATAAAAATCAGCAAAGTGGACGAATTTGAAATTAGAAATGTTATTATCAACCTATGTGTCTAATTTATTTAGTTGGAAAATAATACAGTATGTACTATGTGAATTTAATATCTATATTGCATAGACTTTCTTACATAACGTAATTACATATGAGCCTTTTTGATTTTATTTTATACCCAAAGATTGTGCTGTTCAAACTGGTTTTGAAAAGAATAAAATATAAATAATTTTGAAAAATTATTAGAAATTTTATTTATTGCAGAACTACTTTCAAAAAGATGTTTAGTTCGACTGACTTCTTTTGGTTCTTCATCGGACAACCCATTGCTGAGCTGGAGTCGGATCTAAATCTTGGGATTGTCATTATACGACTTATGCGACTTATATACTTTTTATATATTATATATTTCTTATGCAATTTGAGGCAATAATTCGACAGAGAGCAAGGAAAAAACGAAAGTTACGAGAATGTATAAAGAAAAATACATTTATTTAAAATGTTAATATTAAATCTAATTGTGGCTGATGATATTTTCTAATGTTTCTTGGAATATTTTTGAATAATCAATTTCTTTAACTACAAAGTGATTAGCGTTTCTTAAATGTTGATAAAAGTAAGTAAAAGTCATTTTTTTAATACACGCTCAGAATTTGTAGTATTTAGTTTTGCATACTTCTGCTATATAGATAAAATGGCATAACATATGTGAACAAAAAAATATTTTCTGGTTTTCATTACTGACAAGCTGGTTACCTACTTTATAACTGGACTTTGTAACGACTAAAAGTATGAGTAATATAATCTTCATTAGATATGATAGCCTACGACTTGCGGTCAGTTTAGCACAATTTTATGTGACATTTATGTTCAGCTACAACTTCTAAAGTAGAGCGCAGACCTAACACGTCTCGACTTGAATATTTTATGTGACATTTATATAGGCAACTTGTTTCTGAGTCGAATTTACGCTTAAGTCTAAGTCGAATTTAGACTTAACACATTTTTACCTTTACCAAAGCCATTGATATCCATACGAAAGTTATCCTTGCCGCGATGTCCATCAACCAGTTGACCAAGTCCATTCACAAAACGATCGCCTTCTTCATGGCCATCATATGTCTTATCGGATAGATCGATTTCCATGCCACGCTGAACGCCTTTTGGAATACTGTATGCGACAATGCCCTCTGTAAAAGTCAATATAAGTTAGTTAAGAGTTAAAACTCAAGATATTGTATATCGACTTAGCGAAAGGCAACATTTTCTTTGTGCGTGTGTGTGTGTGTGTGTGTGTATGTGTGTGTGTGTGTATCACAATAACAATTTAAGGCGATTTGTGGCGTCATATTTTGAGCTAAAAGCACCACACAGCTACTCGTAATTATAAGCCTATTTTATGACTGGCACTGGCTCATGTTCAAATTACATAAAAATGCGCAAATTGTTGGTCTCAAAATGCGATAAATTCGCATAAAAACTGTAAATTAAATATGCAGCATGCAACTGGCCTGGCCTGGCCTGTCCCATGGCATAGAAGGCACTACGTGGCCTTTAATAAAACAATAAAAGAAACTAACTAACTTTTAGCTTGGGGTCGCCAATCCAAAACAAAGTCATCAAAACCGGTCACACGCCTGATTGCATGCTTGCAGATACTTTTCTACACTTGAATTGAAGAGTTCTATGAATTTGTTTATTTTGTTTGTTGGTTCAAGAAGTATAAAAACATTCCATTAATTAAAAAAAGTATTTTGTAATGTGAAACATACTGATTGATTTGTAATACACATATAATAGTGCAATGATAAGTTATTCAGATTTGTATTTTAAGATGTTCGGAACGAAAAGTTCTCGGAATTGGAAATAGGCCTGCACATACATTTTTTGTTAATGATAATAATAATAATAATAATAATAATTCTTTCATTCAATTTAATTTTATGTTTATAAAGCAATAAAGCAATATTGAATTTAAAATTTTGTTCAACAATCTTCAGCTAAAAATCAAGAACTTCAAATTTGTTGTAAGCAAGTATTAAGTTTCTCAGTAGAACTTCAAGTATTTTTAATTTAAGAAATGTTGCAGGTCAAATATATGCTAAAAACTTTGTGCTTATAATGTATTTAGTAAATGGTACAAAAAGCTGAATTACTTGATAAACTCGAATTGTATTTATTATGTAATTCCTTACAAAATATTTGCTAGGGTATAAAAGTATCGATCTGTCTAAAGATAGACTCACTCTTCGATTGCTGCAGCTAAAAGATATTTTAGCTGTTTGCCAGCCTCAGGGCCTGAACAAGTGCGACCATAAGCATGGTGTTTGGTGAGGGAGGAACAGTGATAGTGGTAGTTTGAGAGGCATTGTGAGGGGCAGGGGCAGTGGGAGAATGTTTGCTATAATTCATGACTATGGCTGGACCACTTACCTTCCCAAGCGCAGCCAACGATCTCGGCGCGCAGGCAAACTGTGCGATCGTATTGACTGTAGGGATAGATGCGCACCTTGGTCGCAAAGATGCTGGGCTGGAGCACGTTCTCCACCTCACTGTAGGTGTTTATATTGCCGGGAAGTATCTGCAAGATGCAACAAAAATAAAACGTTATTAATGCCCCAGCTGTAGTATGGAGTGTGTAGGTGGGGAAATTTGAGCGCTTTGGCCGAAAAAAACAAAAGCGTTCAAATTGATTTTCTTAGCTTGCACACAATAAATCGATGGAACGATGGCTGGGGAACTTTGGATTGGGCTTGGGCCTCCACAATCGAGGGACACCTACGCAACTCTCGCTCCTTTGCAATAATTCGCACGTAAATTGTGCTGCCTAAAGATGTAGATACATTTTGTATCTGTTCGTGGCTCGCGGTTATTGCGATGCTTATCTCGCTAGCCCGGCCCGTCCGTGATTAATGTGTGAATGGTAGAGAGAGAGAGAGAGGTTTGCCACTCACCTCTTTGCCCTGTATGCTCTTCCAGCGCAGCCATTTCTCAAAACCCGGCCTCCAATAATCCAGCACATAGGCCTCCGTATATTCCTGTCCCTGACCTTTGCCAAAGCGACCCTGTGTGCGTATGGCGCTCACCAAATGCACCTGCAGCAGATCAATTTGCAGATATTCCTTGAGACCCCGTGAGACCATATGCTTGGGACACCAGGCTCCACCATTGTTGTCCACCTTGAGCCTGCAAGAAAATAAATATAATAAAATTATATAAGAGCTATGTAAGTAAAATGGTAATATTGAAACTTGAGTGCCTATACGGATAGATCTGGATACTTTGTCTGTTTGAACTTTCATTAGCTTTGCTCAGCAGATGAGATGTGTCGCAAGATGTCTTTTCCAATTTGTATTTTTAAATTATATATTTAATTTTAAAAGTTGTTTAAAACCTCATAAAGAGCGTCTAGAAAACATCAAAATGGATCAGGTAATGCACAATTAATCGATAGTTGTGTTATTTCTTATTATCAAAATACACATAAGAGTTGCCATCCACAGTGATTGCCAAAAACTGTTCACAGCCTTTAAGCTGATTCGATACTTGCGTGGATTTCCATCTACATTGATTGATAAGGACCTTCCGCACCCGTTGTGATGCTTCGTCACTAGCGTGGACTACCAACCACAGTGCCAACGAAATATAATTTAAGCGAGTGCTCTCAATTTATTTGCGTCCAACTTTTTATTTTTTATTCTATTATTACCAATATTGATCAATAATTAATTTGAATTTGCATTGATTGACTCAACGGATTGGCCCGCCCACTTCGTTTGCAACACCCACTTCGATTGCAACGCCCAATATATGTTGTTATTGTCCAGTGTTTTTCTGCCATTTGCCATTTTTTATATCCGCATATGCATCATGATCAGATTTTTTACAGTCATTTGCATTGGCGTTAATTATTTAATTAAATTTTACATTTGCATTTATTTTTTTTTATTTGGAATGTGCATGTAATTGAGCTGCATGTCAAGTGCATCTGCCATCTGTAATTAAATGTCGTTAACTGTGCGTGGACACAAATAAGTATCACTTTTTTGTGAAAAAAAAAACACACACTCTGATTGGCAATTGTGTGCAAAGCTTTTTCGGTTGCACATAGTTCAAAGTGGGCCTTATGAGTTGTACATGGTATATTATCAGGTGAGTATATTGCAGTCAGATGCTGCCGACTGCGGCAAACCCGGTTTGCACTGTGTTTTCTTTAGACTATTTTCAGGTGACGATGATAGATGTTTTAACTTCAAGCAGGTAATTTGTACTTTTCTTAAGAAATTACAGAAACACATTTTACGGGGGTATTGGAGCACTTTCCTACTAGGCCAAATTTTTGTTCGTCAG
Organism: Hirtodrosophila cameraria; assembly: GCA_949708635.1. NCBI lineage: Eukaryota > Metazoa > Arthropoda > Insecta > Diptera > Drosophilidae > Hirtodrosophila > Hirtodrosophila cameraria. Next base: position 54,141,010 of record OX453090.1, read on the forward strand.
ATCAATCAAGGATGTGCTAAGTAGCCCTTGTGCTAAATTTGTTTACTCTAGCTATAAAATTGTGGGAGATATAGGTTTTTGCGGTTTGTGGAGGAAGGGCTGGTGGTGGGGGGGAGATCTTGACACTTTGTCTGCCTATGGTATATACCAACATGTATACCAAGTTTGGTTGCTCTAGCTTCAAAACTGTGGAAAAAACCTGCGTTCATACGGACAGACGGACGGATGGACAGACGGATGGACAGACGGATGGACAGACGGATGGACAGACGGACGGACGGACAGTTCACAGGCCCAATATACTCTTTTTTCTTTTTCTTTAAAAAAAATTAAATAAAAGAGTATAAAAAAATATAATTAAAATCATTTCTAGTTTGTCGTAATTTAAATACACACAAATGTATAAAAGTTAAAAATAACAAATTTAAAATCAGATTTTTAATTGGGAATATCCTTTTATTTCAAATTTGAAACAGCAAAAACTAGCTGCATTGAAAAAATAGTTAGCAATTTTCAACAAGCCCAGAAATGTTATACATTTATTTGCAAATAATTAACTTTTGCCTATTTTGCCACAAATTGTCACAATTAAATATTTCTTTAAAAGGCTATCAGATTTATTTTGAAAAATTAATATTCATTTATATAACATTTGCTGCTAATACATTTTCGCAACATAATCAAATCAAATAATGTGTCAATATTTATTCAATAAAGTGTTGTATGTGTCAAGGCGCCAATTTGCATACTTAATCATCATTGGCTCAAATGACTTTTAAACTTTTTATTTTGCCGCAACATTCGCGCTCAATTTATGAATTATTTGCAACAGCCAACAGCTGCGCCAGTTTGGCAGTTTTCACTTTCAATTTTCAAACAGTTGAAAAAAAAGCACACAAAAAAAAAAAAACAAAAACAACATAAAAGTTAACCACACGCTGCGCTGCTGTCCAAACAAACTTTCAGCCATGGGAAAATGGAAAACTCAACTCAACTCAACTCGACACAACTCGACTCGAAACTCAAACAGCAACTTTTTCGCAAAACTCAAAAACTGCAACTGCATTGCGACAATTTCTTTCTACATATATATACACACACATACACACAATCAGGATGTGTGTTTGCATGTATGTGTGGCATACGTTATATGTTCATATTCATATTTTATCTAGTTTGTAGTTGGCTTGTATTAGAATGGCGCTCCGAGGAGTAGGGCAAAGTGCAGTAAATCATAAAAGTTATTGACTCATGCAAAGTCATTTAAACAATTTACACAGTTTAATATAGACTATAGAATGGAGTCATAAATAGAGAGATATTCTGTTAGGGGGAGTGCGAACGGTAAACGCATTTGTTTCTGCAACATGTTGCTGGCATATAAATTCTATTGTTGCCCCAGTTTATTGTTGAAAAGTCCATGAAAGATACTTTGAGATGTTGAACTTTAGTTTTATTTGCAAATTTCCCATGATAGTTCATAAGTATCGTAACTATAAACAAATAACCGAACCGTGCTTTGAATTCCCATTCCACAAGATGAACAAAATATGCACAAAAAAAAAAAAAAGAACAGATCAATTGATTTGAAGCCATTTTCTTAAGGTTCTGACGTTTATCTTCGAGTTCATATTGAATTCGTGCTTAAAATCCGCAAACCTATTGAAATTAATAATATTAAGTTAAGTAACGTCTTTAAATCAATTCTCTTGATTTCCTAATTGCTTTATTTTGCCTTATTATTTGACTTTCAAGATTCTTGACTTGGTTGCTTAGAATATCTGTGCTTTGAACTAATAGCAGTCAATCGAGTTTCTGCATTTGAGTGGATATTAAGAGCTTTTATGAAATCTCATATCTTTTCATTCAACACTGCCATTCACAATGCGTTCATTTGCAGTTACACAGAACAACAACAACAACAACAACAACAACAACAACAGAGACCCCTACCAAAGCGCACCTAATCGCCAATCTAATAAAAAAAACTTCAACTGCTAATTAACTGCTGCAGTAGCGCAGTAGAAACAACATCAACATCAACATCAACAATGGCCGCATCAGCAGTTGCCTCGTTCTGTGGAAATTGCTACAAATTTTCCACATGGCAGGCAACCATACAAACATATGAGCACTTTATACTGATGCATTGTGGAATCAGGCAGGAGGAAAGTAGCAAAAAAGGCTGCTGTAGGGATTTGAAGAGCGGGAATCTCCACTGAAGTAAACTCTCACATATCCCGCCATGACCTACATTATGTTCTGGTTCTGACTCTGGTTGTGACTCTGTCTCTGTTTCTGACGCTGTCTCTATCCCTGTCTCTTACTCTGTCTCTGTCTCTGTCTCTTTCGCTGCCTCTGGTTTCGTTTCTGTAGCGCATTTATTTTATTTTTGTTGTTTCGGTCACATTTACTGCCAGTTTTTTATGTATGTGCCAGTCTATCTGTGCCATATATTTTTTATTTTTTATTTTTTTGTTGCTGCTGCTACCGTTCGCCATTTTTTCCGCTATTTACGTTAATCGCGGTTTACAACACGCCGGGACAGCAGACTGCGGGCCAAGGGCTTGAATCTCTCATATGCAAAATAGGTAAAGGAAGCCACCAAGTTGACTGCCTACCCAGCTTCAACGTATGTATATATGTATATATTGTCTGCCTTCTAGCCTGGGCTTTCTCTATTTAACACTCTATCCGTGTGGTTTGTCGACTTTTCTACATTAATATCAATTTTGTTGTCATAAATCCAATGAGATGTGTCCCGACTCTGCGGCTTAAAGGGGGGCTTGACATTTGTCGTTGACTCTTACTTTTACTTTTACTTTTACTTTAAAATTTACTTTTAAGAGTACCTCGAAATTTTAGTCAAACGGTTCAACTGTTGACTGAGCTGTACTAGATATGTAGGTCTTTTCCGAATCCTTTTCCAATCTGAAGAAATAGCAATCATTATTTTCTTTTTAAGATGTTTGAATACTGTTCATTCTTCTGCCCCAAAAGCACAACTTTTGATATAAAATTTTCCAAAGAGATTCCGAATGTTTTGATCGGTATTGGAAATGGATATGAGTTTAAATTTAATCTAAAATATATTTATTAAAATCGATTATCCAAATTTGCATATCAATTCAATTCAGGAATGAACAATTTCAGATCATATTTGAGGAATTTATTTCATTATTTCCAAATTACTCTTTTATTTGTTTCTGAAAGTATGATATTTTGATTATTATATATTTCACTTCAGCTTTTTATGCATCTTACAGGGTATTTGTTTGTTTGTCAAGGATAACACCTGTTTTTTTGTTTTATTATTTTGTTTTCTTTTTGCTGTAGTATATCGTTTTTTTCCAGTCACGGCTGCAGCTGTTTATTAGCGTTAACATATGGGTCACCTGGGATGGCACTTTAGCATCATTTGCATGACAAGGCTGCAAAATGTTTTCTCAATGAGCATTCAAATTGGGCAAATAATGGGGCGTAGGCGCAAGAAAGAGCCTTGTAAGTGTTGTGTGTTGTGTGTTGCTGGTGTTGTTGGTGTTGTTGTTGTTGTTGGCCATGGCGAATGCCTAAAAGCCTGCTCCACTTACATAATGCAGCGCCGTAAAGTATGCTGTGCTTGTTATGCAGCCCCCAATAAGTATGCTATATTCGTTTTCGTATTCGTTTCGGTAGCATCATCATTTTGCATTGCATTACAGCTGAAGCCTTTTATTAGCTTCGTTTTAAGCGTTGCCAACGACGCCTTCGCCATCTCATTTACGGCTAACGAGGCAGATACTTGGATACTTATATTGCTGCTTATGCAACACCTACCCCTCAACCTCTTACCGCCTCACCCCTCCAAAAAACACCCAAAAAACTTAGTTCTATTTTTCATGGCAGGGCGCATAAAAGAATGTAATGGAAACGAGTCCGAAATATGCCGTGCGAAAATGTTCATGTTGCCACACAAATATTTGCACTCTTGCTTCTTGGAGCTGAGGTTTCGTTTTATAGCAAATTGTTGCATTCTTTGCGGCGTTTTGCCACTGTATGTGTGTGTACTGTACTGTGCATAGTTTCCGTTGCATACTTTGCCGCGTTATGGTCAGCAGCAGGAAATGGCACCTAGCTCCACTTTTATTTAGGCAAAGCTACTAAAATATGCCATAAAAGGCTGCAGCTATCGCATAACTGCAGCACACAAACTGTACAAGGTGTCCAACCACGAAACCAACACAACTAAGTGGCCGTAATGTTGCATTTGCACACACACACACACACACACACACACACACACACACACACACGCACACACAGAAGACACATACAAGACACATTTAGTTGGCAGGCAACTATAACTAGGTCCTGTGTTACTTTATGCTCCCAGGCTACGTCTGGAATGGCTGCGAACGTGGTTGAAATTAGAGTCAACCCACAGATACTCACACATACACATACACACACACACACACACACACACACACACACACGCATTCACATACAGAGATACATTTATGGGGTACTGGGTCCTGTGCACTGTGGCAAAGTTCTGCTCGTTTTTAATATAAATTCATGTCGCTTTCACTTGTGTTTTGTGTGTTGTGGCCTTACACACATTTATTTAGATAATTATGAAAATATATGCATGAATATGTGCCACGCTGGCTGCGTCATGTGGCACGTAACAACGTAAGCATTGGGAATGGCGGCTGACTGGGTTGAGTTTCAGTGTGAAATGCACAAAAGCCAGCTGGACTTAAATTGTTAGCACATGTTTTGATAATATTGTTAAAGTAAACTTTGCTTTTCAATTCAGATAACTTATAAATTCAAAATATTATACAACTTTTTAAAACAACATTAATAGGAACCAAAAAGTTTTATAAAAGCAACCAATTCTGATAAACGCAAAATAAACATATATAATTGTGAGTATGACGCATTTAAGCTGCAAACTGACTTAATTAGAACCGATGGTGTTTTTTCCTATAGTATTATGTATTTTATTTGAGTTCTAGATATGTATTTGATAAGAAAAAATTTATATATTGGTGTCTCTAGCTCTTGAAGTCTTAGAGATCGACGCAATCATACAGATGGACAGACAGATCCCATTTAAAATGATACAGGATATAATGATATGCCTTTATCTGCAGCATCCAAAAAAGTAAGACAAAGTTTTTTCAATAAACTTTATGGCCATTTTAAACTTTATGCTATTTTTGATCAATAACATCAAATTATATAAATTTCATTACGATCGGATAAATAACACCAAAGTTATGGAAGAATCTATTACCCCCGTCTCAGCAGGCAGAAACAACAGTTTGACAGGAACTGGACACTGTAAGTGCGCTGCTTGCTTGTGTTGTCGTTGAACTGCTTGAAATGCAAGTTAGGAGCAGAGAGTCTCGTAGTCGGGCACACTCGACTAGAGTATTCTTACTTGTTTTTCATATATAATTGAAAGACAGTAAAAATGCCCAACTCAAGTTGCCCAAATTCGAATCAACACCATGTAAAAGCACAGATACCCACAGATACACACAGATATACTCAGATACACATAGATACACACATAATTCACTACCTTTACGAAACTCTTAGCATATGATGATAATTTTGTTGCCATAGGAACAAGGTGTCAATTGAATTTGGCTTGAACAATGCACAGTTGATAGCCCTCAGTAGCCAAAACAATAGCAAACAGCAACTGCAAATGCAATCACAACGACAATAACACTGTAATCAAAAGCAGCATGATATGAACAGAATATTATGCATTGCACTCTGCAGCTGGCTGCATTATTAGGATTTGGAAAATACTTTCTCAGATAACTTTGGTGTTATGACAGATCTTCCGAAGTTGTCGCACACCTTAAAAATCACATGTAATTTAGTGAAAGATTAGTTTTAAACTAAAAATAACTTAATTATGAATCATAATCATTCAATTGTGCATTGTTTTTACTAACAGTTAATGTATAAGATCTTTGGAGTACATTTTACTGCGTTTAAAGTAGTTTCACTTAAAAATAAAACATTCCAATGGTATTTCCTTTCATTTAAGATTCACAGATGCGTCCTTATATCAACTATTTACATAGTTTTGCAATATTGAATTATTTCCTTTTACCCATTTGAATGTACTTTAAACTTGAATCTTTTGAGTCTGAGGTATGTATATTTTTAATTTTGTATTATTCAAGATTTAATTCTTGTAAATTTGTAATGTTTTCATTGAATTACATATACATATAGTACATATAGCTAATTTCATTTACTTCATTTGAATGCACTAAACATTTGTGTCCATTATTTATTGAAATGCTTTTATACAATACATTTGTAACCTTTTTGCTATATTTATTCTGCGTTTTAGTCTATGCAAAATCAAATTTGCATATGCTTCAGTCATAAAGGATGGAGGAAAGCCCCATAGCTTAGGTGCCCAATTGGTTTGTTGTGCTAAGCACACTGAAAACTTTCTCAGACTAAGGCGACCCTTTTCTTTCTTATTCTTAGAAAAAGACTTTGCCCCTAGGCTGATGTGTTTTTTTGTTGGTGTGTCTACTTTCATATCTTTGTGCACTGCTTTTGAATTTGTGTATCCTTTTTCAGGAGCTATGCCTGAGTCTTTGCCAAGTTTCATTTGCTTGTTTTTAATGACGTTGTGAAGATTTCTGTTTTGGGGGCCAGTCTTTAAGGATGCCCGCTCATAGAAAAGCCTTCAAAATATGCTACAGTTTATAGCGCAAAAAGTTAAGCTGATTTACACAGAATGAAGTTCGTTCGGTTGTGAAACTTAACTTTTGCCTTGTGTGGGTGCGGATGCGGGTGCGGGAGCGGGAGCGGGTACGGGAGCGGGACAGAACTTAAGCAGCTTACATTTTGAGAATACACTCACATATGTTACAGTGTCCCTCATGTCCCTCACATGCCCGAAGGCTATCTAATAGGTAACTAGCACAGCGGGGCACAGCAGAGGAAGGGTTGCTTCAGTCTACAGACAAGCACATTGCACGTATGCAAGGCTAAAAATACGTGTAAGAAAAACACAGGTGACGGCAAAATATTTGCGTTTTCAATTTGATGTGTGTATGTGTGTGTGTTTGAGATGCTTAAGGGTAGCCCACTTTCTTTTTGCGCTTTCAATTCCCTTACCCACACATATTTATTTTTCATTTAATTCCCAATTTTTCTTTCAACATTTTTAATGGCACTTGATACAATTAAAATGCGATGGCAACGGCTCAACTGTTTCTCCATCTACATTTCCATCTCCAACTGCCTCCTACCTCCTGCCTCTTGCCTCGTGCCAGCGGCTTGTAAGCTACTAAAAATAATTTTTTACGATTGTCATAAAGACGTCGCCGTCGACGTTTGTAACGGCCACCCTTTTTTCCCCTCAGGCCCCCCGTTCCTCGATCTTCGTCCTTAGCCAAACAATGGCGGCTGCTTTTGTTTCTATCGCTCAGCTCAGCTAAGAACATAGCAGCGCCTCCTAGCGGCTGGCAGCGGCAACAGCAACAGCAGCAGCAGAAGCATCAGTTCGCCGAGTTTTTAATTAAATTCTTTTTATTTTTTGTTTTTTCTTTTTTTTGTGTGTTTTTGCGCTCTTTAACAAAATATTTTGCTAAGCTTGAAGAGTTTGACGCCGGTTGTGGTGGCAACTTTTCAGGCAAGACTCACGCGCAAAACCTTTAACAAATTAATTTTTAGCCTCAAATTGCGCGTCAGCTGTCTTTAATTGTTTTTCTGGCACGTACCTAAGCATAGAACCTACATACTTTAATGCCACCCAAATAGATTGACATTGAATTGAGATGGAGTTTGCCAAGGGATTGTGATAAAGAGTAGCATTTATTGAATGTATACGGAATTTAAAAGAAATTAGCTTGAAAGAGAAGCGTTAAACACCAGTTTGAAATACCTCAACAGATATTGTTCTTTGAATTCGAATACGGTTTCATTTTAAGACTTAAATACTACAAATAATATTCCACTTTAAGAATAAAATAGTACTCTTTGTTAAATTATTTACAATAATCCTAAAATCTAACATATTTACTTTTCATATTCAATTCACGCCAAGGTACTCATGATGATTACTCCGAGTGGAATAGTTTGGATATTTATGGGTGAACCTCTTGCCAACTTGGAACAAGAGCTAATTGAAAATCTACATGCTATGTTGATGTTTTTACTGTGTGGAATGTCTATTGTGTTGGTTATTTGCATAATAGGCGTCCATATTTTATACAAAAAAAAATTTCTAACACAAATGGAGGAATTAATGCGCCAGGAAGCAACTAAAGAAGACAGTTAAAAAAGTTCATTAACAAAAATATATATTTTTGAAATGTTATTATAAGCTACAAAGCTTCTTAAATATAAGTAATGTATGCTACTTACATCCAATATGTAGAAATAACTCTTAAAATATATATCAAGGACTTCGTTGACAAATCATTTAATCTCCTCACAGGTTATTTATATGTTTCAAAAGTTCCACAATTAACTTAAGTAATAAACAAATAGATTTAAGTTTAAACAAAAATTTCAAAACAGTGGTCGGATCCAGTCGATTCTCACATATGTATGTACAGTTTTCAGCAAATAGTTGGAAAATAGCAAATATACAGAAAGGCATGACTAGTTCGAATTGGCTGTTGATGCAAGAATATATAATCTTTATAGTATCTGAGACGTCTCCTTCGTGACAAAATTATAATATATAATTTATAATGTATTACAAGTAAGAATTTTCTAGTCAAGTGTGGCCGATTACGAGACTCCCTGCTCGCATCTTGCATTTCAAGCAGTTCAGCGGCAACACAAGCAAGCAGCGCACTGAACTTGGCCAGTGCATGTCAAACTGCTGTTGCTGTCTGCTGAGATGGGGGTAATAGATTCATTCGAAATATGAAATAAACTTGATCTGCGTATGGTATACAAGAACCTGCACGCCAAGTTTGGTGTCTCTATCTCTCTCTGTTCATACGGACAGACGGACGGACATGGCTAGTTCGTCTCGGCTGTTAATGCTTATCAAGAATATATATACTTTATATAGTCGGAAATGCCTCCTTCTGCCTGTTGCACACATTTGCAGTACTTTATAACTCCTCTTTTCCCATTTTTAATGGGAACAGGAAGTAAAAACAAATAAGAATACTCTAGTCGAGTGTGCCCGACTACGAGACTCCCTGCTCCCAACTTGCATTTCAAGCAGTTCAGCGGCAACACAAGCAAGCAGTGCACTTAACTCGTAAACTGCTTGTCAAACTGTTGTTGCTGCCAGCTGATACGGGCGTAACACAAGCAAGCAGTGCACTTAACTCGTAAACTGCTTGTCAAACTGTTGTTGCTGCTAGCTGAGACGGGCGTAATAGATTCTTCTATAACTTTGGTGCTATTTATCCGATCGTGTTGAAATTTACACATCCGAAAGACATTGATTAAACATACATGTATACCAAAAATTAAAGCTTTATCTTTAAAATTGTGGCTGTGGGAGTCTTTTGCGATTTGCAGGGGTGCGGGGGGGTGCATCCGAAATTTGAAATAAACTTGATCTGCGTATGGTATACAGTAACCTGCATGCCAAGTTTGGTGTCTCTAGCTCTTATAGTCTCTGAGATCTGTGTGTTCATACGGACAGACGGACAGACAGACGGACATGGCTAGTTCGTCTCGGCTGTTGATCCTGATCAAGAATATATATAGTTTATATAGTCGGAAATGCCTCCTTCTGTCTGTTACACACAATTGCAGTACTTTATAGCTCCCTTTTTCCCATTTTTAATGGGAACAGGGAGTAACAATGAAAACTGTACCACAAAGTACTGCACTGCGCTTTCTAAAAATTCATGACATACGATAGCATAGTTGAAATATGGCTATTTTTGAGTTAATTGTTGTAATATAAGTATATTAAAAACTTGAAATTTGATCGAACCGTATTGACATATGACATCTTCAAAATCCGAATTAATAACCAAAAACCATAGATTATAAAAACCTTTTTAACTGTGATCAAAATGTTTATGACACTGCTTTAGTGACTATTTCAGAAACTTAAACAGTTACCTGCTAAAAAATAATTCAAGGTTCTGTTCACATAGCTTTTAAAGTGCATATACTGTATGGTATATGGTATATGGGTAACACCCTTCTAACTTTTTCTCTCGCTTTTGCTGTCGCACTCTCCTTGAGCTCACGTGCATGCACAGAGTATAACCCACATTAGAGGTGGCTTTGGCCATATCTTTTGGCCTTTGGCTGGGTTGGGTACATAGCATAATGGCTTTTGTGTTATGCTTTTATGATTACAGTAAAAACAAAAGGGCAAACTGAGGCTGAGGCTGTGACTGTGACTGTGACTGAGGCTGAGGCTGATGGTGAGGCTGGCGTTAACCCTTGCACAGCGCAAATTGCACACGAGGCGAACGGACAACTGGAGCAGCAACAGCAATAACAGCAGCAGCAGCGACAACAACAACAACAAAACAGCAAAATTATCTTCGGATTGACGAAGATATATACTCTTGCAGATAAAGTTTAAAGCAGAAAATCTTCCATCGACTGGATAGATTCTTATTTAAGTTATAAAGTATAAACTCCCGATTTTGATTGAACTAAGTCAGCATATGGGGAACACACTAAACTTGAGTACTACCGAGTTGCATTAAGATATCTGTATAAACAAAAAAGTTTTTTAAAGAAAATCTCGTTGTTGAAAAGATTTTTTCAATGGCAGCTGTAAGATCAAATTTGAAAATGTTACTTTATTATTATTATTATTATAATTATTATAATTATTATAGTTATTATAATTATTATAATTATTATAGTTATTATAATTATTATAGTTATTATAATTATTATAATTATTATAGTTATTATAATTATTATAATTATTATAATTATTATTATTATTATTATTATTATTATTATTATTATTATTATTATTATTATTATTATTATTATTATTATTATTATTATTATTATTATTATTATTATTATTATTATTATTATTATTATTATTATTATTTTTATTATTATTATTATTATTATTATTATTATTATTATTATTATTATTATTATTATTATTATTATTATTATTATTATTATTATTATTATTATTATTATTATTATTATTATTATTATTATTATTATTATTATTATTATTATTATTATTATTATTATTATTATTATTATTATTATTATTATTATTATTATTATTATTATTATTATTATTATTATTATTATTATTATTATTATTATTATTATTATTATTATTATTATTATTATTATTATTATCACTTTTTTATTTCCACTATTAGTTGACTATTAAATAATTAGTTAGTTCCTCAACGTGTTACACATTTCGTCAGAGAATTGTGATACCCTCTGCAAGGGTATAAAACACAAGGATAACAACAAACACATGTGCATTTTCTTTGTCGTTTATCGATTTCTTGGCCTGTGCCATAAATCGCTAATGGCTGCCGCCTTTCACGTCGCAAACGTTTCTCAGTTCTCTGACGTCTCTGAGGCTGCTGTCGCCATTTTACTTTTCATATTTTCCATTGAACTTTAAGCCGTTGACGTTGCTGATGTTGTTGCTCTTGTTGCTGTTGTTGTTATTGCTGTTGCTGTTGCTGTTATTGTTGCATTGGCTTTTGCCTAAGCCCTAGCCGGCATTTTTATTGTCATCTTTTCCGTTGTCATCGTTCCGGCGTGTTTGCCATTTTTCTAGGTTTTTGCCATCGCCGCCTCCGTGCAATTTCCACTTGACACAATGGCACACAAAATGCAAAACTCTTTTGCAGTTCTCCCCCACCCCCCTCCATTTTTCTCTTTAGCCGTAGCTGTTGCCATAACCCTACCACTTTCATCCCCTTAGCAAAACATCGTTGTCTTGTTTTCTTGTTGGCTTCTGTAAAGTGTTGCCGGCATTTGGATTGTATGCATTTATATATTTTTGCGGCCCAAGCAAAACTTGTCCTCTGCATGTCATTTTCCATTTTCCATTTACTTTTCCTTTGGCAGCTGTTTTTCTTTCTCTCTCGCTGCTAGTTGCGAGTCAGCTTTAGCTTTTCATTTCTTTCACTGCAGTCGCTTTTCTTGCGGTTGTGTCATGTTTTCTTGTTGCAGCTTTCTTAAGTCATTATTGTCAGGGCGCAATAACTGTGACAAAGTCATCTTTTGTGGTGTGCACCCTGCGCAGTTCCGTTCAGTTCCGAACTGTCCGCCCCCTTTTCCCATCCTGTCAGGCACTGCGGTTAAAACCTCCTTTGAGTTTTACGCCTTCAGTGAGTAGCGCCTGACTTTTGTCTTAATGGTTTTCTTATATTTGAAAATAGTAGTTGACAGTGCTAGTGATAAAAACATTTTAGCTAGCCATACTCGCATGCTAAGTTTTATATTATATAAGAACAATAAGCAATTCCACGCAAAGCGTCATACACGCCTTAATTAAATAAAACAGAAGTTCTTTTTGTTCATTATTGATACTTTATCAGGATGTAAAGCCACAGCTTCATACAATGAACTGAATACGCTTCCATAGAAATCAAATTAATTATAGTTTAAATCTTATAGTTTCGGATGACGGGTAATGATGTTTAGGTCTTGAACGGTAACAGTAAATTATGAGTTTTTGATTCATGTTTGACTGAGTTATTTGAATAATAATATACACTGCGACAATATTGTAAATAGAAATTATGAAATTATGAAGAAATTTTTTTAAAGGAAACTGTTTGATTGACAGCCGATGAAAGTCAAAGTATTGTAAAATTAAAATGCTTTTATCTTTACTGTTACTGAATCTAAATCTAAATCTAAAGTTTAGATTTTGCAGGTTCCTCATTTTTATACTCTTTTTTAATTTTTTTTATAAAAAAGAAAAAAGAGTATATTGGGTTTGTGAAATGTCCGTCTGTCCGTCCGTCTGTCCGTATGAACGCAGGTTTTTTCCACAGTTTTGAAGCTAGAGCAACCAAACTTGGTATACATGTTGGTATATACCATAGGCAGACAAAGTGTCAAGATCGTTTAGGATATGTGTCGCTCAGTCTGGTGGCTTTGCTTGCGAATGGAACAAAGTTTAGTTATATAATGGAAAATTGGCACTTTTTAATCAGAAATTGAACTTTTTCGTTTAAATTTTGGTACCTTTCTATTTGCAGAATAAAACGGTATGAATTCTAGCCTGATCATTCTTGAGTGTACATATTAAGTGAAACTCTTTCTATTATTCTTTTTTAATTGGCATAAAGTAAAATGTATCTATTGGCCACATTTGGTGTTATGTCATGATAGGTGTAAAACTAGATTGAACAAGTTTTTGACTCTATCTTATATTTTTGGCTGTCACTGAAATTTCAAGTGTGCAGATATATTATACTCAAAAAGGTAAAGCATTAATTATGTCAAACAAAAATTATAACAATTGTGTAGAAGTGGTATTTGAGAATGCCTTTTGAAGCCAGTATAAATACCAAGAAGCATTACTGTTGACATGTTTTAAAATTTGGAGCATCATTAATTTTGTAATTCAAACATTCTTTAGGTTTTGCTATACTTTGTGGCATAAAGATATATCGTTTTTCTTACTATATAAAACTTACGGAAAGTCTGCAATATACTTTTTGAATTGCTTCTGAATCACTGCTTCTCTGGTCACATTTAAATATTAAATTTTTCATTACCTTTTAAACAATTTGATATGCTAACACAAATGATGTATGCTCTTTGCATTGCACTGGAAGTTTACTTGACCGTGATAACCCTTTCGAGTTATCTTTCCCATAAACACTGCAGACCTTACCTTAGTTTTTAAGCAACTATTTTCTATTCGCATGCCTTTTCTAATCTTGCATTCTACAATAACAGTATATGTTGTATTTAATTAACAGCTGCCCAAATATGCATTGAGATACTGGGGATCTCTGCGACCCCAACCCTAATGTCACTCTTGATCAAACAAAAATAGACAAGAAGCTGTAACTGTTTTTTTTTGTGCCTTCTTCTTGATGTTGTTGTTGCCGTCTTAAAGTAGCAGTTGCAGTTGTTGTCGGAGTGAAAACGTTTTAAGCAAATATTCAACTATATGTGTGTATGTATGTATGTATGTATGTATGTAGTTATGTGCAAGCAAACAGCCTCGTTGCCAGACCAGACCTGACTAGTCCCCCAGTTCCAACTAGGCCCAACCCTCACTCGATTGAGTTGTCCCGGGTCGCCTCGGTCGCATTGTTGTCGGCTACACATGCGCAGTCTTCTAGTCTTTTAGTCTTCTGGCCACTTGTCAACTTGTTGTCGGCACTGCCACGTGTTTGTCTTTCAATTACCGAAGCAAACATTTTCAAGCTATTTGCTCTGGGTATTTAAATTTGACTGGCATTGCTGTTGCTGCTGTTGCTGCTGTGGCTGCTGTTGCTGCTGTTGCTGTTGTTGCTGTTGTTGCTGTTGCTGCTGTTGCTGCTGTTGCTGATGCTGCTGATGTTGCTGCTGCTGCTGCTACTCTTTCTGCTGGTTCTCGTTACGCATGCGCGCCACACAATTTGCTGCCTGAAGGCGTTTCAATTGTGTTGACCTGTTGACTGTATGGAGGGAAAGGCTGGGCTTGGGGTCTGGGGCCTGTTTAGTTGTTTCGCATTGCTATTTCTTATGCAAACTTTGATAGTGCATTGTGAAAGAGCTGATAGACCACGAGTAGCCGAAAGAGTAGCAGTAGTAAGTTTAGGTCAGCTATAACAATTCTGACATACATATATGTACATATGTATACATGTGCTGAGATGTTGTCAACGTGCATGAAATGTGATTCAACTTAGATAAAGTAAACTCAACTTTCGTTGAGTAATTTTTAAAAACAAAAAAGAATTAACGCGAAATGCAGATAACAAAAAATCTACAGCTCGTACAAAACTATGCTGTCAAAAACTGGAAGAAATAAATGGTTAAATATTAAATAATTGTATTTTTATGTATATGAGATTGAATCATTCGTGTTTTTAATTTACAAAGAATTTAAGATTAATGAATCAGTTTTTTGCTTATGATAAAGAATTGAATTGAAATTATAAATCATTTCAAGTCATGTAGAATAGATTAAACTCTGATTTCTATCTTAGAATTTAGCCACAAAGTTCTATACAATTCTGTGCTGTGAATTAGTTTCTAAAGATTTGCTATTCTTTACCAATTTAACATTAGCTTTAAGTTTTTCAGCTGTCAACTCTTCGAGTATGACAGCATTTACCACCGCTTTCACCTTACCCAGCACTTATGTATTTGTCGTTGTAATTTTCCTGGAATTTGACGGAACAAGCTCAAGCTAACAGTATTTGTTAAGCTTTGAGTAGGAGTATGAGTACGTGATATGAGCAGAGCGGCATTCCAAGAAGCCAAGCCAGCTGCTTGTCAAAATGTAATGAAAATAACCTTCGGTGTGCATTTTTTAATAAATGAAATTAATAATACATGTTTTCATTCTAATGCCAGAAGGAATTTCCATGAACAGTTGTCTTGGATGTGCATTTATTTTAGTTGCTTGAAGCAAATAAGTTTGCTTCGACTAACTGCGTAAGAAAGCAAAATGATTTAAAATTTCATTGCGAGTATGTCTATAAATTGTTAAAGACTGAGAACCCAAATCAATGCCAAAAGTTGCAAGAAATAATGCGTGGCAATGAGGAAATTCAATAAAATGTTATAAATAATTCAATAAGCAAGCAAATTTATGTTTTCACAGGGTCATACTGGGGGGCCATATTGGGGGTAATCAATGTAAGAAAAATGCCAAACCGTTATCAAAATTGGAATTGGACGAGGCGCACAGTAACATTAAATCATAAAAATTGACTCATTTGTAACATAAAAAGCACATTAACACATTAAGTGTGTGAATCAGAAGGGCGGCTCATAGTAGGATGGGTAGGGGGAGCGTAGTGCGAAAGAGGCTCAAGTTTGAGATGCTGCTGAAGCTGACACAGCTGAAGCGAAACGCAACGAAACGAAGCAGAGTCAAAATCGAAATTCAGTGCGCACAAGTTGCAAAGAACTAGCAACAAGAGGCAACACACACACTAAGACACAGTTACGCACTCATATATAAACACTCACACACGCACACAAACTGAGATACAGATACAGGACTACACAGAGCAATCAATTCAATCGGACCGACATTAAGCGGCGCGTGGAGCGTTGCGGGGGCGGTTAAAGCAAAACCAAATCAAACATTAATGCAATAAAATGGAAAACGCGTTAACAACAATTGCTTCAGTGGCCAAAAGCTGGCAACTGGCTGAACAGAACCGAACCGAACCGAACAGAACAGAACTGAACAGAGCCTTGGTAGCCGTAATCAGTGCCCGTGCTTGATTCCGGTCTCGTGACGTGCCGTGCGCCTAAATGTAGACTATGCTAAAAGCGAAAATCAATGCCACAGACAGATAGACATACAGACAGACAGACATACAGACAGACAGACAGACAGACACACGGGGCAGCGATTAAGTGAGCGACAGCCGCAGACAAAAACCCAGCCCCAAAAAGAGTGAGCAGCAATGGCAACTTGGAGCTCAGCGCTCGGAGTCTCTAATGGCTTTGGGGGGTGTGGCACAGGTTGCTTGTTGTAGCATTTTGTGGCATAGCAACTCTGACTTTAACACTCTTCAAATGCAGCGTCGTCTAATGCGGCAATTAAGAGATGAAGTGGGGCATAGTTACCAATTCGAGTCGCCCCCAAATGCCAAGTGTTTGTAATGTGAGCTCTAAGCTGTTTCCAATTTGTGTATAGCCCATACAGATTATAGGCTAACAGAACATGAACATAACAAACAATGGATACTGTTCTTTCTTTGAATAAGTGTGAATGTTTTTCTTTTTATGAATAATAATGTATAGAATGCTATATATAGGAATAAATAATTGGATTGTAAAGCTTTTTGTAAAACGCAACGAAATTCAAATTCTCTGTAACTGAATCTAAATTGAGTAGCAATAGCATTACAAGACGAAATTTTATAGAATTTTGATTCCATTACTCAAACTTCCATAACTCGAATTCATCTATATCTCATAATTCGAATATTTCAGATGAAAGATGCTTTTGAAGTGTTGAATAATAATACAAAGAAAAAAATTAACAAAAAAAAATTGAAATATTTCTAAATATTCAAAGTATTTGTTTATAGATATGTTCATTAATTCTCATGTTAATATTATCAACTATAAATAAAACATACGGGTTTCATCCGGTTTGAAATATCAGGTTAAATATTATCCAATTTTCACTTGTGACTGGAGTTTGCGAATTGAAATCATTTATGTGTAATCAATGTTCACCTTGAATTTGGATTATATATTCTTGTTTGTCGTCAATAATTGTCAATAAAGTTGTACAACTAGATGTCTCTGACTGCGATATACTCTTTTTAAAGCTTTAAAAAAAAAAAACTTTTGAAGAACGTCTTTAACGTAAACAGATTGTAAAAATTGTAATACAGAATTCTAAAAAACGTGTGTTCTTCAAAGACAGCGCTCGATTTGAGATGTAAATTACCTTAAAGTTTCACATTGCCAGCTTTAACACATTCCCCAGCTGTTCACTAACAGCTAAGTTCAAACAACAATTTGGCACTTTATCAACTAGACATTTAAGCCAGCAAAAAATAGTTGCCAGTCAGCGTGCTCATACGCAGCGTGGGCCGCCCTTCAAACAGAGAGAACTGTTGCAGACACTATCTTGAGCCGACATTGACATTTGGTCGCATTCACATTGACTTTGACATTATGGCATAATGTTAGTGCTACGACCCTATAGTCCCCTCTCCCCCTCTTACACATTCGCACTCTAACCGCAATCGAAGTTCCATTGATTGCAAAACGTTGTAAGTTTTGTGCAGAAAAGTTGTTCCTTGTGGTTTCTTGTGCGTTGGCTCATATGAAATGCAGCTTTCAGTTTCTCAGCTAGAACAGCTTCAATTGAATATGCGTTGAATTTGATTCGCTGCTGTCAATATAATGTGAAAACAATAGAAATCCGGCAAACACCCCTCTTAGCACTCCTCTCGGCCTTTGGCTCATGTGATGGCATTCGCTTGCCTTTGTTTCCAGTACATAAACCAAATGGGTCAATTGATTTCTGCTTATTGCATGCTAAGCTGCCATAAGATTTTACGTAGTTCACTTTGATTTTCTTCGTTTTCTTTTTTTGTTGTTGTATTTTGTGCCTGCCCTTTGGCTGTGTATTGGAAAATGTTTGCAATTGTTTCCCGTTCTCATGCTCATGCTCATTCTCCATTCTCCATTCTCATTCTCGTTTCCGTTTGTTATGTTATGTGTATTTCCATCAGCTGCAGACGTGAAAAGTTTTTTCGACTTTTTTCTTTTTTTTTCTGCCTTGGTTCGCTAATTTCTTTGGCATTTTTACTTTACGCAAGAATGAAGAAGTTTGCTTAATGGACTTATACGTCATTTAACTTTATTAATCAGTGCCGCCTGAATGCTGCCTAGGGAATTTTATCGGTGCGGGTGTTGTATTGCTAGTTTAGAGTTCAAAGAACTATAATGCGTCGATAAAGAGCTTGAAATCCATCAGAATTAGGATAAACCCTTATCGCACAGTTATGGCATTTTCTATACTTAAGTTGTTGACGAATTGTAATTGATTCTGTCCACCAACACACATATTCTTGTTGTCTTTTTTTTTAGAATTTCTGTACAAGAATGAATTGCGTAGGACTATTTTTCAAGAATTTGTAAATTTAGTTTCCATGACAAATTTTATGGTAGACTCTCCTTTTTTTTCCTATTCTAAGTTTCGAAACATACCAGCCTTTTAGTGAAGTCTTCTTATCCATTTCTTAAATTGCTTCAATTATCAAGGCAACAGCCATAACAGCCAAAAACATCAAAAGCAGCGAAATGAATTTATGTGTAGCCTACATTTAGGCGACCAAAACGTGAGCCAACCGTATGCAGAAGGAGCAAGAGAATAGAGAGAGATGAGTCCCACAGCGGCCTGTCGAAAATAACTCAACTGTCAAAAATTTATGCCAAACACATACGAGCTAAAGCTCTCTAAAGCGTGAAACAGACAGAAACTTTGAGATAGAGCGAGTGAGAAAAAGAGAGGTAGAGAGTTAGGGAGAGAATGAGAAAATATGGTGCAGAAGTAAAAGCGTCGCATATTTTCATTAGATGACATCCATCAAAATTCACGCATGAATATGGACTTTTCATGTTGTTGACAAGAGGCGCTCACATTGTCATTTCCCAGCCGAACTAACGAGAAAACGAGAAAAGGAAAAACGAAAAACTCGCAACGAAAAACTCACACCGATGTTTCTCCGCTATTTCCACGCAAATCAAATCAATTTTTTTTGCAGTGCAAAGTAAAACACTATGCAGCTGAAGTTTATTAGCTCCAAGCAGCTAAAAATTCTTACTTGGGGAAAAGTACAGCTAAAATAGGCAAAGAGTTTTTGGTCACGTAAGGCCCATAAAGAATGCTTCAATGGCATCATTTGCAGTGTGCCCGCCCTTTGTTTTTGTTTTTGTGTTTTTGTTTTTGTTTTTGTTATACTTTTGTTTTGCTTGAAAGTAGGCTACGCTAATAAGTTGCCTTGTGTATCCTTGGCAAGTGGCCTAAATGCAGGCCGTAAATCTTGCAAAACTTGGCTTTAAAAGCACAAGAAATTGTTGCTTTAACCCTTCAATAAGCAGCGCGCATTCATTTATCATACGAGCAAGTTGAGTGTTTTCTTCGCTTGCGCCTCTCTTTGCGCTTCTCAAGCCACATATGTACGTTGCCTTGGTGCCTGGCAACCTTTTCATTTGTAATAAAATTCATATGACTTTGGCGCATGTTTAACGTAAAACTGCCCGTTCACCTCTACCCGCCTGCCCCCCGTCTCGGTCATCATTAGGCCTGGGCACGCACATTCCCGAGTCAGTTCAGTTCCTTGCCGCATTTCACCCCCCCCCCCACCCATTCCGGGGGCGCCACATGCAAAACGCCATGTGTGACATTTTTAGTACCAAACATTTGTTAGCGCACCGTAGACCTACCCAACTGCCTCCAACTCTCCATGTCCCCGATGGATGGGGGCTACAGCTGGAACCTCACCGTCCACACGTACCAGGGCACCGTTGTTAGCGTCATCCTCATTCTCATTCTAATCCCCATTCCCATTCTTATTCTTTTCCTCATCCTCATCCTCAATGTTGTCGGCATCGGCATCGGCATCGTCGCCTGTCGCTGGTCGTTTTTCTGTTGACTTTGCATAATTTTATTGCTTTTCTTTTATTTTTATGCGCTTTGCCTCAGCTCGATTCGCCTGGTGTTCCACTTCTATACTACCTCCCCTCCTATTTGCCAGCTACCCCAGTTCCCCTAGGCGACATTGACATTATAATCAATATTTTTGTTACTTCACTCATACGAGTATATATTTTGTGTTTGTGCTTGAGCTTGTTGTAGCTTTTGTATTGGTTATGTGGCAAATGTAGTTTTTACTTACATTTCTTTTGCTTGTCTGTGCATGTCATTAAGTCACTGGATTTTCATTTACTCACTGACCTTTGAGGTTATTTATTTGTGTTGCAAATAGTTGGGGGGGAATCGTAGCTCTGAAACTTGCATCTCTGCATGCTCGATCTGTAATAATTTCTATTTAGAGCAACATGATTGAGGGCACAAAAAGTTGCTTAACCTTCCCAAGCTCAACTTTATTTACTCAATTTATGACTTGATATTAAGATGAAACTAAAAATATGTATAAAATGTTTATCAGTTTTGTTCAATGCTTTTTATTAACAGCAATAGAGCAATCATTTCTTTGCAAATTAACAAAGAGTTTAGAATATTAGTGCTGATTTTCATTGATTGGTTAAAAAACACCTATTCTTCTAATTAAAAAGGACCCCTTCAGTCCTAGTCTGAGTTCTGAGTTCCCGTTACATAATTGATTCTGAATTTCACAAAGTATTAAACTCTTGCGTTTTGAAACGGACTTGCAAGATTTCACAGGAAATTCAAATATCAAATTCTCAAACACAATTTGATTATATTAAAATCAATAAGGTAATTTTTTCATTAAAATAAAGTCCAAACACATTTACAATATTTAATTTAAAAGCACAAAAGAAAATGTGGAAGCAAACGTGACTGTTCTTGATTCAGCATATGAATACTAAATTACAGTTAGATAGACTTATTGCTTTTAAAACTCTGGTTCGAGCTCGGATTTAAAAAAGTGAAACGAAACTTTTCCGATTGGAAATAAAAAAAGTTAATCCTTAGGTATTTGTTAGTCATTATTTTTCTAAAACGTACGGAAGTCGGAACAGGATCTCTTTATTCTCTTTCCCAATATTATCTAACTTATTGAGTATATTTATTAAGTAAAACTTCATTCAATTCAAAATAGTATTTCATGTACTTGACAAAATTATACACAGATGTTGATTTATGAGGTATGTATAAGAAAATCATATTATGATTATTATTATTATCATCACATCCTTTTGAGAGTCATTTATACTGAACTTGGACCTCAAACTTGGAATATTTATATTATAGATACTATATTTCTTAAAACTTATATTTTATAGCTTGTTTATTTTCCGGCAAAGAGAAACTTTAGCAAGTTTATTTTATTTGACGTTTTGACATTAGTGGGCTTGTTTGGCTTTTTATTCTGTTCTGTGTACTGTGTTCTGGGTTCTGTGTTGTCCATCCAAAGTTTGTTGTTTTTGTGGCACATTGAGCAAATGATTTTAGTGTGTCGTAAAAATGTTTATTCTTATGTGAGGGGTTTATTACAGGCAACCATATTATGTATTATGTATTCATGATCTCAGAGTTTGTTGGGTCAGCTTCGGGTATTCCAAATAATTACAAGTGAATGTTTTTTTTTTTTTTTTTTTTTTTGTTTTTGGCGACCGCGAATTTCTCATATGTGCCCAGAAGATAAATCAGAAAATGCTTTTGGCCAAACTTCACAAGAGGCAAATAAATGTCAGCAAAATATAAAGCGGTCATAAGTTGTATCATTATTCTCCAAAATTTACATATGTGTGGGTGTGCTCATGTATGTGTGATTGTGTGTGTGTGTGTGTGCGTGTATTTGTCTTTGTGTGCGAATTTTAATTTATGTCATTTGTGTGTTTGCCTTGTTTTTGGTATAAATGACATAAAGGCATTTAAACACGCCATAAAATAATTCATAATAATTTTCATGTACAGGATACAGAAACTCCCCCCATCCATCCTCCCTCCACTTGCCTTCATTTGACACCGCTCACCCTGCCCTCCGCCCATCAATGTAACCGTTTTTATGTGGCAGATTTTAATGCATGTTTGTTGTTTATCATTCCAGTTTACACAAATGACATGTGTGCTGTTATTTTGTTATTGTTGTTGTTGTTGTTGTTGTTGCTGTTATTGCTGTTATTGTTATGGTTGTTGCTAGCTTAAATCATGTACGAGTATAACCCAAGGGTAAGGATAAGCAATGCACAAAGTCATGAAGTTGTCTAATATAATTGAAAATTATTCTGCAAATTACATACTTATGCTATTGATTAAAGCAATAAATGATATGTAGGTTCTACTGATGAGAGCTCAATATTAATATACCTTGGTAAACATTATATGATTGACAAATATAAGCTTTGAAGTATCGAAAATAAGAATATCCCAGAGATGGAAATTAGAATGCTTGACTAAATCAGCGAAGTGTCCATACCTGATTTCTCAGAATTGCCTAGAATATTTTCATGCCTGAGAAATCTCCGAATACCGGAAGATATCCCTTACGTAAAAAGCGAGAAGGTAAGCGTACGAGCATAAGCGAACTTCCCGAAAATTTCCGATTGGCAATTTCAAAATAAATGTGAAATATACATATTTAATATCTATGGGCATTCTGTATTTTGTACTTTTTGAAGTTAATTAATTTTTTGTATTCTTCCTGTACACATTTCCAATCGCCTTTTGCACCCTTCGTGATGCTTCGTCACAGCTTGAACTGCCGTTCACAGTAATCATAATATGTTGTATAATATATCACAATTTATTTTGAACATTTAATGTACTTATGTGCATATGGTAGACAATCAGTATTTGATCTTAACTTTACTCGAATCTGTGTTGGGAATCCCTTCTTAGGATTCAGGAACTTTAAGTTTTAATACCTACAAAAATATGACAAGACGAACATTAATATGTATTGACTTGAATTATTACTGCACAAATAAATTTCTGAATATTTATATGTCTAACGGAAAATGAAATTCCATTGATTGGATTCTATATTTGAATGAAATGAGATATTTATTTTTCAGTCAATTTGTATACGAACTGAAAATGTTCAATCTAAGCCCATACTGCGTTGATTATAATTATATATAATTATTATTTTCGTTATTTTTTATGAACTCACCTGGCATGCTGTGGTCCCACATTGCCCATATCATGGGCTGAACTGGCGGTTATCTGAAAGTCCGCAATGGCGCCAGATTCCATGCCCAATGCCTGTTTGCAGGTGCCTAAAAATGAGGTTAATTTTTGATATCGGTTAGATGTGGCTGATCAGTGGTACATTGATTAATTAAATGTGCTCTCTCTCTCTCTATCTATCTCTCTCTTATTTCTTTGTATGTTAATTAATTATGTGATGCGCTTTTGCCTGCAGCGTGTTGCATAACGAGTGGGTCTGAAATTTCCACGCTAACACGCCCACAAAATCAGAAAACTGACACTTGAAAAATGGCACTCAATTAAAATGAAATATGTGGAAATATTATACAAAATAAGCATATAATATACATTCATATATAGTATATACATATATGTATGTATGCAGGGGTAAAAAGCTTAATTCCGAAATCAAATTAAAACAAATCAAAAACGGAATGCAACAGAATTTCTCACCTGTCAGTGAGGAAACGCATAAATTAATTAAGCGAAAACAAAACAAAGCAAATCAAATTAGAAGCAAGACGCAACAAAGCAAGCAAGCAAGAAAGAAAGAAGATACAATCAACAGACTCAATTTCCAGTTGCCATCAATCTGTGAGAATGCATGAAAAGCGCAATTATCATTTGGGCTCCACTTGTCGAATGGAGCATGGAGAATGGTGGAGCAGCTGACGCTTCAAATGAAATTCCACTCAAGCGGCCAGTTGCCCCCGAAGAGGCCGCGAAAGGGTCATGAATAGGTCGTTGAGACGCCGTCATCAGCATCATCAACTCTTCAGTCCTTCTCTTATTCCTCAGAGCTGCTGTTGCTATTGCTGTTGTTCTTGCCAGACATACAGACAGACACTCACAAATATCAACAATATTATCATTCAGTGAATAATTAGATGCAATCAGTCAACGCTTAAGCACCATAAGTCAAAGCCAGCCGAGTCAAAGCAGGAAACTAGACAAAGGTCAGCATGAGACTATTCTCCGAGCATTCAATGAGCATTCAGTGAGCTTCTTTGGCTCCAAACCCAACCCAACCCAACCCAACCCAATCCAACTTAACCCAACTTCTGTCCCTACTCTTATATACCCTCTTGACAGCCCTATCGCGGCATCGCATCTGCAGTTAAAGATACTTTTACATCTTGTCGTAGTTTCATTTTACTTACTTAAAACACTCTAAGCAGCGCTCTCAAGCTTTTGGTCGTGTCTACGTTTCATTTTAACATAGTCTAGCTCTTTTACTTTGTGCAGCCAATTTTTAAGTGCTTTTAATGGGTAGTCAGTAAAGTTTATTCCAAAATGAAGTAAGAACATTTTACTTGCAAAGTTCTTTGAGCTTAAGAATATTCAAATTCAGGCTTTGATCAAATTCTATATTTAAATTTATTCAATGTTTTTAATTTCATTTGTAGATCCTTGTATTTTTAAAACAGAGTTAATACAATGAAATTCTTGCATAACAAAAAATTGTTTCCGAGATCTTTCTTGAAAATATGTGATGTTTAAACAGTCCATGCATATTTTTTTTTCTATTTGAAAGACTTGTTCAATTCGATTGTACTGTAATTAAGCTTTAAGTGTTCAATCACACATTGACAAAAGCTTAAGCAAAATAAGGAAAACTATCAAGTCTTTTAATTTATTATAAAAAAGATTCAAAAAAGAAAAGTAAAGCGAATTTCAATATTCATTAAAAACTCAACATATTTTACAATATCTACTTAAAAAACGTGATTTTATTCCTGTTTAAGATGCACCAAACGAATTTGGGAGCAAAATAAGACGAGTGTTTAGACGATGAGAGATGAAAATTAATGTAAAATTTGCGTGAAATATAATAAAAAAATGTTGAATATTATAATTAAAATATTCAACACTTTTGAGAACATACTTTCATTATATTCCTATTATTAATTGTATCATTTTGACAATTTTGACTTCAAGCTTCTTCACAACTTCTTCCATGCTTATGCAATATTATATTTACAATTTTTCAGAATTCCATCTGGTTGTATATACAAAAAGTACTCAAAATGGTATTCAAATTAAAGTTTCAACAATTCACCTGATTTTTGTTCTGCTGTTGTATCTAAAACTTGTGAGACTTCCCTCTGGTTCTATCCATTAAATGTACTTATATGCCCGCTGGTTCTTTAACATGCTCAGCAAGCTCCTTCCCCTCCCACCAACCCCATCTTCATCACAGTGCACTCAAAACTCATTTAGCCAAAACGCAATTGCTTAATTATCTACAGACAGCAAAACTTAGCCATGGCCCGTAAATTGTTGCAATCATTCATGAGACCCCCTAAGAACCGCCTACCATTGAGGCCAGAACTTACAGTTGGTAATATTTACATTACACCCTGACATATTGCTGCTCATAAATTATTTTTAATTATTGAAAAATAAGAAGTAGGAAAACTATTTGAAGAAAAACTATTGCTTGGCTGCTTGGTTGGTTGCTTGGTTGCCTGATCGATGGTCGTGCAGTTTTCTTGCTTTTCTATAAAATGTGTGGGTAATCAATTATGGCGATAGAATTTCCCACTCACCCCCCCCCCCCCCCACACTCCACCCACCTCCTGATGATTACTACGCAGAGTGAAAGACAATAATGTGAAACTATGCCAAATCAATGGCAATTGCCTGGAAATGAAGAGACGTTTTATTTACTACATAAACAAAGAATTTTCCCAATGGGTTGCCCCATAGAATCCCAACGAGTTGATTCACATCTTTTCCTCGGCTCTACTCGACTCGAATCGACTCGAATCGACTCGACTCGACGAGGAAACGCGGCATTTGGAAAACTATTTTGCAGAACTCTGACGGCAAAATGCAAAACTACAAAGTGAAAAGTAAACAACGCACGGTGCAAACAACAATTGTTGTACTACTTGTTGTTGTTGTTGCTGTTGTTGTTGCTCTTGTTGTTGTTGTTGCTGCTAAAGTTTTGCGCAAAATAAATTGCACAAAATTTAATTAACTGCACTTGAGTGCGTGGCCGGGTGTGTCCGCTGCAGTGCATCCATGTTGAGGCCCGTGGATTTCAACTATATATATGCATGGTATGTATGTAAAGTATGTATGTATGTGTGTGTGTTTATGTGTGTTTGTGTATGTGTGTGTGTGTGTACTTTTGCGATAATCATAATTCAAAGTTCTTTGGGCTCTGGCGTAAAACAACACAAACAAACACCGCGCAACTTTATGAAATTGAAAATTGCACAAATTTTACAGTTCAATGCAAGCCAAAGCAAGCAGCAAGTGTTTAAGCCGGGGCAGGAGCAGATGCAGGAACAGGGGCAGGAATATAAGATTGGTTGGGATGCGAAATCGCTTTTGTACAGGCCTTAACCTATAGCAAATTGTGAGCAAACATTTCAGATACACTTGAGAGCTGAAGATGTAATAAATAAATTGATAATGTGGTTGCCAAAGCAAAGAAAGAGAGAGAGAGAGAGAGAGAGAGAGAGAGAGAAAGACAATGACGCAGAGTGTATATATATATACTCATAGTCAAAGACTTTATTAGTATGTAACTTTTAGGAATATTTCGGTTGTGTGTAACAAAGTTTACTCAAAACTCTAAATTTAGATAAATATTTGTGGAATGGCAATTATATCGATGCGATATTAAGATATCAATATGGAATGCAATATTTAAATGAAAGTGCGAAAATAAATTCGAAGTTTGCCGATATATCGATATT
The DNA here is from genome assembly GCA_949708635.1 of Hirtodrosophila cameraria. NCBI lineage: Eukaryota > Metazoa > Arthropoda > Insecta > Diptera > Drosophilidae > Hirtodrosophila > Hirtodrosophila cameraria. Next base: position 54,168,214 of record OX453090.1, read on the forward strand.
TAATGTGATATATCAAAAATTCCCATATATATAGAAATAATGTTAAAGAAATAAAGAAATTTTTAAAAAAATAATTGATTTTATATTACTTTTCTTATGATTATATTATGTCTTATAATTCACTTGACAGTTATTATTATTCATTCCTTATAAATTGTTCAAAAGAGTATATTGGGCTTGAATTGTAAGCCTGTTTTAAAGCTATAAATGAAATATACTTGTTTTGTATATATCATAGGCAGCCAAAGTGTTAAGATATTAAGAGTATATCGTAGTCGGGAGCACGAGAATGCAAGGTTCTGACTTGTTTTAAATATGAACCTGCTGAAAGGCTCACTAAAGTTTGGGGCGCAAGCAGCAGCGAAGAGCAGCGTGGAAACAGCGTGGAAACAGCGTGGAAACAGCGTGGAAACAGCGCGCAAGCAGCGTAGAAGCCGCGCGAGAAACGCGTTCAATGACGCGTGTCTGCTGCCGGCGCTCATAAACAACAAAAGCAACAAGGCGTGCTTTATGAGCAACCCAAAGCCAAACCTAAAGCCCCAACCCCAACCCTCAGCTATGCAGAACTTTTGGCCATGGTTCGTTAGGGCTGAAAGTGAGCGAGAGATTCGTGTAAAGCAATTTACGCACGCGTTTTAATTGGGTTTCAATAAGCAGAAAGTATCTGACAGATGCAACGGAAGTTGCAGCCATTGAAAACAAAAGGGACGGCTTGAATGCAATGCGCTGATTAATTGTAAGTAGCTAAAACAACAGCAAAACAACGAGCTGTGGAAATGTAAATGAACGTGACAAACATCTAACACGCAACATTAAACAAAGGCAACAAGCAAACATTAGATACATCTACAACATTTTCTATGTAGTACAAAAGCCAGCGAGATATGGCTATAAATTAACATAATTTATAAGCAAAGTATCTTAAATGCATGTCACCACATTTCGAACATTCACTTTTACGCTCTATCGCAGCAAACATAAATCCCAGCAAAACCCAACAAAATAAAAAGATGAAAAAAAATACATACATATACATATATTCGTATACTATATACCATATAACCAAAACATGTTCCATGTCGCGGTCCTTGTCTCCTAATCGTCGCCAAGTTATCAGCGCGCTTGCACAGACTTTAATTTATCGACTGGCCGTGCAAAATGCTTCGGCTCTTTCGAGTTGCTGTGGTTGTAGTGGTTTTGGTAGTAGTTGGGTAGTGGGTGCCTGGGCCAGATCTCACTCTCTCTCTTCTTCTGGGCTCCAAATATCGTTGCTGGGTGCTAAGCTATTAATTGTTATTTAATTTTTTTCCACAGACATGCCTGTCAGTTGTCGGGTCGACTCTTATCGCAGCTCAGCGATCAGCTATCAAAATGTGCAGCTGCAGGTCTGCAACCTGGAAGCTGCTCTTTAAGCGGCCTACGAACAGCACAGCTCACAAAATAGTGGTATATATATATATATATATATCGCTGGATCTATGTACATGCCAAGCAACAAAAAATATATATCACGAAAGCCTGTCATGTTTTAGTTTTAGCTTAACGCTAAAGCGCCAAATGTTGTTGTTGCAGCAAACAGAAGCCAAGCAATTAACTAACTCAAAGATCTGCACTTAACTATCTCGAACGGTGTCTTATTAGCTTAGACATAAGCTTTGCAATACGCGTTAATACCAAACTCAAATTATATGTTATATCTTCGGCACCTTGAAGATAATCTAGTTTTCAAATTTTAACCAACCAGCTCTTGTTCTTCTTTTGTTTTAATTTTCTTGTTACAATTTATTTTTTTGAAACTTTTGCATATAATTAAAGTAATTCTAGAAAAGCAACATCATAGCAACAACAATTAGTGAGAGAAATATTTAATATAATCGGTCTTTAAAGTAGCATCACCTGATCTTGAACGGTTTCTTCAGATAGTTGTGATAGTCGTGGGTTAATCAATCATTTCTTTGTTTTCTTTTTTTTTAACTCTTATTATAGATTTTGAAAAAAGTTTACACCACGTAGTTGTACCAGTTCAGCATGTCTTTTCTTTGATTTATTTTTACCTAATCATGATTTAAGCCATCTTATTTTACAATTAATTTGTCTATTTCATTAAACTTTTAACAGACAAAAAGGCGTGGGTTTTCTAAAACAAAGTAACCTTCTCATCGAGTTTTTACTTTAACTCTGGATAAATTTCAACTCTAGGTAAAAATTTGACTTAATTTTCTTGGTGTTCTTTATTTTCATCAAGAACCTCTTTGAATGAAGTGGAAGTACACTTTTTTTTTTTTGGTAAATCTTTAACCAATTTATTCTTTTAGCTCGGTTATCGCGAATGCCCTCAGTATACAAATCTTTACACGATGTAGCAATCTTGTAATGAAATCATATTCAAGCCGCCAAATTTCTAGAATCAAATTTTGTGACAATTTTTTGGGCCAATACAAATGTTGATAGCAGAAAATGTAAATTAAATACATTTTTCAACTCAAAAAGGGACCAGGAACTAATTTTGGGGCTATGGTTCCTTGGTGAAAATAGCTTAGAATTGAAGGTGGATTCCGATTTTATGGTAACATTGTTCATGTTTTAAGAGCTTATACGATTCGATGTATGTATATACATATATACATATATATGCTATGATTAAATTTATACAATTTCTGTGAATTTATTGCATTTAGTCTCCAGCTTACTTATAAGACGCGTAAGTTAAGAGCATTCAAAAGTTTAAAGAGCTTAAAATATTTGTTTGTATTCTTGTTTGTACTATGTATTTTCTCTTTAACTTCTTCAAAAGGAGTTGAACGCTCTAAGAGCCGCATATCAGCCTCGGGCCAATAGCTTCTATTGCTCTATCTTGGACGTTTTTTTTTTTTGTGCAATAAATATATACATTTGATTGCCACTGTCGCTTGGTCGATGCCTGCACTTTACATAAGTACATAAATATTTTTGTAGTGGCAACTTCGAAGCTGGCTGGAAGCAATCGGCCAGTGGGGCAAATTACATGCATTTTAGTATTTGCCGCTTGGCGTTTAGTTTATCGCGTATGGCCACTGTTTTAGGTTATTCGTATCGTAGCTGCCACAGATGCCAAGAGACAACAACACAAACAACAGACAACCGACAACAGACAACCGACAACATCTATGTAAAAATAATCCATATCAGGTTTTAGTTTCTGTAATGTTGCATGTGTTGAAAGTGGTTTTTTAAGAGATTCCGTTGGCTGCGTGTGTGGGATTTGCTTAGTGTGGCTATTACTTATAAGTCACCCATCAGGCTAGAAAGTAAAAGTGCCTGGGTGTATTGTATATTGTATAGTGTATAGTGTATTGTGTATATTGTATATTGTGTAAATGGGCTTTGGGGCTGGCCAAGCAATTAATTCGGAAATTGCTTTGGAGACCATAAGAGAGCCTAATATTTTCTGTTAGTTGGGTGCGTTTTCAGCGCAACAAATTGTTTGGCACATAGCTGAGATTTGGCACAAAAGTGTGTGGGTTTTTAAATGAGATCGAAGAGTTCAAAAAGCCAATTGAGTTGCCACAAAAAGTATAAAAATAAGCTAAGCAACAAAGCTATCGGATAACTGGAGAAAGAACCATTGCAACTAACAGACACTCAACTGAATCTCAAACTCTATCAACCATTTACAAATTCAGAGTGCTTTTTATTTGAAATACAATTCTTCCATTGACCTCAGATTGTTAACTGTCGCAGATACATAGATCAATGGGGGCAGTCGAAATGTAATGCATACAACAACATCTTAGCCATGCTACAGTTTTGAACAAGACAAGACAATTTCAATGCCAATTTATACAAGCATTTAAAAATGCAACGTTAACGTTTTGAACATAATCAATTTAAATAAATGTATATGCTGTTTGTATGGTGGGGTAATTTTTTATTTGCTCGCCACGAAAGCAATTCGAGCAACATTTCAACGCGCCTACGGTCAAATGAAATATGTCAGACATGCAGATATTTACGCATTTAAATAAATACTGGCTGTAGATACTACTATACAACCGATTCGTAATCGAGCAAAACAGAGCAAAGCAAACTGAAACCGAAACCAAACCCAAACCAAGCCAAACCAAGCAAAATAACCAACCAACAACATGATTTTCATTCAGCTTCATTCATTTCCTGCTACTGACCTGCCCTGGATATACACTTGACTCGGCTACTTGAGTTAAATCATAAGCTATGGCTTTTTATATTTTGATCGATTTTACAACTATTTATTATTTATATTTAAGTAGATCATACCAAATGTGTATCTGTTCTATCTTGACTGACTGATTGAATGTACTCAAGCTATAATGGAGCATAAGTTTTTATATCAGGAAAACCTATGGACTTAACCTATGTATGGTATTTACAGTCAAGATTGTTTTAAAATATAGTTTATGTTCGCAATAGGAAACAATTTTGTGTATGTAAGAAAATTAGGGCTTGCACCATGGTATTCCAAGTTTTATTGCATTAATACAATTTATAGGATATAGACGGTCGACTTTTATGAAATTATGAAAATTATATTAAGGGTCGAGCTTTGGTCGAGCTTGAAAAACAAAAAGTTCGACTCATTCGTTCCTCTTTCAGCTATATGTTATAGTGATTCAATTAAAAAAATTTTTTTTTTTTTCGAAATTCTATTTTAGTCTTTGTAAATTCGTACAAATTTCGAATCTTTAGCTCAATGTTAAGAATTTATGCCGAAGTGAACTCAAAGTCTTAGCCCGCGTAATGATGTAAATATAATCATTCTTGAAATTAATGTTAGTATATATACCTACAATACTTGTTTTGTTTTGAAAGCTTGTAATCCCCACTTACTGTTTCAATGTTTTCGAATATTTCAAGTGTATATTTAAGTTCGATGATCCTTAATTGGTTATATCTCCGACTTTTGCAAACAAGTTGCTCGCTAACGAGCCAGAGGCCCACAACAAGATAATTTGTTATGCTCAGCAGACGAATGGCACAGAAAGCTACAACAACTGCCCCTACAACAATAGCAACAAGAGCCAGGGGAAAGAAACAAAACCGAAGCTCGCCAGCTGTGATGGACGCGACCACACACGTAAGGCACAGGGAGCCAGCAGAGCCACCATAGCCACCATAGCCACCGTAGCCACCGCCACGACGGAGCCAATCAGCAATGGTAATGAGCATCGTCCAAGTTTAAGACCACGACGCAGGCAGAGTCATCTATCAAAAGCACCGCTGCGGCTTCGATTTGGTTGGGCATCTCAGCACCTATACATATATATGTATATATATATATGTGTATATATAGGTACATACATAGATAAATACCTGCCTATGCCCTATACCTACACACATCCAGCTGCCCATCATTTTTGCACCGCCTTTAGCTGTGCCTAGGACTAGGCTCATGTTTATTAATGACGTCGTCGTCGTCGTCGTCGTCGTCGTCGTCGTCATCGGCGCATCCTGGCGCTTTACGTAAATTTCTGTAATTGGTTGTGGTTGAGTGCGTTGAGTAGGAAACAGAGGTTGGGAATGGGGGTCGGTTCTCTTTGCCAGCTACTGCTTAACAGTTATTAGTTACGGTTTGCATTATTGGGAAACACTTGAGCGCCAGGATGTGTGTAGATCCTGCTCTGTTTCGCATCGGTCGCATGCCCATTCCTTTGCGGTTGATTGATTTCCATGTTGATTACTGAATGCAAATGCAAATTTTGTATACTCAGCCCTTAAATTCCCTCCTTGTTCACTTCAACTATTTAGTGCAATGTGGTTATATTTACGGCCTGTCTCGAGACTATCCTAAGCTGTTGCATCAGCTGCAATGAAGCTGAACGAAGGGTGAATTGTTTGCTGTTAGCTTTTCAGGGTCTCGAACTCTATCAGGGCGTTTTCCAAAGCTCTACTTGTCGAACTGCATTCAAGCATAACAAAATATAAGTAATATATATATCCATATATGTTTGTGTATATTTCAATATATATATATATATATATATATATATATATATATATATATATATTTATATATATATATATGTTGTATATTTCAATGCACTGCTGTTGAAATTTTAAACCATTCAACTAAGTAGAGCAACAAATTCGTTTCCAATTGGCTTTGTTACATATGCACAAAACATTTTCCATAATACATATTTTTTTGTACCTTTTTATATACATATTTCAAACAAGGTTCGTTTTCGTTTTCGTATTTTATTTTATTTTTTTTTTCATGTACGCTCTCGAAATAAAAATGCATAAATTTTATGTCATGGGAACTGAACATACGTTATTTTTGTACAATGGACATGGAAAAAGGTTGTTATGTAGAATGAAAAAGAGCTCTGGGTGAATTTGAGTTGGTTAAAACGGTTTAACTGTGTATCAATGTGGAAGTTTCGTATTCTATATAAAAGAAAATACACATACACGACTGAATGATAAATATTAAAAAATTAAATGCTAAATAAATTGATTTAGATTTTATATATTACAGTAGTAAAGCATAATATTTTTTGCCTAAATAATGATACTTGACTTTAAATAGATAAAAATATGAAATCACAAAATCAAAAATATATTTCAAAATAATTTCTCTATATTGTGATATGAATATTTTTGTTGCAACTTAATTGGTTTTGTATTACAAATATATTAGACACTTTTCAAGAGTTTTTATTCGATTTTCAATTCGGCAGTTGTTGAATATTCTAATGCCTGGATTTACTGATGGTATAACACCAAGAAAAAAGACTTAATTTAAGTATAGAAAATATTCGATAAGAAAAATGAAATAAAATTCTACAGAGTATGAATTTTTACAAAGAAGTGAAAATGAACACAGTTCGATTATATTTTCTATGATAACAATAAACGATTTTTCGTTTATAGGCTTATAATCGGAAGTATGGATTTTCTACAATATAAAGCCAGACGTTCTATGAAATGGATATATGTTAGATTCAATAATATGCAGAACATTTTCTATGCTCAACATACATTTTTATAAATGATGTTGAATTATTTCTTTGACAGATTGTTACTATTCGTGTACTAGTCTAACACAGTCATGGGAAAGCTCCTTGATCGTTGGCAAAGGAGACTAAGATGCCGGCTGAGTATTCTGCACTGCGACCCATAGTTCGAATCTCGACGACCCTCAAATTATGAGGGAAATTTGGAAATGTTCATAAGATGTTTATTTATAAATATGTATATGTAATAATATTTCTAATATAATAAAAAAAAAAAAGTGCAAAGTCTTGATAATATCTACATACATGTATTATATATTGTGCCAAGTTCCATCAAAATTTCTTTTAAAGTCAAAGACTTATTCGCATATAAGCAGACGGACGGACAGATGCTGACCAAGAATATATATACTTTAAAGAGTCGGTAACGTCTCCTTCATTGCATGACAAATTTATAATACCCTCTGTAAGGGTATAACAATTAAAAGTTATTTTTAGTTTTTCTCTTATAATTCTCAAACGGTTTAAGCTTTCACTTGGTGTAGTACTCGAATGAATCTCTTTTGGTGCAATATCTTCTTAGTTATTATATCCTATTTTTGTTGTTTATTTATATTATTGAATTCTTGAAACATTTATGTTATATCCCACTGTTGTCCTTTGGTTTTCTTGAATGACTTTATTAACGATTTACAGTATTTGGCTATTAAAGGTCTTATTTGGTGTTATCTAATTTGCATTGTAGTCGTCTTATTTTCATATATGATGCAAATGAGCAAAACGAAATATTAAAGCCATTTTCATGATATTTTGCTTAGTTTCAATGTTTTTAATTTTAACTTATTGTTGAAAACAAGAAAGAAAAGTTATCTTCAGCGTGACGTAGATGTGTTCACCTGAAAAAATAGTTTTCCATATGAGAACTTGGCTTTTGACTGATTGCAAGTAAGAACGTTGCAGTTTGGTTGCGCTAGCTTCAAAATTGTGTCCAAAATTGCGTTTATTAGAACAAACAGACGGACAGTTAGACAAATGCACCGACAGATGAAAATTTCACAATCAAAAGAGAGATCGAGTGCAGAGAGAGCAATGTACAAAGCCAATACAGTGCAGAACCAACATTGCGTTGTCCAACACTGCCTTATTCATTCTCTTCTTTTCTTTAAGTACTTGTGAATGTCAAAAGCTTGCGTTGAATACTAATTTGAAACTAAGAAAATGTGTGTTTAACTAAATAAGTGACTGTTTTAAAAATAAGTGGACAATTGAAATTTCTGAAATGTACTCTAAAACAGAATCGGTCAAGCAGATATTTGTTTTCGCATATATTTTGATTCAGTACTTACCAATTTCCAACTCAGCCACGCCCCCAGTTGAGCTCGCTGGGCTGGCAACAGCTGTTGCCTCGACGGCAATGCTGCTGCCAATGTATCCGCTCAATAAAATCAAAGTCAAAGTCAATGTCAGGCAGCATAAAGTTTTATTGTTATTAACACCATGTCGCTGAATGCGGCCATAACTTTTTAAATAATTTGTTGCAAATTGCCAGCAGCTGTAGTCGAAGTTTAGTTGATGGGTTACGAGTCTGCCACTTTTGTTGGGGCCATCAATAGGCAAATATTGCCTTGGCCTAATTTGTGATTGAAGTAAATTCAATTGTTGTAATTTTATGGCTGACATTTTGAGTACAATTTTTGTTCGGTTTGCTCGTATTTTGCTTCACACGTTCGGAGTTTTAATCCAAATTACTTGCATTTTATGCTGCAAAAGATAGAGAGTTGAAATATTGAATATAATTGTTGAGACATTTTTAAAATTTTGTAACTTAATTGGCGTGTCTTTAAGAATGTCAGACAGGCAGCCAGGAGGCAGGAGGCAGGAAGCAGTTGAGCCAACAGCCAGCTTGTCCCCTTCCCTCTGCCCTCTAAATACATCATTGTCAGCAAATTAATGTGACGTGACCTTGCAAACTGTCGCGTTTCTGTCACATGACAGCAAAGTCATGTGGCAGTTGCTGGCAGTCGTTGTCGTTGTTGGCAACGTTGCGCAGTTCCTCGGCACGATTTTCTGAGCCCTGAGCAAGCAAAATTTATGTAAAATGTCAAACACACAGCTCCTAACCCAGCCCCCTACTACCTACTCCCACCCTGTCTCAGCGACATGCCAAAACGTGTCAAAATACAAAAATATAAACAGCGCGAAAAACTGTACGAAAATGTCGTCCGAACAGGGGAAAAGGAACAAGGAGGCGGCTTCAGTCTGATATTTGCCCTTTAGGCATCCGGAAATGAAACAACAACAACAACAATACCAATACCAACAATAACAATAACAACAACATCGAAGACTGCTGCAACTAAAAACCGTGCCGGGTTTTAAATAGTTGAAATTAAAGTTGACAAAATATTTTATGCTATAGTCACATTTTTTGACTTAAAGTGCTTAAACTGGAGAATTTTAGAAATCAAAGAACAAATCTAAACATCATTTTCAACAGAATGTAAAATTAAGCGTTCCGGTTTCCACTTTCGACATTATTTTGCTATATTCAAATTAACTGAAATGATCAAAACTACCTAATTGCTATTTAATTTGTGAATTGAGTTCAAACTCAATGGCAAGCTTAGTTAAATGAAAGTGTTTTTCATACACCTATCTAATAAAAAGTGAAAATGGAAATATTGAAGAGAAAATTACGTTACTGGAAAATGTCTGATAGATATATTTGATCCAATAGAACGCAGCACATAAGCTATCCTACAATATATTTATTAACTCTGAAATGCATTTTTAAATAATAATAACAAATTGTTTAATTGTTAGTTTTGCGTTTTAAAAAATTGTATGTATAAATTGTATGAAATCAGGAAAAACCCTTAAAACCATACTTAACATTTATAAAACTAGGACTCGTTGCTGGCAAATGCAAATATTCTGTACTTACAGTTTTATGTCTTTAAGATACATATATCAGATAGCATGAACACTTGCACAATCTTAACATACAGCACTTTTCAATTGCAATATCATGATAGTTACCATATACGCCATTTTCCCAAGTCTATGTTAAAGTGTCTCGAAAAGACCAAAAGCGAGAAAACACAAAGAAAATGGTTTGCAGGCAGGCAGCGAATGCCGACGCGAATTCACTCAAGCAATTAATAAAATGCAAAAGAAAAGCAAAGTAAAAAAAAAAAAAAAACTAAAGAAAAAATATATGAAAAACACAAAAAAAAAAAAAAAATGGAACTAAACGACAAACGTTGAGGCCGTTTTGTGGCTGAGGCAGGGGATCTGCGACGAGCTGGAGGAGGGAAAACTGGCGCCCACACTTCCTTTCATATGCGAAATGAAAAATTTTACGCCAACTTGACAGTGGAAGTGGCAGCAAAGTTGCAAATGTGCCTTGTTGTTGTCATTTTTGTTGTCGTTGCTGTTGTTGTTGCTGTTGTTGTTGTTGTTGTCGGCGGCACAGTCCCAAATAAAAGGCATAAAATTTGCCAGCCGCCACTTGAACACAGAGAGTCGCATAGTTTTTATGGCCATGGGTCGGCCTTTTAATGCGCTCCATGTTCGCAGTAGTTGCAACTGCAATGAAACAGCAGCTGGTCGGTTTGGTTACGTTACACTTTGTAGATTGGGGGAACTGAAGAACTGAAGAACTGAAGAACTGCAGAACTGCAGAACCACTGAACTGTGCCTCTATTGTGCTGTTGGACTCTTGGATTGCTGTGGGCTGCTGCTGGAAATGGCAACGTTTCTGCGGTAGCTTTTCTCATATGCAAATTTTTTATGTGACGAAATCAAAAAACAGATGCGTGAAAAGCAGCATCGTGTTTTTTTTTATGGATTCGGACATTGGGTGAGACTAACACAACTATAGCGATCACAGAGGTTGACATGCTCAACTAGGTATTAATAGGAATGGTATCGTGCAAGGAGTTTTCAATCGGATGGTAATATGTAGAAAGAAGAAAAACGGGATAAGTTATTATCAGTTAATGTAATTAAATTATCTTTTTTTATTTTGTTTGCAGGTTTTTACGCTCAGTTGAGCAATACCTTACTCAATTATTGTATGGTAGATCTCTTCTCTTAAGTACAAAATTCTTAAATTATGCACATTTTTTTTTTAAGTTCGAAACTATTTTTAACTTGATCAATAGGTTTTTATTCTTATTTTATGACAATAAATGGCCTTCCTAAATTGAAGAACAATGTTTACTGTACTTAAGCATATGTACATATGTATATAACTTAGAGCTTGAGGAAAAAAACTGTATGAATTCTAGACTGATAGTTCTAGAAGCGTATGTAAACTAAAAATGTAAAACTCTGCTGATATTAAGTTATGTCACAAAGAGTATTTATTTAAATAATTCAAATGAATTACAATTAACTGAAATAGTAGCCTTCGTTTTCTTATAAAAATACAATAAAAAACTTTTTTTCTAATGTAGCTAAGCATTCTAGAAAGAACCTGCGAAATTATCAGCTTTTAAAAATACCTTTACAACAAATTATAGAAAGCATTTGTAGCTTCAGTGGTTTGTAAACTGTAAAAATGTCAATTTTAGCTATTTTCCCGCTAAGCTAGCTTTTTTTTTGTTTAAGTCATATCACAAACATTTCTCAGCCTTATCAGTTCCAATGCTTTACATTTTTCCCTATCCATTATATCTCTTACCCAGTTTACTAAGTTGACTTTTAAGTGTCCTGTTAGTAGTCCAAGGAAATTCCTTACAGAGTTCCTTCCCATTGGCATTAGTTAGATATTAAATAAGAAACTGATTGTTATAATATTCTGTATGCAGATGCTTTATACTTTTAGCAGACTAATTTATGTTGTTAATTTTTACAAATCAGGAAAATTAGTTACTTCCAGTGTATTGTCGATAAATAAATCAAAATATCTCATAATTTTAATATCAGAAAGTCTACTTAATGAGCATATTTCTTTTTTAGACAGCAGCCGCAAGTAATTCATGCAAGAATTGAGAATTGCTACCAAAACACTTTACAACATTTAGCCGCAGAGAAGGCTGAACAGAAAGTTGGTAATGTGGAGTGTCAACAGTAGCAGTCGACGCCACATAACCCACAGCCTAAAGCAACTGCAGTACTCCACACCACACCACACCACTTCAGTCGCAGTCGCAGCCTCAGTCGCAGACTCAGCTCCAACTCCAACTGCAGCTCCCCTACCGCTGCAACACTGATAACGCGCACCATTAACACCCGCAAACAATAACCAAGTCGAAAATTAATTGAAGCCAGCGCCGCAGACGGTCCCTGGTAGGCGTTGGACCGCAAGTTGCACAGTTGCTACACTCTGCCACATCCACAGTGCAGCATCCCCTTTCAGGCAGTTGCAGACAGAAATTGCAGACGCCCTGGCATGTCATTCATTTAGTTTTCTATGCCTGGGCTCCCCATTGCCCCACTCGACAGCACAGTGCAACACTCGTTCAGTCTAGGTCCCCTAGAAGTACCGTTGCCTGCGGCCTGCTCATATTATTTTCGCACTCCCCAAACTGCCTGCCGGACGAACGGACGGACGGACGGACGGACGGACGGACGGACGGACGGACGAACGGACGACTGCCGCCAACTGAGTCACTAAAAAGCGGCATTTTATTTGCACTCCAAGACGCGAAACTCAGCGCCAAAAATTATTACGCGCCCAACAGGCAACAGCAACAACAGGCAACAGCAGCAACATCAAGAGCAGCAGCCCCACGATGCAATCTTAGTTGTTGTCTGTGTTGTTGTGGCAGCATTTTGCTTTCTTTTTGCTGCTGCTGTCGCTGTTGTTGTTGTTTTTGTTGTTATTGTTGCTGTGTGTAGCTAGCATTTAATTGCCACATGCAACACATGTTGACGACGCCGACGCCGACGCCAACGCCAGCGCCATTGCTAGCAACAACAAAAAAGTATAAAATGGGACAGCTTGAAAAATTAATAGAAAAATATTTCTAACCATTTTTTAATTTGGGTTTTGTGGGCGGCTATAATAACAACAGCAGCAACAACAACAACAACAACAGCGACGGCAATTTGCTCTTCTTCTTGCAAATTTCATTTCCTTTGGGCTTACTTTTTCATAGTAATTGTGCTTAATGTTATGGATATTTTATGTGGGAACTCAAGCGGCAGTCGCAGAGCCTTTTGCTGAGAGACAGTAAATGAATATGACTTAGTTGTGGACTTGGGGCGATTTAAGTTGCATTCAATTTTCATTTTAATAAGAAAGTAAAAGACAAAGTCTAATAACTTCAAAACAAACCTAAAAAAAACTTCTATAATTTGCGCATGCAACCATGACGTGCCTTTTTCCATGCAGGGAAATGAATGTTTCGATCAATTGGTACTTGGCAGTCATTGTTTTTTACTCCCTGTTCCCATTAAAATTGGGAAAAAGGGAGTTATAAAGTACTTCAAATGTGTGTAACAGGCAAAAGGAGGCATTTCCGACTATATAAACTATATATATATTCTTGATCATGATTCTGAAATCCACAGCCGAGTCGATCTAGCCATGTCCGTCTGTCTGTCCGTCTGTCCGTCTATCCGTCCGTCTGTCCGTATGAACAAACAGATCTCGGAGACTATAAGAGCTAGAGACAATAAACTTGGCATAAACTTTATATCAATGTTGATCAGCTGTGTAAATTTCATCACAATCGGATAAGTAGCACTAAAGTTATGGAAGAAGCTACTACCCCCTTCTCAGCAGCCAGAAACAACAGTTTGACAGGCACTGCACAAGTGCACTGCTTGCTTGTGTTGCAGCTGAACTGCTTGAAATGCAAGTTGGGAGCAGGGAGTCTCGTAGTCGGGCACACTCGACTAGAGCATTCTTTCTTGTTTTAAAATCAAATGTTCTCTTTAAACTATTAGTGTGGTTATGCTCTGGTTTCCAAACATGAAGCATGCATTGTTGAATTTTCATATAGATTGTTGAAAATGAGTTTGAAACTGATCGGCTTAGCAGATTTCAAAGATTTTTCAACATTTGTCAAGAACATTTTGGTTTTAACTATTTACAATTTGTATAAAAGACAACTTAATAGACTTAACAAAGAAATAGTCGGGTAGCACCAGCTTACATTATTCAATTTTAGCAGAACAACTTATAATTCATAAGTTATAAATAGATATAGCTTAATGTGCTGGGTTTGTTCATTTAAGGAAAATATAATAAAGTATTTTAGAATTATCTTTTGTCCAATGGAATTTAATATCTATACACAAGTTGCTACATTTAAAATAACTTTTTGACTCAGCTCAATCGCAACTATCTTGTCCAAGTCCAAGTCCACGTCACATTCTCATTGATTTGAACCTCATCACATCTCTTTCATTTGCTAACCTAAGCAACGCAAATGATATCCTAGCAAAGTTCAATGCCATCTTCTGCTACCAAAAACAAATATGCCATAACTTAGCCAAGGCGCAGAGTCAGGGCCAAAAGCTGCCCTTGGCCAGTGTTGTTCCCTGCAGTTGGCCAAGTCCCCTGGGGCCTTGGCTTGCATACCATTCAATGTCGGGCATAAATTTTCTACCGTGTGCCTCTGTGTAGAGCTAAAAATGTAATAAACAATTTTTGCCAGGCATTTTTTACTGCAGCACTGGCGCGTCTACTAAAAAAAAAAACAAGAAAAAAAAAACAGAAATGCAGGCAGAGACCACAGAACAATAGAAAAAGCATTTTAGCAATTTTTAACATTTTCTTTAATATATTTTTCGTGCCATGCAACGGCAGCAGCAGCAGCAGCAGCACAAAAACACTTTATCATTGAAATGCTGCAAAGTGGCGACCAAAAAAAGAACTGGCGGAAATATTTTTGTAAGTATAATGGACGCAGTTTTTGGCACATGAAAATTAAAAGGGAGGAACTACTATTGTGTCAGTCTCATAAATGACCTGAGAGATAGCTACTCTATAAAAAGGTAACAGTTGAAATCGAACATTGATAGATTAAATAATAATTTTAAATTTAAGAGCACTGTTTCGGTTTCCACTATGGTTAAGATATTAGGAAAGTGATCACATTTTTACATTTGCTAAGATTTTGCGAATTGAATTCACTATTACTTGATTAACTATTGCCATTGCTTACGAATTCAATTCACAAGCTGAATAGCAATACAAAAATTTAGATATTTAAAGAAAATTTCAATTCCGAAAATATTGGCATAAGTGGATACTGGAACAGGCATAAAGTTTTCTCATCAAAAATATTAATGTTGTTTAGTACCTATGTATAAATATTTTATAGAAACTTTAAGCAAGTTGTAACATTAACTTGAAAATTTAAAACTGTTGCTTCAAACTTAGTTTAATTGGTTTATCAAAGGATTATACCCCACAGCAAAGTTATGAGAAGAGCATCACATGGTCAAAGGCACCAGACGCTGAAGAAGAAGAAGAAGAAGCAGAAGCAGGAGCAGAAGACGACGACGACGACGACGACGACGACGACAACGGAAAGTGCAAAATGTTGTACCCACAAATTTTTGCATTGTGTTTTTTGTTAATTGCATACAAAAGTCGCACAAGTCGCCAGGGTCGCAGAGGTCGTTTTTGGAAACTAAGCGGAAAATAACAACTTGAAACGCTCAAGTTCCCTACTTTAATATACTCTGTTTACTCTGTTTATAAAATACTGCAAATGTGTGTATCAGGCAGAAGGAGACATTAACGACTATATAAACTATATATATTCTTGATCAGATTTGAAAAAATCAAAACAATTTAAAATAACTGAAGAACAAAAAGATTTTGTATTGGCAAACAAAATTGACTGTATTATGTATTTTTTTTTTGAGAAATTGTTTTATAAAATTTATATATATAACTTATATATACCACTTTGCTTTGGAACAGAGTATAAAAATGAATGTGGAAATCGTCACATGCGTGTTTATAAAACCATTCAACGTCTTTGGCTTAGACTGTTGCAGTCTGGCAGCCTTTGGAGCTCTGCACTCCCCCAAAGCGTCTGTTGACCGGATGGGCTGCAGTTAGTTGTGTTGGCTTGGCTCACTTCTTGGGTAAGGTTAAGGTTTAGAGAGCTGCTTCATGGCCAGACGTTGAACGTTGAAATTAAATGCGCAAAAATTACGCTGCAATTATGCGGCGTTGGAGACGTTTTGTGAAAAATTATGGCTTTGGGAATTTTGTGCTTTGCCAGCGAAAGTTTTCCGTTTTGCTGCGCTGCGCTGCCCTAGCCCCTGTACAAGCCTGGCTTATATTTTATGGCCATGTAAATGGCAAAAACTGAAGTCCCATCGTTGGGCTTCGGGTATAATAATCGCCCTGTGCCTGGTGAGTGTGAAGTGTTTGCTTTTTGCGTAGGTTGTGTGGCCGTGGAAATTGCAGTTGATGATTAGGCGTGAAATATGCGACGACCATGGCTGTTAAGTGCTGTCCGAACATCGAATCGCCAGAGTATTCATTTTAATGGAGTTGTTGTTAGTGTTCTGTACTTTCAACTTATTGGTCAAGTGTGTTTTGAAATTGTTTGAACTTGAAAATTTGATATTTTTTGTATTTCAATTCAATATATTGCGGAAATGTGGAAAGGCATACCTTTTATCTTTGCTTCGGACAAGGTTTTCTCTTTGTTAAAGTCCTGTTAAACAACAAATAATTTTATGTTAGCTAACTGGAAGTCATCTGCTTGTTAAATGTTTATCCCTGGGAATAGACGATCAGCTAATTTGCACTTCTGCTTGAATTCCGTGTCAAATGATAATTTTGAAAAAATTATGTATAAAATATAATTTGGCAAGTTTCATCTTGCTTCAAATCTATCAGGGAAGCTTCACTAAAACTCTATTCAGAACAAATATTAAATATGATAATTTAATTTGCAAGCAGTAGAATAAACTATAAAGTGAGCAACTTTAATATAATATTAATGTGCTTGCCAAATGCCTTTAGAAATGTGTGCTACTCATTCATATTTTAGAACAAGAACTATTTAGATACCCGTTGACCAAGCTCTTACGTTATTTGAAACTTAATAATAACTAAAATTTTGTTTTCCGTTGTTGGCCAAGTTATCATTTTAGTCTTACCTATATGGCATTATACTTTAACATACACGTACATATGAATATAGCTACTCTGAACACATCTGTCGAGTCTCTGTGCTTACTTTTAACAACCTGGGCTGGCAATACAATTCGCTTGGCATGTCGTTTGCTTTTTGCACAACAATTTCAAGTCATAAAACGCAAAAACCTTTGGCCCTAACAGTCATAAATGTGAACGATTCGCTGGACGACTGACAGACAGACCGACAGAGCGACAGACAAACAGACAGACACTCAGCGAAGAGCTGTCAAAATTGCTCGAGGCAGAGCCTAAGACTGGGGCTGGTGCTCGTGCTGGTGCTGGTGCTGAAGTTGGGGCTGCAGCTGGAGCTGGAGCTGGAGATGGGGCTGTGTCTGCGCCATGGGGCCAAGAAGGCATATCACACGCCCCCACGCACATGGGGAGCAAGAAAGATGCCGCCTGGTTTGGGGCACATGAGTGCGACTGTGGCACCTTATGGAGTGGGTGGAGTCGCGACTAGTTAGAAGAGCCAAGTGCTAGGCAAAACAAAAATTAAAATAAAAAAAAGTAAAAATGCATAAATATGAATGATGAAGACATAAAAAGTATAAAAAGCATTGCGAAATGCCAGACATTCAAAACCACAGAGCAGAGCAGCACACAGCACACAGAACAGAGAACAGAAAACAGAGAGACCAAAGCGAATGCTCAAAAATTATTTCAATTTCAAGTTGAATAAGTTTGCCGTGAAGTTATAAATTTAACAGTCGTCATAATATTTTGAAATCAAAATTACACTATAAACTAAAATACTAAATGGAAGTTGCAGTTTGCCGTTTGGAGTTGGAGTTGGAGCTGCAATTGCAGCTGGACCTATAGTTGAAACCTGGGAATTTAGCAGTCAGGTCGCAGCTGGCGTTGACAGTGCCAACAATTGTGAGCAGGGGAGGATTGGCTCAACTGTCCTGTCTGTCCCAGATCTCAAGTCCCGGGCTCCAAGTCCCAGGTCCCAAATCCCGGCCTGCCTTTCTGCCAGGCTGTTTAATAGCTTTTCGGGGCAGAGTAGCACAAGAAATACAAGAAACACGCCTACAACAGCAAAGAGAACTAGTTGCTGTTGTTGCTGTTGTTATTGCTGGAACCGCCTACCTAATCATTTTGGCGTTGACACTTGACACTTGAAAAGAAATGCGACAATGGCGGCAACGACAACAACAACAGCAACAACAACAACAACGACGACAATGTCTTTCTCTTTATCTGTAGGTCTTTGTCTTAGTCTTGGTTTTTGACTCCCCCATTCCGCATACGACATGTTGTACAAGAGCTATTTTAAAATATTTTCTTTTTTTTTATTTTGCTTTTTGTTTTTTCGTTTTTGTTTAGTCTTTGAAGATTGCGACCAAAGTATCAGCTAGAAGAAGACTGCTGTTCTTCCAGAAAAAATGGATAGTATAACTTAATAGATAGCTTGGTAGAAATGCGTTTACAATTTAAATAACAAATGAGACAGCGTTTTATAAGATAATTTATCAATGAATGCTAACGGCATAGTAACTGGTAGATTACAGAGAGATTCAAATCAATATAATAAGCTTTTTTACGACGACATGAAGCATTGATATTAATCAAATTAGCTGTAGAAATAAAAATTATAAAAATTTAATAATTAAATGAATGATAAGCTCAGTTTAAAATGGTAAATATGGTTTACCTAAGGAAAGCTAAGTCATTAAGTAAGTATTAAATTCAAGTTGTGGAAAATGCAATCTGCCTTTGAGTTGATATGTCCTAACAAGATTTGTAAATATGCTAACGAATATATTTATTTTCTAGTAATCACACTTCTTGTAAAACAAGAATTACTACGAACAAATTTCCTTCCAGAAAACTGCAGTTTCTTTCAAAATGCATTTTGAAAATTCATGAAAATTAAATTTTTTTAACTCAGGTTAGCTTTTCTGTTTTCAATTATTATTCGATTTTTTTCAAACTGTATTGGACTTTGTAAATTAAACGTGAAAAATGAAAAGTTATTGAAAATCATATTTTCCCTTTCACAGAAGACTGAAGCAACAGTTTTGAAGTTGAAGCATAAGTTATGCACTTCTTGATTCGTTTGTGTCTATTTGTACATTTAATTCAATACGTGCTGGGTGTCTCATAGTCGGGCAAACTCGACTAAATCATTCTTACTTGTTGTGTGCACATTTGTGCTAACTCGCTGATGTCTTTGTAACAGATTCCCTCCCACACATTGAAACTCAGTCTTTGACAGCGTCTTCGTTTTTTTTCAGGCTCTGTTGTAATTGATTTGTTGTTTTTTAAATGTAGCACTCATTGCGCTAAAACACTATAAATTATACAGTCAAGATTTGGAGCCTTTTTATACAGATGTGCAGATTCCATTGAGGCGTGGCATTTAGAATGTTGCATGCAAAACGCTGCCAGGCAAATGACGCATGAAAAACAAAATCAATAACAGGGGCGCAAGAGGTATGGAAAAAGTTTTCAGAATTGCCAACTCAGAGCATTTTTGTGGTCGCTTCATTTCACAAGGTCTCCCTGTTCCACAAAGAAAAACAAAATAAAAAAGAAATCACGCTTATTTAAGCAATAATTTCTTGACGCTCTTTTCAGGTTTTTCTTGGTGTATTTTTATATATATATATATTGTATATGTAGTATACATATATAAATGTTTGTATTTTTTTTTGTTTTTTGATTAATGGTCGTGCTCATAAAGTGACACATTGAAAATTGGAAAGCAAATCAAGCACAAAAAGCAGCCGAAAAGTCGCAAGGCAAACGCATGAAATCAGCACAAAAATAAATAAATAAATAATAAAAGGCAAAAAGCGAATGCCAAGGAAATTGTTGCTAAAAGTGTAAAAAGTTGATCCTCTCGCCCAAAGGTCGTCAAAGTGAAAAATTCGATAAACGAAAATGGACAACGCCAACAAAGCAGCTGCGCTGGCTTCAACAGCGACTGCGACTGCGACAGCAACAATGGCGCAGCGCACGAATTGAAACGGAAATCCTTATTGAACTAGAATGAGAATGGGCAAGTAGGGCTCCAAGTTTTAGAGTAGGCACAGGTCAGAGAGCAATGGGCAGTGGGCAGTGGGCAGTGGGCAGTAGAAAGCAAGAATCGCAAGCTGCGCTGCTGCGTCGGCAAACCGGAAAAGCCTGCTGCCTAAAATTTGTGCTGAGTGGCAGCTGAGAGTGCTGCTGCTGCTGTTCTCCGAAGGATCTTGTGTCCAGCGGCGGATGCTTAATGGCATCGCGACACAAAACACAGACGAACACACGTAATGCTCCGGAAATGGCTGGAAATGCCTTTTTCTAAGGCAACATGGCCAGAAGCAGTAGCAGCAGCAAATGTCACTCCAACAGCAGCTGTAGATGCACAAATGTGTCATGCTTGATAGGAAAGGAATTTTAAAACATACACTTGGACACATGAGCGGATAAGCAGACTGGATGCCTGATAACGAATCATCATTGCTAACGATGAACAAATGATTTATCAAGCAAGCAGCTAGATAAGTTATGCAAGTATAAACAAACTCTCAACTTATTTTAACATTTCAATAAAAAAGTGAATAAGAAGAGAAAATAAAGCGGTATTTAGACGATGCAATTCATGTGTGATCGTTTAAACGATGCAAGTAGCTGCAGATACGTCTTACATCACGTATTTTTGACATTTGAAAAACAAAATAATACTGTGAAATACAAATATCATATATAGTTGTTATATTTTTAAGGCATTGTTAAAGAAGATTTAAAAAAAAGGAAAAAGGGATACACCCCCCGAACCCCCGCAAATTGCAAAAAACGCCCACAGCCACAATTTTATAGATAAAGCAACAGTTTGACAGGAACTGGACAAGTTAAGTACGCTGCTTGCTTGTGTTGCCGCTGAACTGCTTGAAATGCAAGTTTGGTATAAAGTACTGCAAATGTGTATAACAGGCAGAAGGAGACATTTCAGAAGGAGACATTTCCGACTATCTAAACTATATATATTCTTGATGAGCATCAACAGCCGAGACAAACTAGCCATGTCCGTCTGTGTATCCGTCTGTCCGTCTGCCTGTCTGTCCGTATGTCCGTATGAACACACAGATCTCGGAGACTATAAGAGATAGAGACATAAAACTTGGCATGCAGGTTCCTATGTACCGAACGCAGATCAAGTTTATTTCAAATTTCGAATGCACCCCCCCCCCCCCCCCCGCACCCCCGCAAATCGAAAAAAACTTCCACAGCCACATTTTTAAAGATAAAGCTTTTATTTTTTTGGTACACATACTTGTTTAATCAATGTTGATCAGCTGTGTAAATTTCATCACAATCGGATAAATAGCTCCAAAGTTATGGAAGAAGCTTCTACCTCCGTCTCAGAAACAACAGTTTGACATATACTGCACAAATTAAGTGCACTGCTTGCTTGTGTTGCCGCTGAACTGCTCAAATGCAGGGAGTCCCGCAGTCGGACACACTCGACTAGAGCATTCTTACTTGTTTTTTCTCAACTTTTGTTCAATATTTGCTGTGTTAAAATCTTTATTATTTTGTTTTTAGTTTTAAGAGTAAAAACTATTAATAAAGAGTAAAAACTATTCTTAAGTAACATTTTCATTGATGTCAAGATCTTATAATGTAAAGAACTTTTGCTCAAGCTGTGATTAAGAATTCCAGAGCACTCTTCAGCACTTTGATCATCGACAAATCATTTTAATGTTGCAAGCATATTTTTAAATATTTCAAAATTATTGCTATTATAGTCAATAGTCAATAAGCTAATTTTGGTATATGGCATACTGCATTGTTTTTCTTTTTTTTTTTGATATCTTTAACTAACAGTTTGTTGCCGCCACCTACACTTTTCAGCAGATTAACACATTGGGTTCGAAGGGGACATTGGCGAAAAGAACTTTAATTAAGGCCCAGAGCAAACGCACAGTCAGTTGCTGAACCTACCACAAAAGCACTTGTTATCCAAGCTGCTGCTCCCAACACATACAATCCAGCCCAATTGTGCTGAGGTGGTCTCTGGAAGAGCCAGGTTGCCAAAGTCCTTGCCCGAATCTGTCTTAACAGCCAATTTACGTAAAAATGCTGGCACACATATGCAAAATAAGCCAGGCCAGGTCCTCATCCGGATCCGGGCATGGCACTGAAAGGGCTTTGTAAGCCAGCTGGAAGTGCAGGTGTTGGTGTTGGTGTTGGTACTGGTGTAGGTGTTGGTGTAGTTGTAGGTGTAGGTATAGTTACAGTTACTGTATGTGCTGATTTTTCATTTAATATCACAAAAAGGTAACTCAGCAGACATCATATACCTCATACGCCTGCTTATACGACTCTTCTCTCACCAAGCTATGTGTGGATTGGCACCTCGAGAGCAGCTGGACACATGGCGCCCGTAGTTTTAAGCATAACGAATTGGATTGTCATGCCAATCGATAAATATTTGAACATGGACTGCTACAACAAGGCGCCTCTTAATGTGGGCTAAGTGGCTGGATATACTCGTATGTGGGATGTGGGATGAGGGGCTCTGCCATATGGCGTGTGGCAAGCGAATTAGGCCCCCAAAACAAGAACAAGAACAAGAACAAGAACGAAAACAACATCGAGCGCAAGAGCTAGTTGAAAGCCTTTGGTCAATATTAAATGACAGCTCTTGAAGCGTACCTTGTGCGGGCCAAGCCATCGAAAGGATATGCTAGCTCGAATCCTCGTAGCGTTTGCCAAATAGAATTTAAATCTGTTAAATCCTCGTACATGACAGTTTTCTGTGTTGAATTTGTCTCTGCTTCAATTGTTGCAGTCTTTTTCTTCTACTTTTTTTATTTTTTATTTATTTTTGCTTATGGCTGCTGGCAGTCTGGCTGAGAGCCACCTCCAACCAATATTCTTGAACCACCCAAAAAACACACTCCACTCAGTGCTCAGTCCTTTCTTCAGTATTTGAACTGCCTGTAGATTTTATCTTTTAAGCTTTCGCTGGTGTGTGTGGTCTTGAGGTGATTTTGATTGAGTGCGATTTGTACTTTGTGTTGCCTACGTGTTTTGGTTTTTTAAATAATATTTACCTCATGTGGCTGTACTTTTTGTGTATCTAGGATTTATTGTTGCCTTTGCTTTCTGATTGCACAGGATGAAGCAGCAGCAGCAACATACCAGAGTTTGACTGCGACTTTCACTTTTATTACTCGTATATGCCAACGGATATTGTTTGATATTATTTGCTGTTTGCCATTTACTTTTTAGTTTGGTGAGTTTTTACATTGCCCTGGCATAAGTAAGTATTTGCTCAGCCGTAAGAAAGGAAATGGATTTATTATAGGGATAACGTACAAGGAAATTGATATGGGAGGGATAAAAGGAGCATTTGATGATAGCTCAACTAACATTGGGGTTGCTTAAACGAAAATATTGAATCACATTCTGAATGCTGCGAGTAGTTCTACTCGAGTAACACAAATTTTTAAGAAAATATACTTAAAATTGAAACTTAAATCGAATTCACTAATAAATTTCTGAATAGCATAAATGAGTACAAGAAACTTTCTAAAATTAAGACAACTTTTGTTAAAGTATGTTTTTTATTTATATTATTATTTATTTATTATTTATTTATATTTAAATTAAAATTAAATATATTATTTAAATGAGTTAAATATTAAAATGATAATAATAAAGTTTAGGAAAACATTAAAAATATAGCTGGGATTAAAAAAAATGTATCCAACATTTATTGACACTTTGACTATGGTATACATGTTGGTATATACCATAGGCAGACAAAGTGTTAAGATCGGCCAGATCGGGCAACTTTAACATATAGCTGCCATTGGAGCGATCGGTTGAAAAATAAGTTTTTGTAAGAAAAACTTTTTTGTTTTTCAATATAACTCAGCCAAACTCACTTTACCTAAGATTAAGAACAGTTTGTAAGTGCTGACAAAATTTCAGAAAAATCGGACGACTAAGTTTTTGTATGAGTAACTTTTTTGTTTTTCAAGATAACTCAGCCAAATTGAATTTACCAAGTTTTAAGTATATAATAAGTCTTTACAAAAATTTATTTTATTAAACGTACAGAAATCAGATTATATCGTAGTCGGGAGAACTGCTTTGTAAGATCATTTAATATTCGAAAGGCCGTTTTCATAAGTCATCAAAATGGAAAAAAAGAAGCTATTTCACCTGAAGATTACTTAAAAGATCTGTAGAGTTCTAAAAAATACCTTTCTAACGATTTTTTGAAAAACATGAATAACATAGAAGTGACAGGCAGAGATTGGTTAGAAACAAAAGAGCATTACTTTAAATTTTAATGACATCAGAAAACCACAACTTATAAGATCAGAAAAAAGCTCGTCATTCATGAGTTTAGAAATTAGACAATGGTTAAACGGACTAAGCAAATGTAGAATGACTACTGAAAATTGAAAATAAAATTGTATCCCGTTTCCAGGATACCCCATTCAAAAATAGTATGTCTAAAATTTTCCCATATCTCTAGGTATTTTTTTTTTTTTAAGTTTAATTTTTTTAAACTCATTTGTCTTATTTGCGATTCCTGGTAAGAGTAGATGTAGTATAATTTATAACATGGACAAGATTATTAAATTGAGATCATAAGATACGAAAAGGGTTATGGATAAGTTTTGAAGAGAAAAAGAAAGAAAGTTTCTTGTACTACAAAACTAATGCTGCCATTTCTTTCAAGTATTTGATGACTTTTTCCTTATTTGATCATAGATACGCAACTTTTCACATTTACTTCATTCTAATTAACTTTTAATTGGCAAGCTTTCTCATTCAAGTTTTGGCATGTGTCATAAATGGTCTCAATGATCACTGATTAAAACTCACGCGTCTAAATTTAAGCACTTTTGTGCCAAACTTACACACCTTTCAAAAATTGATGTTGATTCATATGTAGAATTTCTCAAGTTCAATGTACAAGAGGCCAATGGACTCAGTCAGGCCTGCAAATTATTCATTTGGCTTACAACTGCAGGCTTAACTATATACAGCAGACCATAAATATCTGCTCTACTCGTAAACTAAACAAATTAGCGCCCTAAAGATCCGAGGCAGATAGTCTAAATGGGGACTATCTTCTTAATGCTAAATCGATCATGAAAGCGGCAAAGGCAGGGCAAAAGCAAAAGCAAAAGCAAAGGCAAATTCAAAACATAAACAAAAACTCGGTCAAAAGAGTCGAGCTAATAGAGTAATAGCATAAAGACAGTTCAGATTCGGAACATTTTACGATTGCAATAAACAACAAAAAAATGCTTTGAAATTGATTTACGAAGCGATATAAGTCAACAGATCAGCTGTAAATTAAGCACTTAGCGCATAGCGAAATTACACTGAAATGAATCTCTGCGAAAGTAGACAGAACAAAACATTTACAGTATATAAGCCAGCCGTGATCATTGTTTAGAGCACAGTCATCACCCACTGAAGCTTCTAAGATGTTCAATAAGTTTGCTCTAAGTTTGCTGCTCTTTGCCATCACCTGTGTGGCAATAGGAGCTGCCAATCAAGGCGGCACTGGAGAGTCCTTGAGAACTAAGGGTAAGCAGCATAGCCAACTGATCTGATTAAAATATATATATTTATACATTTGTTGTCTTTTACATTTTAAACAGCACCTGTTCAAACTGTTAAAATTCAACCTCGCCTGCTGGGTAACTGGCATAGACGCGATGAAGGCAAAGCTCAGCCGCACTTCATCATTGTCAACTCGGAAGGTGGCACCGATAGACATCATTCCCATCACCATCAACCCCACCAGCACTATCCCAGCTACTTTCCATATCCATACCCAATGCCACAGCCAAACACTCCACCCTTTAACATTCCAGGACTAGCCGACTACTTTAGAAATGGCAATCCCTCCATTATCATTGTCAATCCGAACAATGCCCAGAATCTCACCTTTCCCGCTGCTCCTGCTGCTGCTGCAGCTGCTGGAACCGGCAGAAATACCGACAATCGCCGCAGCTCCATTCCCATTGTTGATCTGCTGCAGGGTCTTAACAGCCAGGGCAGCATTTCAGATGATGATACCGAGGCGATCAGTGGAACTGAGAATGCTGAGTCGGAGGTAGCCGCAGCAGCACCACCTCCACTTGTATTATATGGCAATGAGGAGCGCGATGAGGACTATAATGAGGATGAGGTGGCCTTGCTGGAACGCCAGGCTGCTCGGGGCTTGAGTACCAGGAATTTGTTGTCGTTCCTGTTGCAGGATAAGCGACGCAGGCGCATTCAGGAGGCTGTTGCCGGCATCTACTTGCGAAACTACAATGTGAATCGAAAGTGAGCCGTCGAAAGGAACACTGAGTGAATTTTGTAGTCCACACAGATGTGAATCGAAAGCAAATAAATTGAAATTATCAACGGCAAAAGCCAAGTTAAGCCAAGCCAAACCAACACAAGCAAAACCAAACTCTCTTCTCTATTTGTCTTCATTATGCTGTTGCCATGGTGCACACTTTATCATAGTTCCCCGGAGAAATCTAAGCTGAGTTGTTTCTAGTTGCCAGCGTTGTCCTTGTCTCAGCAGTTTGGCCATATTTGCTCTGTTTCTACTATTCCATTATATATATATACATACATACATACATACATACATATATATGGTACTATACATACAATTTTTATTTTTTTTTTTGTATTCTTCTTGTATTTTTGTTGGGCCAACATTTTGAGCTTTCGCATTCTGCTCATTGTAACGACTTTCCGAGCAGTCGCAGCACTAAAATAATCTGCAACTGCAGTTGAAATATTTATTTGCAATTCCCCAAACTAACGTGTGCTTCTTCAGCTCTAACTCTACCCCTCTACCCCTCTTCCCCTTCTCCCACACCCTTTGCTACAAACTGTTACACGGCAGCAGGTGGCCAAGGAATGAGGCAGCCACTAGCTAAACCTTAGTTTTGCTTGGGGATTGCTTCAGTTTTGGTTTGGGTTTGGGTTTGAGTTTGAGTTTTGGGTCTCGGTTTGGAGATTCAAAAAGTTCTACGTTTCGAGTAGTAGTTGCATTTATTGTTTCAGGCACAAAACTTTTGGAGCCAAAACGAAGTTCACATAATTTGTATTGCATTGTTTTTGGATAGATAGTTATAAACGAGCATGTGTTGAAATAACTAAATTATGAATACAGTTAATGAGTTTGAAACGCATAATAAATCTTTTAACAATTCAAATGTATATAAAATTCAATTCAAATTGAAAGCCAAACAAGAAAGAAATGTTATCTTCGGCGTGCTGAAGATATATACAATCAAATAAATACACCTCTACGCGAGGTTAAAGTCTAGGGACGATGCATATTAAGGCCACAAAACTTCTGATATCTAATTTTGTGACCAAGTATTTTCTGATTAATATAAGATATTTCTTAAATAGTAAAATGAGTTTTGCATTCCTCACGTTGCGCTAAAAGATTAAGCTTTTTCCCATTAAAAATGGGAAAAAGGGAGCTATAAAGTACTGCAAATGTGTGTAACAGGCAGAAGACAGAGACATTTCCGACCTTATAAACTGTCCGTCCGTCTGCATGAAGGCAGTTCTTTTCCACAGTTTTGAAGCTAGAGCAACCAAACTTGGTATACATGTTGGTATATACCATAGGCAGATAAGGTGTCAAGATATATCCCCCACCCCCACCCCTTCCCCCACAAACTGCAAAAAACTATATCTTCCACAGTTTTTTAGCTAAAGTAACCAAATTTAGCACAAGGGTTAATTATAACTTCCTTGATTGATCTGACAAAAAAAAAAATTTGGCCACACCCTACCCCGCCCCCGCAAATAAGCAAAGTGTGTGTCTCCCACACCCCTTTAGCTAAGATCACCAAATTTAGCAGGTTGAATTCTATTGCCCTTTTCAATAGATTGGATAAAAATAAGTTTGCCACGCCCACCTCCGCTCTTGCAATCGAGCAATGTTTGTTTCTCCCAAACCTGTAGAACGGGCCCAACCAAACTTAAATTGATAGCAAAAATACAATTTCCACGCCCACTTCTGACTCCGCAAAGGCGCGAAAAAAAGAGTATATCACAGTCGGGTATCCGTTTCATTATAATATTCATTTCAATTTCAACAACAATTTCACCAAAAATGAATCAAATTCACTTTTACCCTTTTATCCATTTTTCAAAAATTATTGTTTTATTGTTATTAAGTTAACTGATTAATGCTCAAAATATATAAATGTTACAATATACAAATGATAAATATTTTTATAGCCACACATTTTTGATTAGAGAAGCTAATAATATTATTCTTTCATACACAGAACTATTTTGAAAATTGTTAACCTTTAAGTTGTTGCCTCATTTGTTGCAGAAGACATAACATTACTTTCTCATTTGCTTGTCAGTTATGCAGAAAACTTTGTAGACTTTAAGAAGCGTTAAAGTTGAAGGCATATTTCGTAGACGGCATAAACTTTTGGCCAGACTAGTACCAAATTGTGGTAGTAGTTGATGTTGTACTTGCAGATCCCAAACTATGCTCGGCTCACATTCCTTTAGCTCAGTAGTTGCCCATTTCATTGTTGCTCTGCTCTGCTGTGTTCTGTGTGCTGTGTGCTATGTGTTGTAGTTGCCGTATGCCATGAAGTAGGATACGAGCTGAACAAGGTAGCCAAAGCGCTTACAAAAACAAAGTAGAGAAAAAAAGAAACTGGCAACCCACCTGGAGCAACGTACCTCAAACCAGCTGTCTAGGAGTCTAAAACTCCTTTGGCAGACTTTTTATGCAGCCTGTGCATAGCACACGGATACCGTTGTGGACAGAGAAAGAAAGCTGGAGACAGAGATGGAAATAGAGACAGAGATGGAGACACAGACACGGACACGGTAGCTCGGTGCTGCCTGCCGCCTGCTGCCTGCTGCTTGCTGCCGGTTGTTGCATGTCCTGCGGCGGCCGAACTTGTTTGAAATTTGACGTGTGTAGTTTGCTGTCCTGTTGGGAGCTGGAGGAGCTTCGAAAGCTGGGAGCTGGTAGCTGGTTGCTGGTAGCAGGGCGCTGGCAGTCAGGAGTTGCACTTATTTTTGCAAATTTATATGCAAGCTGCAGCGGCAAAAATGTTCGTTTCAATTTCGCTTTTTTGCTCGGCTTCGCCTAACAAATTGATGAATGTCTTGACGCTGTGCTTTGCCTGCCTTGGCTGGAATGGTGCTGGAAAGGAGCTGGAAAGGAGCTGGAAAGGAGCTGGAAAGGAGCTGGAGCTGGAGCTGCAAATGGAGCTCTGTAGTTGCTTTGGTGATTTGGAGCTGGGCTTGGGGGCCTTTTGAAGAGCATTGTTGGCCTGCTGACTGGCCAAGTTTAGTAAGATGAATGTTTGGCCTGGCAAATGACAGGCAGCGGAGTGCATTCCATCTTGATTTTTGAGTGCATAATGACAGGAGAAGCCACAGCGTACTGGTTCAGCCATGTAATTGGTTAGCACCGACCAAGCAGCATGTTCCATGCTTCTTAAAGTGCTCTGCTCTGCTCTGTTCTGCTCTGCTCCAAGTGCTGATGTCAGTGGCAGGCAAAAAAGGAGCAGTCCAATATTCACATAGTACGAGTACCTTCACCAAAAAAATAGCTAAAGACTATAGCTATCAAAGGCAACCGGATAAGCTTTGGTGGTGGAGGCGTCGTCATCGTCGTGGTTTGTCTCGGTTTGCAATTTCACAAATGGATTTGTTGTAATTTCTTTTGCAACAGCACCTGATGCTCACACAGCGACAGATAGATAGACAAACAGTTGGACAGACACACAAACACACATACACACAGACAAACAGTGCAAACAGAAATACACAAAACACAAACAATGTGGAAATACGAAAAAAACACAAAAAAAAAGCACAAAACAAAAATAAAAATGAAAATAAAAAAGGCGAACAACGCGTTGCAAACGGTAGAAACTTTTACACTTTACACATTTTCACATATGAAAATATTTTTTGCAAGTTTTTATCACTACTCCAAAGACCCCGCAGTGTCCCCCACCCCTCACAATTCTTGCTGAGCATTGAGGGGGGAGAGGTATGTGGCGCAAAACATTTATGGGATTTGTGTTTGCCAGACATGTTTGCATTTTGTATATGCGATATGTTTGAAAATCCCATTTCTACCATTTCGTTTGTTAGGTGGCAATGGGTTTGGATTTGGGTTCGGTCCACGATACGTATATGCATAGCACAGAAAGCGTTTTCTATTTTTTCATTCCCCCAAATCATGGGAAGTTGCAAGTTGAAAACGCCAGGAAGACAGGGAGAAAGGGAGTTTAAAAACTCGATTAACATTCTTAACTTTAGCTTTGTATTTGTACTTATTATTTTGAACATGCTTAGGGAATATGTATTAAAGATTAGTTGTTTAGTGGTATTTAAAAAACTATTCATTGTTTTAACGGTATAACTATAATACCGTCTATAAGAGAATAAGAAATTTGTTCCATTTTTTGTTTTTTGCTTCTAGTTCTCAAACGGTTTAAGTATTCACTTAGTCTAATGCTCGTATCAATCACTTTTTTCTTATTTGACTTTTATTTATTAATGTTATGTGAGCTTGTTTTGCATTGATTTTGGTACTGTTGCTTCAGGATCATCAGCTCTATTGTTAAATGGTAATAATTTTACTACCCTTTATTAACGACTCAATTAAGAATGCAAAATTGACAACTTATTTGCAGGACTTCGTTTGTATTTATAAGTCAGACAAATCTGATTGAAATCGTTTGATTTAACCTCTTTACGGGCTATCAATATTTATCAAAAAATGCAAAAGTTAATTAAATAATAAACAAATAGAGGTAAGATTGGTCGAGTTAACTTGATGAACAACATTTTTGACCCATTATTTCTACATTGGCTGTTGATGCTGATCAAGAATATATATACTTTATACCATTGCACATTTCGTGCCAGAACTAGGAAATAATAATGCCGGCAAAAGTAAACTAATAAGCCCATCTGTACTAAAAATTTCTTGTAAAACAAGTAAGAATACTCTAGTCGAGTGTGCCCGACTACGAGACTCCCTGCTCCCAACTTGCATTTCAAGCAGTTCAGCGACAACACAAGCAAGCAGCGCACTTAACGTGTCCAGTTCCTGTCAAACTGTTGTTTCTGCCTGCTGAGACGGGGGAAATAGATTCTTCCATAACTTTGGTGTTATTTATCCGATCGTGATGAAATTTACACAGCTGATCAACATTGATACAAATATCAAAGATTTATCTTTAAAATTGTGGCTGTGGGAGTTTTTTTGCGATTTGCGGGGGTGCGCGGGGGTGCAGCCGAAATTTGAAATAAACTTGATCTGCGTATGGTACAGGAACCTGCATGCCAAGTTTGATGTCTCTAGCTCTTATAGTCTCTGAGATCTGTGCGTTCATACAGACAGACAGACGGACAGACAGACAGACAGACAGACAGACGGACATGGCTTGTTTGTCTCGGATGTTGATCCTGATCAAGAATATATATAGTTTATTTAGTCGGAAATGCCTACTTATGTCTGTTACACATATTTGCAGTACTTTAGAGCTCCCTTTCTTTTACTGTATGATTCCTACTTGAATTCAGTGCTTAATCTCTGACCTTCTCCAGTTCTAATAATGTGTAAGAAAGCTGATCTTAACGCTTCTATATCTCTAATAGTCAACTCAATTTTCTTTTCCAGTCTTTTAAGATCCAATGATCTGTTTTTTGCTTACTGAAAAATGAACATTTTGCGTGCCGGATATTTCTTTGTTTGCTCACATGTTGAGCAGCTGCATGTTGTTGTGGCAGGAACACTTCAAAAAATGTTGAATACTCGTATTCGAGTATAGAATTTATTATTAATATGCGACCCCAAAGTAAGCAGCCATAATGACCACAAATGGCCATAACTATCACATTCTCCTCTATCCCTTGCTCCCCCTTTAAGCTGGTGTTGCGCTGTCGTCTGTTTCGCTTTATAAATGACTTTTGTTCACGTTAGAGTCGACGACGTCGCCAACTTAAGTCATAATTTTCCATCATAATTTTCTATTTTTCTATTTATTATGTCCAAGTATTGTATTTGTTGTTGTTGTTGTTGTTGCTGTTGTTTCGAGTCCTTATTGTAGTTTAGCTTGATTAGTTTCTTTCTATTTTTGTTTCTGTCTCTTCCATTCGCACGCTTCCTTTACCAAGTCTGCCAGTCGCCATATTATATTGTATTTAGGGAAGTTTGCCAACTTTATGCCCACTATAAGCAAATTGAGGTTATGTTGACTTTGTTTAGTGCTTTCCTTTCGTTCTACTATTTGCTTGATTGATGTGCTCGATAGATTGTTGATTGAGTGCTGAATGTAACAGTTTGAGATATACATTTTATTTCTTTAAGCAGTTGGCTTTGCCAATTATAAAAGCTGTGATTATAATACTAAATGTGCATACCTATTATAATTAAACTAAGAATTGTTTGCACAATATTTATACTTTTGATAAAGAAACTTTGCACATTTTATAAAGTTATGTGGGTTAGGAATGTTATGAAATCTAACTTTTTTTTGTATTAATATTTACTCTATTCTTTAAGTTTTGGGAATATAAATCTAATATAACAGCCCCTTTAGCTCCTATTTGAAGAGTGTTAACCTTATATGCATACTCCAAACTCCTTCATTTCGCAATACCACTCCCATAAATAAGATTTAAAAAAAAAAAAGAAAAAACATGAAGAAAACATAACCGAATGCACGCCCACACAAACGGCAATAAAATTATATAGAAATCACCGAAGGGGCGCACAATAAATTCCAAAATGAAATGAAATGTGCCGCCAACTGGCAACAACATTATGTCAAGTGTGCATGCAGGCGACACCTGCAACAGAAATCACACAAAAATACAAAAAAATACACAAACACAAAAAAAAAAGAATAATTCACAGAACCAGCGTTCAACTGCGGAAGCAATGTATTTGGGTAGACGTACTACGTTGGGTGGTTCCCGCGCTTTGTAGGCCGCTCCGATTACAGGCGAAATAAAAAATAAATATATAAAAAAAAAAACAAATTAGATTGCTCTAGTTCAGTGTGCTCAACTTGAAAATACTCTAGCATAGTTCCATGCACCGAATAGAAACGTTTCTATTTCTGTGCAAGACGCTTGCTTTCACGATGCAACATAAAAATGCATGAAAAAGTGAGAAGAAAATACATTGTCTGAACACAGCGTTAGTGAAAGATGTAGGAATACAAAACAGGCACGATTCAAGCAGTAAACGTTAGCACTGCTTGCTTGCCGTAAAAACATGAGTGCTGGAGAAGAGTTTCTTGAATAACTTGGATGTTGATGGAAGCATATGTAGGATGCTTGTTGATATCAATAAAATGGTGGTTAGAAACTGGCTATGATAAATGTCCCTGAGATGCCAGCGACTAAAGTATTCTTAATTGTTTAAACTAATATATATTCATTATTTAGAGTATTATTAGCTGATAATTATAATCCATGTTAGCAAACGTATAATATTTCATATTTACAGGGTATACAGTGTTATAAAAAGTCCAAAAAATTGACCACGTTCGGCGCATTAGATACTTTGATGTGCCATAGCGCATTTTGTGTGCTATTTTTAAATGTTTGCAGCGTTTGCACAGCAGGTGGGGAGCCTTTCCCTGTACCTCAGCCTGAGTCTTAGCCTAAGCCTATGCCTTGGTTTGGGCCTGAGCCTGAGCCTGTGAAGTACCGACCCAGCAACGTGACCAACTAGCCATGTTGACAAAATTGAGGGTAATGTTAGCTGGGTCCACTTGAAACTGTCAATAAATCAAAGAACATTTGTCATGCACACGCCTGAACATTGTCTCAAGATTTGCGAGCTGCTTGACTGCTTGACTGCCAATCCATAGGCCCAGAAAAAAACACATCCATGTTCAGTTTCAGAGTTTTAGACAAGTGCTGAAAACCTTACAGTTCTTTTTGATCTTTGGTCTCTAGTCTTTTCTTATACCTGTTGCGCAGGCGCCGCTGAGCACAGTTTATGAGAGTGTTCTGTTGTTCTTGAAGTCTGTTCAATTGATTAGATTAACGGCCCAAGATAACAACTTCAACTTGAACGTAAAAAACTGAACTGCTGAGCAGCAACTGCTACAGTTTTGTTACTGACCACAGCAGAGCAGACTGCGTTGCAGACTGGACAGTTCTCAGACCCAGATCTCAGTTTTTAGTTCTCAGTCCTCGGTCCTCGGTCCTCAATGTAGTCTCCATGTTGTTCAATGCAGACACATAAATCATTTTTGTTTATTAATATAGTTTGGTTTTGCCTGCGTCTCTGCTCTGCTCTGCTCTGTGTTGTTTTTTTTTTTGTTCTTTTATTTTGGCAATTTTGTTTTGTTACTTTTCAAAATCGATTTACAAATTTATATGCAAGTTGAGTTGGGACTTTGCAGTTTTGTATAGACGATGCGGATTTATATTATACTCGTTGCTTTTGTTGTAGTTACCCTTGTAGCACATAAAAATGTTTAGAATATGGATAACAACATGCAGTTGTAAATTTATTATTACGTTTGTTGTTTCAAATTCGATTTATGAATGAAGTTGGAACATGTCAAAACAAATGTTTTAACCCGGCCTTCAATATAACAGTGATTATAATTAATATAAATAAATTGGAAATGCCTTAACTGTCTTGTTAAATAAAATATTTAGGCCTTTTCCGAGTTTGGTATATTTTTGACATGTGCAATCGAAAGGATTTCGTACGATTTATGAAATAGTGCTATGGTTTTTTGATTGGAATAATTTCGTTTTCTCTTCGAATCCGACTTTTGATGGCAAACATTTCTATTTAGTTGTCATCTG
Organism: Hirtodrosophila cameraria; assembly: GCA_949708635.1. Taxonomy (NCBI): domain Eukaryota; kingdom Metazoa; phylum Arthropoda; class Insecta; order Diptera; family Drosophilidae; genus Hirtodrosophila; species Hirtodrosophila cameraria. The sequence continues at coordinate 54,203,137 of OX453090.1, forward strand.
GTAGGCATATGGGCATTTCTAGAAAAAGTTAAGCCAGCACCAAAAATTTCAAAGTCATTATTTATACTTATTTCTTCTGTTTCTAAAGTGATCAATAAAGTGTATCTACAAACTGTGCTATTGAAATTCTTGATTTTCGTGAAAAGTTGCATAAAATTCCATTTATATGACGTTAAAGAACAAAATTACTTAAGATAGTAAACGCCCAGACAGTATTAGTTACTTATAACATTTTGCTATGCTCTGTGTATAATTTGATTTTGCCACTTTAATACATTTGAAAATAATCTTTTAAAATGTTACATAAATAAACAAAACTATGCCCCTTCAGCTCTCTAGAAAAATGTTGATTAAAAAAAAAAAAAGAAAAAAAAATAAATAAATAAACATAAATAATGACCCACACACAGCTTCATAAGATTTGGCGTATAAATATTCATACAAAAAAGAAAAAAAAAAAAAAAAAAAAAAAAAAACTATGCATAAAGCGAAGCGAAGCGAAACGAAGCCGACTGACCACTTGAAAGAAAATTAGATAAACGAATTGAATTGAATTTAGTTAGTCAGTAGGCAGCTGAAATTATAATAATGCGTTACACATTGTGTAGGCAGGGCAGCATCGAATTGAAGACCCTATTGAGGCCTTAGTTAGTTGTTCGAGCCTCGGGTTTCTTCTATTTTCCACTGCAACATTTCTTTACTAATTAACAAAACAACACAAATTAGTAAGACCCCCTCAGATAGAGGTCTAAAGTCTCTTGGTAAACAATGAAGGCAGTGTGAAAGATTTCGAAGCTGGCATCGTAATATATCGTATAGAGAATGCACCTCCCGCGGCGATTCCATCGTCCACAATCGCATATGAAAATTGTTTAATAAATTAATTACTTACGATAGTATCGAAATAAAGTGCCTGAAGTTGTTGGCATTTAGCTTGAAAATTTCTAGCTAAATATTATATTTTTGGAGTAAAGTTCAAAGTTGACTGCAGGTTTTCATTAGCTGAAAATGTTTTTTGATTATAATTTCATTTTTATGCTTTTTTTATAGGGGTACAATGAAATTAATAAGTGGTTTGTGAAGAAATGATATTGAAGTTTTTAAGAAATATGGTTTAAATTTAAATTAAATAATTTTAAATAATTAATAATAAGTTTGCTAAAAACTGTTTGTTTTTTACAGCTAAGTTCCGAACTTTTCTGATTTCCGATCGGAATGGCTTCGAACCAAAGTTTTGATAGCAAAGACTCTGATAAAGTTTTTTTTTTGTGCTTTGCAGACAGTTTTTTTAATTTAATAACAATAATTTAATTTGACTTGAATCTAATGAAAAAATTAGCTAGATCCTTTCTAAATAAGTTGAAAATTTAAAAAAATAAAAATGATTTTAAGAATCTGTTCTTTGAATTTCCTGCATAATCTGTCAAAATTGTTGAAAACGTAAGAGTTCAACGATTTCAGAAACTTAGGACAGCAAACAGTTTTGTTTTCGAAAATATCGAATGGAATCGGAATTTGGCACAGACCAGAATATGTATGAATTGAAAAATGAGATATTTAGCAGCACATATATATTTATATTATAATACTATATTTTAAAAATCAATTCTTATTCAAGTCTTTGCTACCAAGTAGTGCATTCAATGTTCATCATTGCCTCGGCATCTTGTTTCTCACATTTCTTAGGCTCTATCATTTTGTTTTCATATCGCATTAGAAATCTAAGTCAATGAAAATTATTTAATTAAATTGTTTCTTTGAAACCCTGTGTGTGCCCAGCACAGCAGAGCACATCACAGCAGAGCACAGCACACAAAGCATCATTGTCATCTTCATCAGAGTGAGTTAGTCAGTTAGTTCTGTCGATTGCTGGGATTGTGTCTAGCTATTGTTGTTCGTTAGTGCGTCATCAAGAGTAAACGTAAGTATTCTTTTTATTTCAATTTCTTTTTTAAAAAAAAAAGAAGAAAAAAAAGAGAGTCTGCCACACATACACACACACAGCAGCTGAGGGAAGAGGGCAGAGTGTAGCAACGGGGAGCACTTGTTTTAAATTAATCTTCATTAGGGTCAGCAATACAACAACAACAACAACACAAGTGGTGGGCTTTCGAGGTCGTTGTGGCACAGCTGGGCATATGTGGCAAGAAGCAGTAGCATCTGCCTCTGCCTTTGCCTTTGCCACTGCCTCAGCTTCTGCCCCAACTCATAACATGTCATACTATTCTGTTGCCTGGCGCGAACTTTGATTGAATTTTCATTAATTTCTGCTGCGGTCACAACTTTTCCGGCAAATGTGCGTCATAAATCATAGGACTATAAAAACAACGTTGCAAACGAAGGAAAAATTTTGCAACTGGAGAATGTTGTCAACTTTTCACTTTTAATTAGTTGGCAACCTGCAAAAATGTGGGTCACGTTGCACGGGGCATAAATCAAAAATTCACTTCTGCAAATATTTGTGCAAAAATTTTGTGTCATGCATGCCACCTAAAAGTATGCAACAGTGCGCTGCAAGTGGGCGTGGTCAGGCTGGGCGTTAACAGCTGTTCATGGCCTGTGGTTTTTTTGGTTTTACGTATATTTTCTTTTCTGTTTTTTTTTTTTTTTTTTTTTGTAATTTCATTTGTTTTTTTTGAAACGCCTAACAATGTCAAAAAGTTTGTGCAGCAGCTCATAAATATTAATTTAAAAAGCACGCACACAATTTATTTCAATCAGCAAACATGCAAATCTTTTCAAAATTAACTAACTGTGCTGACTATATTCGATGAACTTTGATAAGCTTTAACTAAAAACCAGCCCAGCAAATAGAAGATACAACTTTAAAGCACCTGACTCAGACACGCGTTAGTGCAACACCAACGCCAACACCAACACCAACACCAACACCAATAGCAACAACAACTGTAACTTGTCTGGCATAACATTGCCAACAGACTGTTCAGACTGTCCAGACTGGTTCAGGTCCAGTCTGCTGCCCCCTAACTTCGTTTCTCTCTGTCGAACTTATCCAGCAGACATGTAAATTATGTTGGTTTTTGGCCAGTTTGAAAATTTGCAAGCATTCAGAGCCACCTCTCCCTCCCAACTCTTCCCACTTGTTACTTACCAACCCACTTTACAGTTCTCGTGCTCAGTTTTCAGTTATCTGTTCGTCTGTTTTTGTGCCTGCTTAAAACGTTTCTAATTTCTGATTTCTGATTCCTGAGAGACAGAGACAGGCTCAAAGATTAAACAAAGACTGTTTAAGAATTAAGAATTGTTTTTTTTTTTACTGCAGTTTTATTATACAGGAAATGGAATTGTGACCTTGATCATTTTATTGTATGCACAGTTTTAGAAATGTTTGCTTGCAATTGTCTGATAAGAATTTGTCATCATAGCCAAACCAGTTTCAGACAGTATACTTGTTTTCGAAATTGTTGAATTTATTCATTTTTTTTTTAAAATATTTTTGAAAAAAAAAGAGTATATTGGGCTTGCGAAATGTCCGTCCTTCCGTCCGTCTGTCCGTCCGTCAGTCCGTCCATCTGTCCGTCTGTATGAAAGCAGTTTTTGAACTAAAGCAACCAAACTTGGTGTACATGTTGGTATATACCATAGGCAGACAAAGTGTCAAGATCTCCTGGTTTTGAACAGAGTTGAATAGGAAACATTGTCAAATCATTATAAAAAAGAAAAAAGTTGTGATATATTTTTATAATTTTCTTTCGAATTCATATCAAGAATGTATCCAATGGACGTGGTCTGGTTATTAATTGGAAAGTCACCAGAGGATCTAGCCAATGATTTTATTTTTGACTTCTTCTGGTTAGCTTTTAAAGGCTTATGCTGGATCGCATTGATTATCATGGCGATTGTTATTTTTGTATTTTGTTGCTGTAAGGGATTCTCGTATATTGGAACTAAAACAACTACTAAAAATGTAAACGTGACAACAACTGCCACTTAAAGAAGAATACTTTATATCGGAAAGACAAACCAGCATGAAGATTCAAGATGTTTTTAAGTTTTATTTATTTTTTATACCTTATTAAAAAGTATGCATAAAATAATGTTTTTTCTAAAAAATAATTCCATTTAACCAGCTTACAACATTCTCAACGTATTTCAAGGACTTCGTTGGGTTACATAGGTCAGGACAAACGATCGTAGTTGATCTCTAGCCACATTTTGATATGCAGTCGGACTACCAAAAGACAAGCCAGCGCGAAGATACAATATGTTTTTAAGGTATCTTTATTTTCGAATGGTATGCATAAAATAATGTTTTTTCTTAAAAATAATTCCATTTAACCAGCTTTAGCAAAGACTCAAAGAACACTGCAACATTCACAACGTATTTTGTTCACAAGAAATTTGATTGGACATTGCTGAATATCCAAATAATTCTCATTTTTATATGCAGTCGGACGATCAAAAGAAGCCCTTAAATTTACAATTATATTTAAGAAAAAATTTCGGCGCTTTGTTTGTATACAAAAACGCAAGTGTTCTTCATTTATTTTTTAATAATTTATATATCTTTCTATTGTGTTGCCAAATCTACAATTATGTCTTTCATTTGATTTCAATAGTTCAACTTTTTCTACTCTTTTTTTAATTTTTTTGAAAAAGAAAGAAAATTTAGTATATTTTGGTTTTTGAAATGTCCGTCTGTCCGTCCGTCTGTATGACTGCAGTTTTTGTTCCACAGTTTTGAAGCTATTTGGTATACATGTTGAAATATATCATAGGCAGACAAAGTGTCAAGATCTCCCAAACTTTGTTTCTCCCAAACCTGTAGAACTGGTCCAACCAAATAGAAATTGATGGCAAAACTTGAATGACATGAGCAAAAATACAATTCCCACTTCTGACTCCGTAAAGAGGCGAAAAGAAAAGTATATTGAAGTCGGGTGCATCCGACTGCTACGATCTAACTTGTTTATTAAATTATGCCAACAAATTTTGATTAAAGCTATTTCTACTTTCATGAATGAAATTAAGTTTTTTTAAATAAAGTATCTTTATTACATAATTGCGGCTTGTTTTCCTTATAAGATACCAAAAGCTCAAGTATGACAGTTTGCGTGCCCAAGATATACATATAAAAACTATTTATTAGTCTCAGTAACATACAATAAAGTGTACCAAAATATGTCAAGCTCTCATAAAATTAAAATTTATGTGCTTGTTTTTATCTATATATAGACACTACTTAAGATAAGACAGTGAAGGGTAAATTAACGAATTGTTGCCAAAACATATGTGTAAACAAAAGTGATTGTAGTCAATAAACCGATTTCTAAGAAAAACATTATAAAGTAGGTACTACCCGAAAATTCTACTTCAAAATCTATTTTAAATACTTAAGAATCTACTTAAAATATAGAAAATATTGCAAATAATTTCCTTCTGTTTCCAAGCAAAATTAATTAAAAGTTAGCTGAGTAGGTCGAACCATTCATACATAAGTCAGTTAAAAAGTCAAGTGCCAATGTAAGCACTGATAACAACTAAAGGGAAAATACAGAATTTGGCATTTGATAAGATAAGAAAGCAAATAATGTGATAGCTACCCAAACCGTATAAAAAGAAGTCGGCACCACAGAAGACAATCGCATTTTTACCCTGACTATCTAGAATTCAACATGAGTACGGAAATGGGCTCTAAGGATGGCATTCTCATCCGCATTATGACTGTGGAGGATTACAAACAAGTCAAGATCTTCATGGGTAGCAACTTCTACAATGGAGAGCCGCTCTGCGCGTCTTCAGGAGAGGATGTTCAAAAGTGCATGGAGAAGGAAAACGATGAGTATCATACATCCATGATAAAACAAGGCACCTGCCTCTTAGCGCTCGATGAGAAGCAAGCTGGACGCATTGTTGGATTCGTTTTGGCCGGTGTTCAGCATCCCAGCGATTTGGAAAAGCATCGTAAAGAGTCCGTCGTAATGGAGCAAAATACCTGGGGCAAAATTTGTGTCTTCTTATCCAAGGTCGAGCTGGAAGCCAATGTCTTTGAGCGTTACGCAGTTCCTAACGTGCTCTATTCCCACATGACCAATGTGGATGCGTCCATGCGTGGCAAGGGGCTGGGCACCCGCCTGGCAGCCGCTCTTATGGAAGTAGGTCGAGCCAAGGGAATACCTCTGATGGTAGCCTACTGCACCAGCTTCTACTCGGCACGCCAGAAGGAGGCGATGGGCATGAAGTGTGTCCATGCCTATGCCTATGCGGATTACAAGGATGCCAATGGTCAAGTGGTGTTCAAACCACCAGCACCACATACACATTTACGTATTATGGTCATTAAGCTCTAAGTGCATGTCTTAAGTATATTTGTTATTTTTTTTTTAATTAAGTGTTTATGTTTGTATTTTTCCGTCAAATATATAATAATAAAAAACAAAAACAGTTAAATGGGTTTTATTTGTTTTTTTTTTAATGTGAGTTTATCAAAAGCGATAAGCGCTTAAGTACAAATAGTTGTTTAAGTTGACAACAGAGCATTATTCTCTAACAAGCATTAGTGAAGGCTAATAAAGGCAATTTTTGAAACAATTTTAACATGTTTATAAATTAAATTAAAATAAAATAAATTAGAACAAGCAAATCCAATCAATGCAAAGTTAAATCGTCTGCATTTTACTTTATAAGTATTATATACCAAATCTGATTTGAATAAAAGGGATTTAGATCACCATTTAATGGAATTTGCAACTCAAACATATTAATATTTATGAAATGCAAAAAAAAATATAAAAAAAGAAGAAAAAAACACAATTGGCATAATGTACACAGTAAAAAAAAAAAAAAAAAAGTAAAACTTTTATGGTTTTGATTTTAAACAATTCAAGAGCTAAATTCAAATTTGATTCCAAAATAGTTTACTTAATTGATTTAAAACCTAGCTTGTATTACTTTTAGGCCAAAATTGGAGTGAACAAATATGATTCTCTTATTTATGATTTTTGGTTTAAAAATTAAACCAAAATTGGAATAGAAAAATATTACAAATTTGAACTGAAAAAATTATTTACTCTCATTTATGACTATTGATTTAAGAATTAAACCAAAATTGGAATACAAAAAATATTTCTCTTTCACTTTTAATATTTTGAGTTTACAAACAAACCTAGGTTGCCAATGGAAACACAAAGACCCGGGCTCGAGTCCCAGTCCTGATGACAAGAAGATTATTAAATAGAGATCTTAACATTTTGTCTGTCTATGATATATCATCATGTATACCAAGTTTGGTTGCTCTAGCTTCAAAACTGTGGAAAAAACTGAGTTCATACAGACGGACAGACGCACATTTCACAAATATACACTTGAAAAAAAAATAAAATTAAAAAAAAAACAGTATACAAATTGGGCATTGAAAGAGAGAGAGAGAGAGAGAGGTAAGTATTGTCTCACTCACTTATTTTATCGGCTCTCTCTGTTTTGCTCCCTCTCCCATATTTCAATCCTTGACTGGTTTAGTTTTAAAACTTTTTTGGCGTTTTAATATATACAATCCAAAATGGTTTGAAATTTAAAATATTATTTTTTTACCGTGTTTGATAAGATAGTATTAGATTATTAAGATAAGAAAAGTTAGATTACAAAAAATATTGCATTTTGTATCAGTTCTACCGTGAACACCAAGAACTCAACATGTCTACGGAAATGGGCTCAAAGAATGGCATCCTAATACGCATCATGACTATGGAAGATTTCGAAGAAGTCAAAATCTGCATTAGAAACAACTTTATCTTAAATGGAGAGCCACTTGGCTTGTGGAGAGACTATGTGCAACAAGAAAATGGTGACAAAAATGGCACAAATAAATATTTTATATCAATGATAGAGCAGAACACCTGCCTAGTGGCAGTCGATGAGAACAATAATGGACGAATTGTAGGACTGGTCTTAGCCTGCGTTGAGTGTCCCAGCGATGTGGAGCAGCATCGCAAGGACGTTGATCAAATGGAAGAATCCACTAAGAAACGTATTCTCCAGCTTGTGTACAAGGCCGAGCAGGAAGTCAATCTTTATGAGCGTTACGCAGTTTCTAAGTTGCTCGACTCTTTTATTACCACTGTGGAGGTCTCCTATCGCGGCAAGGGCTTGGGCACCCGCTTAGCTGCCGCTCTTATGGAAGTGGGTAGAGCCAAGGGAATACCTCTGATGGCAGCCTTCTGCACCAGCTTCTACTCGGCACGCCAGAAGAAGGCGATGGGCATGGAATGTGTTCTTGCCGTGTCCTATGCAGATTACAAGGATGCAAATGGTCAGGTGGTGTTCCAACCAGCAGCACCACATACACATATGCGTGTTATGGCCATCAAACTGTAAGCGGATTATTTATTTATTTAAGTTTATCTATGTATCTAAAAATGATGTAGATAACTTTTATATTGTTCTATGAAATCAGCACATTTCTGAGTAAAAATGATAACTCTATAATGATACAAACATATTATATGATTTTATTAATATTTATATTTGTATTTATTAATACTTTGTAACATAAAGTAAATATTTCTAATGTGAAGGAAATTTACATTTTAAATAATTGGTTTTTTCTTAATGAGAACGTTACTTTGTGGATTTCAAGCCATTATCTTAAACAATAACAGTACACTTTATGGACCCCAGTTTTTCAGATCGACATTTGATCTATAAAGAAGTCCGAAATAGATTGCGAAGAGTAATGACAACTTTGTAAAGCAATAAAATACTAAATGAGAACTTTGTTTGTTCAAAAATGTGAAACTAATGCGGCATACAAATGTGACGAATCATATTCATCACAGCTCTTATCAAAAGCTACAAGGTCAAATAAATTTGCGGTTCCAAAATGCTTATTTGACAAAAGTGACATAAAAACTTGAAGCACTCCCGAAGCAACATCAGTTTGGCGCTAAAGCTCGCAACATGTCGACTATCGTGCGTGAAATGAAACCGGAAGATTTCGAAGAGAGCTGTCTCTTCCTACGTAACCATTTCTACGGGCATGAACCAGTTACGTCAACACCTGATCAAGCGTTAATCACTGACGAACCGGAACTGAGAGAATATCGCCTATCGCTTATAAACCAGGGCACCTCGTTGGTTGTCGTCGATCAGAATGAAGGCGGTCGCATTGTGGGCGTGGCATTAGCTGGCGCTATGCAGCCTAGTGAGCTCGACCAGAATTGGATGGAGATCAAGGATCAGAAGCTAACTAAGTTCATTGAACATATTCATTACTTTCTATCTCGTCTTGAGAGAAACTCCAACTTCTTTGAGCATTACGGCGTTTCAAATGCTCTATATTTGCATGTTCTGGCCGTGGATAGCTCAATGCTGCGTCAAGGGCTGGCACGACGTCTTGGCACTGCCTTAGTGGAAGTGGGTCGCGCCAAAGGGTTTCCACTGTTAGTAGCCACCTGTACCAGTGCCTACTCGACGCGTGCAATGGCCAGCCTGGGCATGGAGTGTGTGCTCTCGGAGGATTATGTGAGCTACAAGGATGATGATGATAATGTGGTGTTTAAGCCACCAGCACCACACACAGCAGCGAAAGTGATGGCAATGAGACTATAGACAAATCTAAAGCTTTATAGAATTAAGAAAACATTATTTTAATTGTTCTCCTAGATGTAAGCTAGTGAAATTACACTTTCGCATTTTAATCATTGCAAAGAGCTAAACATTGATAAGATAAGCAAACCCATAGTAATAGATAGCCAGAGGCACATAAAATTTGCTGCAAATAAAAAGGAAAACACAGTTTGACAAAGAACTCACTCAATCAACATGGTGTCGTATATTGGCTTAGAGGATGGCATACTCATTCGGATCATGAAGCTGGAAGACTACGAACAAGCCAACATCTTCTTGGGAGAAACGTTCTACAAAGAAGCACCGCTCTCTGGACATTGTGGAGAGGATTTGCAGAAATGCTATGCAAAGCAAATCGATGAATATCATATATCTATGATAGAGCAAGGCACCTGCCTTTTGGCTGTCGATGAGAACCAAGGTGGACGCATTGTGGGTCTGGTTTTAGCTGGTGTTATGTATGCCAGCGATTTGGAGAAGCATCGCAAAGAAGCAGCTGAAATGGCAGAAAACGCCTATCAACGGATTTCCCTCATCTTGTCCAAAGCTGAATTGGAAGCTAATATTTTTGAGCACTTTGGAGTCTCCAAGTCGCTTTACTTTGCCATGTATACTGTGGATGCTTCCATGCGGGGCAAAGGGTTGGGCATACGCCTGGTAGCCGCTGAAATGGAGTTGGGTCGGTCCAAGGGATTTCCTCTGATGATTGCCTACTGCTCCAGCTTCTACTCGACACGCCAGATGGAGACAATGGGCATGAAGTGTGTCTATGAACTGGCCTATTCGGATTACAAGGACGACAATGGTCAAGTGGTGTTCAAACCACATGCACCACATACACATTTACGTATTTTGGCCATCAAACTGTAACCAGTTGATTTGCAAATTCAGCTACAATATGCACTTAAGTTCTGTTTGTTTTTTACCATTACATTAGACTTTTATTAAGCATTCGATTATCAAGAACTGCTGTTTTTGAGTTAGATAAGCGGTTAGAGATAAGTTATTCTTGAGAACAGAATGGAACAGTTGATATCAGTTTTCGATTAATTAAAATAAATGTTTAATAAATATATAAAATTTAAAATGTATTACTTAAGTGTATAAAATGTTTTCTATATATAAAAGTTTGAAAAGTTAAGTATAATTATGAATACTCTTCAGGCTGCCAATAATATTATGTTGACTATTATATAACGACAATTCCCAGCTGTTGTTTATTTGTTAAAGTTGCTTCTTATAGATAGTTACCTTATTACATAGAGCTAATCGGCAAACTTCAACTAGGAGCTTCAACGGCTACACTTACTCTCAAAAACATATTTAGCCGATAGTTCTTTAGAATCTTAAATCTTGTCAGGTCCAAAACAAATTGAAATTAAAACAAGCAGAAAAGTTTTTCATAATGAAACTTAGATGCTGATCAGGAATATATATTCATTATAGGCTCAGAGACGTCTGCTTCTACGCGTTACACATTTCGTGACAAACTTATATTACCCTCTGTAAGGGCATAACAAGTTGAAAGTTATTTCAAGTTTTTTCTTATAATTCCCAACCGGTTTAAGTATTCACTTGGTATAAATCCATGTTCCATTGCTTCTTATTTTTAATCTTATTTGATTTTTATTTAAATCACAATTTCTTCTTTTCCACCAACTCCGGCTGTGGCTTGCATTGTCGTTGGCATTTTCTTATCATCTTATTTTTAATTCTAACCAAACTTTCTTTTAAACATTATTAACAAAATGATGTTATATCCCATCGACATCCTTGGTTTTTTGTGGGATATCCTCTTACCGATTTGGTGATTGATTTAATTTTAGAATTCTGGCATTTGGCAATCAAAGGTATTTTTTGCCTTCTCGGAGTTTTCATTGCGCTTGACATTGGTATTTTAGTCATATACATATGTTTATGTTACATAAAATATAACGAAGAACTCCAATAAACGACCGAATGATTTTGAGTTTCGAATCAGTTGAACTATAATAGGGCATAAAAGACAAGTAAAAGATAGTGGGATTTGAATCAGTTGAACGATAATGGGACTCAAGTTGAATATAATGAAAGATTAACTGAGATTACGTTCACTCGTTTAGTACGAAGATTAGTTCAATCGAACTTAGACTCGAAGAAGTCTTCTTCAACATTGTATTAGAATACCTTTTACAGAGTAGTACAGGATGTGAGTATACTGAAGATTTAACGAATCTTAGATAAATGAACATATGTACATACATATGTATGTTATACTTGTACGAGTATAACATGCCCTTTCGCTTCCCAGCCACACCCCAAGTTGCAGCAGTGTCCCTCCTCCCCTTCTACGATATCATATGTATATTTGGTCCCATTTAAAACGGTTCGCTGCTCACATGCAAAATGCAAAATGCAGGTCATTAGTGCAGCGATCCCGTTTGGCCGCACTCCCTTCGTTTTGGACGGTTGTGCAACCCTTTCATGTCAGAGACACGCACTCATTAACTGATTGACAATAACAAAGTGCAGTCGGGGAGAGCCTTCCCTCCACTCCGCTCCCCTCACCCTTGGCGGTAATCCATTGACCGTTGACAAGATTGTAGTTTTGTTTTGTTTATTAATGCCGTCTCTTTTTGTCTTATCAAAATGTTTATGCAATTTTATTGTCATTTTGTCGGGGCAGTTGTTGCATTGTTGCTTTGTTGCTATGTGTCTGCCTGACTTTAAAGTGGCAAAGTTTTTATTGATTTACTTTAACAATATTTATTTAATTTTGTGAGCAATTTGTTGTTGTTGTTGTCTGTTGCGTGCTTTATGGCAATTTAATTAGATTAAAATGCAATAAAAATTCTTTAAAATTCATTTGGCATTGAGATTTGTTAATAAATGTTTCTTCTTCTGTTATTTTTATTGTATGCTCTACATCTTGGTAATTATTTGAAATTATTGACATTTAATTTGTTGCGTCATTTAGCAAGGTTTACGTGTGGACTGGTCTTTAAAGTCATTTCCCATAAACCAAACAAACGACGCTGACATTAAAAATTAAACTTTATTGAAATCGATTTGTGGAGCAAGCCAAAGAACAGCAAAAGTTGTTGCCATTTTCAGCGAGTTTAATTTTCGATTTTTATTTTCGTGTTGATGACAACACACAAAACTCTGAACTCAGAACACAGAACACAGAACACAGCACATAACGGAAGAGGCCTCTAGCTGGTATTGCCAAGGGGGTTGGGGTTGGGGTTGGGTTAGTACGTGACCCGCTTAACAAATTGACGCGTGTGCGTCCCAATCCTAGAAACGATACCACCCAAACACCCAAACACCCAACCACCCGGCTACCCCATTCGAACCGAACCGAACTGAACCACCCATCGATCGTTATTCCGTTTTAAACTGCTCTTTATAGTTATTGCAGTTTTATCTGTAGACCATTTCAAAAGTCACTTTTGCTCTTTTAATTAAAACCAAATGCATTTGCACTTCACGTGAGTTTCGGGCGTGTCGTATCGTGTCGTGTCTGCCGCTGACCTTGCCAAGTTTTCCTTCTTTTTTTTTCCCACGCGACCCATTTACTCGTTTCTCTGCTATTTTCAACAAACTTTGTTTTTAATATACATAAACATTTTTGCTTTTTTTTTTGGTTTTTTTTTGGTTTTTTTCGTAGAAATTTTCACGCTCATTTGCTTGGGTCAACAGTTTTGGTATGTGAATTTTACAGCTGCTGTTTTTTTATTTTTGTCTGTTTTGTTTTTCGATTTTAACGTCATATTTGTCAAAATTTGTAAGCCGCCAATTAGCATGATCTGAAGGTTAAGCTAAGGAAACATTGACTAGATGAGGTAACTACTGAATAGAGCCCATTTAATTATGACAGAAATGTTCAAAAGTTGGATTAGCTACAGCCAAAAAACTAATAAAATATATATTTGAATTGTCATTGTCATCGTATGTTTAAGTTAATTTTCTTTAATTTACTATAGATACAATTAAGAGGTGTTTGTTATTGATTAAATATAACAACGCGAACTTGTTTTTAAATGTTGCATCTAAATGTTCTTTACACTCAAACATAGAATCTTTCTGTTTTCTTAACTTAGCTCTAACGTTTCCATCAACAACTCCATAAACTGTTGATTAACTACTTACAATTTTCTCAAGTTTCGGCTTAATTCAAAACTGTTAAATGTGGAAGTGACAAATAATGAATCTCGTTTTTCAGATCTGCATTGGAATCTAACTGTTTTCGTTGACCGATGGATTTGAATGCGAGATACGCGTTAATTTGTCAAATTGTTACATCTTTTTTTTTTCATAATTATTATTTGAAACAAAACTTAAAGCAAAACTTTGCCCAGGGATACAAATTTAACAAGCGGATGAATTTAAGTTAAGCTATCATAATAAAAACGATGAAAACCAATTTGGGAAAACTGTTTTTTGTTTAACAGAACTTTGTTGAGGGCAAATTCTCATAAGGAGTATAGAGAAAGTGGCCCATAGCCATTAACAATATTTACTTTTATCTATATTTTGATTGCTATTGTTGATTTGATAAAATGTCTTACTCAAGAGTATCATTGGTTAAGGATGGCAATGGATGATTTTTAATCTCTTATGGATCCCATTCACGACACAGTTGTTCTGTTTGAGTAAACGTTAACAGGATCACGATCATTATCATTGTGTTAAAGCTGCTATATGGAATGTTATATCCAAGCAATCCAAAAGTTCAATCTTTCTCAAATTAGTTGCAATTCATTTTGTAGTTTCTTATCAACAAAACTTGCTTCTTTAGTTCCCAGACACACTTTCATTTAACAATTTCAAATCCAAAAAAAAAAAACATTATTTAGCCACAAGTTTTATTTTCACATAATTAAATTGACATCAGACATCGTTTAACTTATCTAATTCAGTTTAATGACCATAAAACGTGCGTTGTGCTGCGGCTTGGCCAGTTTATTGCTCAGGGCGACAATTTCAAGAACCCGGCCAAAATTGAATTTAGATAAAGTTTTCGTTTGCTGCCAGGACAGATAAATTGCTTCAAAAAAAAAGGAGATATTAAAAAAAAAAACACTTTGGAAGTACCCCGATGATGACGGACAGACAAAGTGAATTAAAAGCTTGTTACAAGTTTGTTGTTGGGGTTAAGCTTACCTTGCAGAGGAGCGGCTCCAATGTTGTTTTTGTTGTTGTTTAAAATTCGCTAGAATTGAGTTTGTTGTTTATGTTTTATTGTTAATTTGTATGTCAATATATGATTTACAACACTTCTGTTTCAAAAAAAAAAAAAAAAAAAAAATTAGTTTCAGTAAATAGATAGTGAATAATATTTGTTGTTGCTCTGGCAGCGGCGGTGGCGCCCCACGCACACGCATGCAACATGGGGCACACACACACAGGCGCACACGCACACGCACACGAGACTGTTGCACACTAATTGGCAGTTCCACACACACACACACACAAAAAAAGTCACACACACACACACACACACACACACACTGAGACGCAAGTACGTGAATTGAAGACGTCGACTCTGACGCTGACGCTGGACGATGAAAACGCCGCCAATTTCAATTGCGCGACACGTTACTCCAGCAAAAGTTTCGCAACGACTACCGTTAGCCGACAACTGGCGCTGCCCCAACGAACACCGCAATGTCATCCACAGACACACACACACACACACACACATACAGCTACAGTTAGTCGCACACACATATGCGAACCGAGTGGACGTAGAACATTTTGCCATTTCCTTGCGACGTTTCCTGCTGCCAACGCAGAGCGCGCGCAAGAAAGAGAGCGATTAAAAGGAAAGAGAGAGCGCGTAAGTAAGTAAAGAAGAGCAATTTAATATCAAGTAATGTGTTCGGCACCTATGCATAAAGCCAGGAGAGGTTGCTTGGGAGGGGACAGTTACTGGCCGTGTCGTGCACCTGTGTGCGTCTCTTTTACCGTTGCTTCGTTCAGCAGCAGCGCGCAACTCAACGAATGTTGCAGAGCGCATCAAAGAGAGCGCATTTCAAGTTGTTGCATGTGGAACGTATTTACATGCTGTGGATGCCAAGTGGCAGCGCGGTAGCGTGTGAGAGCGCGACACTGCCACTGCACAGGTAAGCTTACCTTTTGTTTATATTTATATTAAATTGCATAATTTATTTATCCAAAAATTTTATATAAATTATTTTAATTTTTTCTTTAATTTTACTTAGCAAATTTAAATTTTAATAAAAATATTAGCAATTTTGAGCAAACATTTAGCTCACTTTTGCACCTGCCACATTAAATATTTAATATTATTGATTACATTTGGCGTCCCCTCACAAAAAACAAACAACTTAACGTTACATTGTATTAACTTTGCATTGAGTGGAGTAGCGCCAACTAAGAGCGAACACTTCGCGCTCTTAGTGGCAACCATTTACTGCGCTCTTTATACACTCTCTCTCTCTCTCTCTGTTGTTCGCCTACTGTGTTCCAATGCCAAAGCGTTCCGTCTTAAAATGGCATGCGCTCATTTGTACTGATAAGAGAACTCGGCAAAGAGCGCGTGTGAGCGGCTGCCTGCTGATATGCGCTTAACTTTGGTGGGGGTGTAAAGTGGGTGGGCATGGGAAATGTACTAAGGTGAGTCTAACTGTGGCTTTTAAACAGTTCAGATACTTTGTGATGCACACATGCTATTCATTTTATTATTTATTCATTAAGTGTGCTATTTTTAAAATCACTTTTTCTATGTATTCAATTTCAAAATTGTTTTCTTGAATTATAATTCCCTTTCAGGGTTCCCAATCTGCGAAACTATAACTAAAACTTAAAAAAATAAAATTGTTTCCTTTAATTATAATACCCAAGTTCAAACTACAACTTAAACGCTACAACTTAAATCCATTTACCTATTGCTTTCTCTAAGCAAGCCTCTTATCATAACCATTTCTTTGGGAATATTTTTTCTGAATGTCTAGTGTACGACAACCCGCTCAAAAATTCTTGGGAAAAAAATCATTTACGGACCGCGAATTATCCAGCATTACTATGATCAAATTTCTTTTAGGTCATACACGGTTTCTTTTGAAGTGCATATTAGATTTTCGAATTTGATGCGAAAAAATATATAGGCTTACTGAAAAGTTGGCTGTGGCCTTGAAAACTGCCGGTTTTCTAAGATGCTGGAGTAGCTTTTAATGAATTTGTCAACTAATATAATGAACAAATATTTCAACTCTGAAAAGATTTTTAGAGGCCTTGTTTTTGTATACAAACTCTTTACAAACTAAGTAAGGAACAAACCATTGTACTCTTATAAATTCTTACATCAAGCACTCCGATAATAAGTTTTAAAATTACCTTACTAAAAATCCATAGCTCTTTCAACTGTTTCACTCATCTACTCATGCTGGCGTGTTAAGCACCTCAGCGCAAGCAATTAGGGCCAACTGGCTCTGTCTGGTTGCCTCCCCCTTTAGAAAGATAACTGTGCATATCACACATTCAGGTAATCCCCTACATAGCGACGTTGTCGTTGCCAAACATTCAATCAAATGCTGTCAAAAGTTGCAGCGCCAAAAGCTTAGCAACTCAAAATTCCAAGACAAACACAAAAATATTTCAAATTGTTTTCAATGCAAACAAACAAAGAAAAACAAAAAGTGCATATCGATATGTTGACTTAATAAAAGAACGATATAATGTATCAATGAAATATTGAAATACAAAAATAATAATAACAACAAGTAAGAACGTTGCAGTCGGATGCACCCGACTGCGATATACTCTTTTTTTCGCCTCTTTGCGGAGTCAGTGGGCGTGGCAATTGAATTTCTGCTCAAATCTTTAAAGTTTTGCCATCAATTAAAATTTGGTTGGGCCTGTTCTACAGGTTTGGGAGAAACAAACATTGCTTGATTGCAAGGGCGGGGGTGGGCGTGGCAAAAATATTTTTATCCAATCTATTAAATAGGGCAACAGAATTCAACCTGCAAAATTTGGTGATTCTAGCTAAAGGGGTGGGGGAGATACAGACTTTGCCTATTTGTGGGGGCGGGGGTGGGCGTGGCCGAATTTTTTTTTTCCAGATCAATGAAGGATGTGATAAGTAGCCCTTGTGCCAAATTTGGTTACTCTAGCTATAAAACTGTAGAAGATATAGGTTTTTGCGGTTTGTGGGGGAAGGGGTGGGGGTGGGGGGGAGATCTTGACACTTTGTCTACCTATGGTATATACCAACATGTATACCAAGTTTGGTTGCTCTAGCTTCAAAATTGTGGAAAAAACCTGCGTTCATACAGACAGACGGACAGACAGACGGACAGACAGACGGACAGACAGACGGACAGACGGACAGACGGACAGACGGACAGACGGACATTTCACAAACCCAATATACTCTTTTTTCCTTTTTTTTCAAAAAAGTTAAAAAAAGAGTATAAAAAGGAGACCATAATACGAGAGTTCCATTAAAATGGATTCTTATTCTTAGCAATTGCCACAACTTGAACTTCTTGTTGCTTGACTCACTTTACTCACTGTTCTACTTAAGTTTTTGAATCGAAAACTTTTGATATTGGAAATTGTTATGATAATCATATGTAAAATGCGCTTAAAATGAGAGATCTGCAAAGTTTTTATTATACTTCACTTCTTTTTCTGTAACATGCACTTTTAACAGAAACATAAGAAGAGTGAACAAGTAATTATTTGGAAAAAGTTGTCTGTTAAATGTTTTGTTTTTCTTTTTGTTAAAAAAGAACAGATATAAAGAATCTTAAAGCTTACACTTACCATCAAAAAGTTAATTTTAAGAGTTTAATTAAATGTAGGGCCCATTTGTCAAATTTAATTGTATAATTAAAGTTTTGGGTAATTACTCATTTTCAATTACAGAAACCGTAAAACTAATTATAATTAGAAATTATTTAATTAACTGCATTTTCAATTACAGCTCTGCTTAACAATGAACTGTTTCGTAAATTTATTTTCCACTCTGCACTCCCAATGGTCACTTTCGAAGCAAGCTCTAAATATTAAGCTAGAAACTACAAATTTTGCTTGAATGTTAGTTAGTCCAAAATAGAATTTCGCAAAAAAAATATACTCATTGGAATACTTTAAAATATAGCTGCCATAGTAATTATCGGTTGACAATTTTGTTTTTGTACCCTTGCAGAGGGTATTAAAATGTTGTCACGTAATGTGACATTCGTGATCAGCATCAACAGCCGAGTCATGTCCGTCTGTCTGTCTGTCTGTCTGTTTATATGCGTTTTTCAAGACTTTGTTTTAGAACTACCGTGATGAAACTTGGCACAGGTGCTTCTTCTTATTGCAGGTAGTACCTGTACTTGAATAGGCCAGATCGGACCACTATAACATATAGCTGCCGTAGGAACGATCGGTTGAAAATAAGTTTCTGTATGAAAGACTTTTTTGTTTTTCAAGATAACTCAACCAAACTCACTAAACTTTAGTTTAAGGAAACTTTATGCATGATGAAAATTTCAAAATACCTCGATCAAACTCACTATATCTAAGTTAAAGCACGTTCTACACATTTTGACCAAATTTGATCAAAATCGGATCACTATACCTTATAGCTACAGGGTATATAGCTTCGGCACGCCGAAGATAAAATTTCTTTCTTAACTTTCTATATACCAGAATCATATTTGACAGAACAAACAAACATTGTTAGGTAAGGACCTAGAAATACACATCAAATGGACAATAAAACACAACAATTAAAAATCTCGGTTAACAGTTAATTTTAAATAGCTTGACTAACACTTTATTTAACGCTAACGCTTTTATTAATTTTTACAACTAAAAGTTAAATTACGCTGAAGGTTGGAAAACATGTCTCATGCTTTTTCAATTCACAAAGCAGTTATGAGTCAGCTAACGCTGATAGTGTGTCAAATAGTATTACTGGACCAATAATATTGGTAGTCGGTAAAAATTAAAATAAAATTAATTTTTATTCAATCTTGAGTATTAAGATTTGAAAAATCCAAGCAATTTCAAATGAATGAAAAATCAAAAAAAAATTGTCTTGCTGTCAAACAGCCATTGTACACCATAGTACGTATATATAGAAACACTTTCAAGTCATGTTATAAACATTCTCAGTACATACGCAATTTGAATTTTATATTAGTTCTTTACAAAGTGTTTTCAGCTTAATTTCTTTTAACGTTTTTGTTTTGTACTTTTCCAACTTAGCTGCTCTTTGCTTGTTTTGTCTAATGAGTTTTCATTGATTTAGGCTAAGGCAAAAATACAAATGATTCGCAAAATTTTTGGGGGGCAAATGACCTTGACACGATAGCCATGGTTAACCTTCAGTTCAAGGATTTTCAAATGTCTGGATGCTGCACTTTGTTTTGTCGGCCCATAACAATTAGACAAAATGATTTGTAAAAAAATCCCAAATCCCAAGATAAGTGTGCTCAGCAACACCCACGACGAACCCAAAATCCAAAACCAAAAAAAAAAATACCTAAACCAGGCTTGAGTTTAAATGCCATGACTTGACAAAAAAGTCGAACACTGAGAAACAGACTGACCGAACCACATCAAAGTGCCACATGTGACCAACAAAAACGAAATATGGAAAAAGGGAATAAAATTCTTAAGAGCTCATATCTGTACATCTATCTGTATGCTTGTGGGTGTATTTTGAGAGTGTGTGTGTGTGTGTGTGTGAATGCTTGTTTGAGTGTGTGGGTAGGAGGTCTTAAAGTCAAGACATCAAAGTGTTTTCTGACATTTATAAAGAAATGCGACAAGCAAAAAGTGTTGGAAAATCAATAAGTGCGGCAAAAAAAAAACAATAGCAAAACTGTATAGAAAAGAAAATAAGAAAAATATGCCGCTGCCAACTGACGTGGCAAACAATTTTACACCTGAGCTGTCACCCTGTCAGAGGCCTGGAAAAAAAGAAAAACAAATAGAAAATTGCTTAAAGTCGTGCGGGAGAACAAAGCCAAGCAGGCAAACCATCTAATGAAGATATTAGAAACTGGCTCCTACACCAAACAACAACGATCGGAGTGGAGTGGAATGGAATGGAGTGGAGTGAAGTGGAGTGAAGGGAAATAGGTTTCTAATAACCTGACAGCCCTGACAGTTATAATAAGGCAACCTGTCATAAACTGTTTTCAGAGTCGATTGAGTGGGCCGTAAACCTCGCAGTGCACTCTTAAAGTTTTCACCACATTGCACATGAGCCACATTCCAGTTAAGTTTGTTTAGCGGGTGGTGCAGTGGCAGTGCTGGCGGTGCTGGTGGTGCGCTTTGTTGGGTGGAGCAAGCTGCTGAACTTATCGCCAAACTATGCAAAAATTTCCGTCAATATTTCAATCAAAACTGACGCAGTCCCAACGTCTTCCTCTCCCTATCCCTCTCGCTCTCCCTCCCTCTCACTGTCTCGCTTTGTATGTGTGTGTACAGTGTGTATATAGTGTGTGGGGTTTGTAGGCGGAAGTTAAACGGCAGCTGCCAGGCAGCCTGAAGACAACCCGCATAGCGAGGGTTAATCGAACAGTACCTGTATCATATTGAAAATGGTACAAATTCATTTCATTTTTACATCCTCTACTCAAGAATGTAATTAAACTGCTTGAAGTTTTAGTTATCCATTTTTGTCTATTTTATGAATACTTAGTTATTCTTGGCAATTTCAGAGTCGCTAACAGGGTGTCTTGAAGTCGGGAACGTTCTTATTTGTTGCAACACATTAAATAATGTTTCTTAATGATTCAAATTGTCAAATGTGTAAGTACTTGGTTATAAATGTTGGAAAGGTGTCAACTATTGAATGAGCTCTTTATTTAAAAGATTCATCAGTTGTTCTACAAATTATTTCAAAATGTTAGGATAACATTTTCTAAGAAGATAAATAAGGGGGTTGAGAATATGTTTTTATCTAGCATGAAAATAAAAACAAATAAGATTCCTTAGATCAAATTACCATATCTATGAAAGAATTAATGTTTTTTTTTTTTTAATTTTATCTTTTTCTGTACGTATATTCTAGAAATGGCAAATCATCGATGTCAACATCGATTTCCAATTGTTTTTACAATCGATGCATTGTTCGGTACATTTGAATCCTTCCTTACTAAAGTATGTTGATCCTAAACAAATATTTTTCTATTTTTAACAAGCTTTTTCGGATTAAATTCACTTGAAATTTATCAAGAATTGAATTAACTTACCATTCGGATATAATACATTCCATACACTTAAGAAATTAACAACAAAATTGTTGATTGTATAAAGGAATTTCAATTTCGCAAAACTTTGAAGAAAGTGAATACCATAACAGGTTTGTACATAATTGTATAATAATATGCCTGTTTTGTTTGATTTGCAATAACTTCTGGTACCAGACTCGCTTGGCTGTTCGACTTTAAATCCGAACAGCCGCAACATGCCAGTCGCACCTCAACTCGCCCAAAAAAAGTAGAAAGGAAATCCAGGCAACAACAAGAGGAACGCTTGGCAAGCTGTCAGCTGCCAGGTAGGCGCCAGCTTCAGAGCTTAGGGTCAGGTAACCACTTCAGTCTCACTGTCAACCCGCCCACTGCAGCCATGTAAAGCTCCTTGCCTATGGCTTGTCGAGCAAAAAAGGTGCCGGGAAACGAAATTCAAAGGCTGCCAATTGCCAATTGAAGCCGTAAAGTATGCTAAGCAATTTGCTTCGCAACATGTCTTTGTGTGTATGTGTGTGTTAAGGCTGTATGTGTGTGTGTGTGCGATATTTATTGTTGTTTTTTGCCAAATTGTGACGCGATGCAGAGGGTGGTTCTGCCAGCTGTCTTGCCAACAGCGCCTGCCTGGCACCTGTCGCCTGTTTGCAGGACTTGTGCTTGCACCTGCTGCATATCGAGTGCTTTTCATAAGTCGAACGGTGTGATTTGAATTTTTGGTATTAGGCTGAAGTAAAGGCAACCAACGAGGCAACTACCCGGAATGTTGTCGCTGTTGTTGTTGTTGTTGCCACTGAATTAATACTTCTTAAATACCCTGGGAAAATATCTCAAGTACTTTATTTGACCAAGTTCAACTTTATTTATGATACGGTTCCTTAAAAGTCATTAAAAATTGTTTCATATTTTTCAATTTTTTTGAATTCATAGCATAACGTTAAAAAACAATAAATTTAATCGAAATTTAGAAAAGTATGTTAAAGTATATACATCATAATAATTATAAAAAAACCTCAAATGCTAGAAAGTATACATTTTAATTTGTAAAAATTTGTTTCGAGATGTTAAAAATCTGAGTTCATTTTGCATATTTCCTTTTAAGCTCCTGAGCAATAATAACATGACGCATTTTATATTTTTGAATTTATATTAATTTTTCTGTAAAAATGTGCGAATTTAGAAACAATTACATAGTCGAAGTAACAGAAAACACGAACGTCAAATACGAACGCTACACGAAGGAAAAAATATCAAACTAATTTGATATTTTTGCAAAGTTGCAAGAACACGACGGCGATCGGTAGCGTACGAGCGTGCACGAAGGCGTACTAGCGCGCTACACGAACGCGCACGAAGGCGTACGAGCGCTCTGGTAACAGTAAAACACGAGGGTTGTACAACTTAGATGCAGCGTCTAAGGGACCCATAACGTGTGCAGTGCCTGTAAATATCATTACGATCGGTTTATAAACTTCAAAGTGTATTTCCCCCTGGGAGCAGGGAGTCTTGTAGTCGGCAAACCCGACTAGAGCATTCCTACTTGTCATAAAACACATACAAAATTTTCCAAATAGATTTTCTAAAATGTTACTACGATTTTTAGAGTAAAATGCATACAAATCTTCAAGTTAAAAACCGCGAGGTCTATTCTTATTTTTGACATATAATTCTTTTGCCAGTTTTCTTAGAATTGTCCATAGATTCCGTTTTTCACTGACGCTTGGTCGCGAAAACAATTAACCCACCTTAATATACAGGGCTATTTGGAGGTCCGTATGTTTTTGAAAAGTAAAAGATTAGATTTCCTACGATTTCCGAATAACTGTTCTGACTTACGGTCGGAATGGTTTCGTTTTCTCTTTTTTGAACCCGAGTTTTGAAAGCAATAATACGATTGATCTCACGTTTTTGTTTTTGTTTTTCAGATGGTTTATTAATACAATATTATAAAAGTACTTTAAGAAAATTTGAAATTATCTTATCATTTTTTGATTAAGATGAAAAATATAAGAAAATAGAACTTTAGAATTTGTTGTTTTAATTGCCTGTGTAATCTTGCTATTACTTTTCGTTTCACTGCAATCAAATCCGTTTGCACAAATTTCAAATAGAATCGGAATTCAGAACAGGCCTGATTGTTTTCTTTTATATAAGCATACTTTAGTTTGCCATACAACTAATTCGTAGTTCAAATTTGATTGTTCAAGGATATCTCAAAGTCAAGCACTTGGAAGATTGTAAAAATTTTTCATGTTGTTCTATTGCCATTTCCGGCATACGTCCAGGCATAAAGCTAATCAAAATGTCCAGCACACACACACACACACACACACACACACACACACACACACACTCCACACACACACACACTCCACACACACACACACTCCACACACACTTGAGTTCATTGCGTTTGGAGTGCAAACTTTGCCTTCGAGTGACGTTTGAAGGACGTGGGGTGGGCGGAGGGTGTAGGCGTTGAGTTCTTTGTGTGCTAGTCAAAGACACTTCATTTTGGGAGCTGCTCGACGTTGGTCAAGCGGAAGTCCTGGCCGTCAGCTTTTCTTCTTTTTTTTTTTGCCATTATTATTAATATTTTATGGTGCGTTATTAGCGCCATTTGCCCCCAGCTAGGCTCCCATCCTCCCTGAGGCGGTTGGTCTGTGCGCGCCATTATGACACGTAGCTTTATGCAGCTTCCGGCAGCTTCCGTTTCCGGTAGCGAGAAACGTTTGATAAATTGCAAAACCAATGAAAGGGGGGCTGTGTTTCAATGGAGGGGGGAGGGGGAGGATTGTTGCAGCTGCTGCTGCTGCACATGCAGATAATGGAAAATGTATTTGGATTTTGGCTAAAGTAAACAATATGTTAATAGCGGAAAAGTTGTTAGTAAGTATGGGGGGTGCGGTGCGGTAACTGTTTTTTAAAGATTGCGACCAAGATTTATGATAGAGTTTCGACTATGCTGGCTTAATGGCAGTTTTATGATTGCCTTTCCATGGCTTGATTGATAGATGAAACGATGCATGGATGTGCAAGGTGGGAGTCAATGTGTGTGTGTGTGTGAGTGAAACTTTGAGCAATTGGTCTCAGATGTTGTCAAATTTGTCACAAGGCACTTGGAAAACTTAAGCGCAACTTACACATGTAATAGAATACAGCAAGAACAACAAACAAACAAGCCTGCCCCTGCCACCAAATAGCTGCAACTGTAAGCCCATCCATCAAGAGCTGCATGCATCATACAACTACTCGAATTACCAACAATAACATCAGCTAGAAACAAACACAATCCACCCAGACTGATATACAGACTCTGTTGGCACATATGCAACACGCACAAGCCCAATACCATAAACCAATCTCTATCCCAAAACCAAACCCAATCCCAATCCCAATTCCAACCCCCAACCTTATGTCAGGGGACATCCCTTTTACTTGTCTTGGCGTGTCGTCCATGGGCGTCTGTTTCCATGAGATCCGCTGCAGATGTTTGCATTTATTTTGTAATTACTGTCACGCAATGTGACCATCAAATCAAATAAAACAAATTCCCGTTGAGTGAAAGTGAAGTAAACTAAAGTCTCTTCAAATGGTTTCAACTTTTTTGTTTGTTTTTTTTTCTTTCTCTTTTTTAAGTATCTAGGAAAAGTTTCCTCAATCTATCCAACAAAGCATCAACCCCTCTAATTAATGAACTTTATTTGGATCTGCTCAGAAGTTCAATGATTCTAGACTACTGAAAATTTGAATAGGTTTTAATAATGAATAAGCAATGAAGGAAATGGCTTGAATAAACCTGTAACCCACTTTTTGTTGGGGAAGTTGAGTATTGAAATAAAGTTCTGGGTTAGTTTTCGTCTAGTTTTAGCGTATTAACCAAAAAGAAAAACAATTTATTTTGAGTTGCAATTTGCCTTTAAATCAATTTGCAAATTACACATAAGTCTTCATAGCAAAATTGTAGGCTTAAATCATATTTTATATTATTATAAGTACACGATTTTTACTCCCTGTTCCCATTTAAAATGGGAAAAAGGGAATTATAAAGTACTGCAAATGTGTGTAACAGACAGAAGGAGGCATTTCCGACTATATAAACTATATATATTCTTGATCAGCATCAATAGCCGAGTCAAACTAGCCATATCCGTCTGTCTCTCCATCCGTCTGTCAGTCTGTCCGTCCGGCCATCTGTATGAACACGTCGATCTCGGAGACTATAAGAGCTAGAGACACCAAACTTGGCATGCAGGTTCCTGTAAACCATACGCAGATCAAGTTTATTTGAAATTTTAGATAGCCACAATTTTAAAGATACAGCTTTGGTTTTTGATACACATATATGATTTAACAATGTTGATGAACTGCATAAATTTCATCCGGGTCGCATTATAAACCCCAAAATCATTAAATAATACATTTCCCTACGTTTCAACAGGCACAAGCAACAGTTTGACAAGCACTGCACAAGCTAAGTACACTGCTTGCTAGAACATTCTTTATTGTTTTTTTTTTTTTATATTTTTGTTGCCTTAATTGAATGGATCGTGTGCAATAAACTTTCCTTATTAATTTGTTTAGTCAGCTCCTAAATTTTTGTCAAAGCTTTCCAAAAGAAATGTGCTACTTGAAATGAAAAAAGTCAGTTGAGCGCTCTGTAAGGACAACACATAAGAAAACCCCTTCAAGCCAAACACGGGAATTTGCTATAAATAAAGTAAAGCAAGTCTGCTTTCTCATTTAAAACTAAACACGTCTGCCAATATGAATATATATTGTATTTCCAGCTCTGCTGCTGCTGTAAAAAAAAAAAAAAACGTCCATTAATGTCAAAATGCGCCAGCTTCGCAACGATGCTCTTAACTCATCAAGGCAGCCAAAAATCTAACCCAACCCAAACCAAAATTCAAGTTTTCGCAAAAGGCAACTCGAACTGTAGCATGGCAGTTTTTCAAAACTTTCCCCACGCTCTCGTTCTGGATGTGTCTCTGGCTGTAAAGTTCAATACGTTCGATGCTTTTTAGCCAACAATTCCAAATGCTACACAACGCGGCAAGGATATTTTTCACTTTGCTCCATGCCAAAAGGAAGCGACAGGAGGCCACGTCGAAAATTATATATGGAATTCACGGCCAGGGCCATTCGCCATTCGCCATTCGCAGTTTGCAGTTTGCTGTTGCTGTCGCGTCGCCTGCCACTTGTTGGTTCCCATTTCACACCCAACCACCGCCCTCTGCACCAACCCATTGTGAACTCCACACAGACTCGCTTTGAGTGTTGCCAATGTTAATCGAAGTTGTGTGCATGAAAGCAGGAATAAAAAAAAAAGTGAAGCAAAAAATAAAAGAAAAAGAAAAACTCAACTCGTCGCGTTATCTCACGTATATGGGCAGACATAAAAACAAATTACATGTCTGACGGGGGGGGTTGTGGGGGTTGTGGGGGCTGTGGGGCTGGCGAGGCTCGTAGAGTGCTGCTTAAGCGGCTTTATGTACAAAAATTGTAAATGGCATTTGTCTCTTCCTATGTGTGTACGTATGTGTGTTGTATGTGTATCTCTGCATGCAGCTATTTCCGGTGTTATGGCGGCCAGCGGAAGCGACTCTGCCGTTTTGTTTTTTTCTCTACTTAATTTTTGTCTTTTATTTGTTTTTATTTGTGCCAATGTGAAAAAAACTGCAGAAAAAGTTTATCAATATTGAAAAGTTTAGCGTGTATTTATTGCTGCTGGTCGAACCCTGCCTGGGTCATAGTCATAACAATAAACCCGGTTCATAAATAAGTTATTAGTCAATGTCTCCCAGGTTTTGTGTTCATGTTATGGCTCTGATGGCGCCGGAATTGCTGGTTATCGATGTTCATGAGTTGATCAAAAGGTCTTTACAGGTTTTATGTTCGAGAACTGATAGAGCACAAGTCAAAAATAAGCAGCATTATGTATCCATCACAAATGAAAATAGATATTCTTTTTTTATTTATTTAAATTTTGCAAATTTATATTTATGAATAAGAATTTTAAAGTGTACCTTATCATATTTGTTTAAATTGTATTTTCAGTTTAGATTTATGGAATATAGCACTTTATTTAAAAATGAAATACTTTGTTTTGTTATTCATTCGAATTGAAAATAGAATTGGTAAACGTGTATTTAAGTAAATTATATTTTTTCAATATTACTTCGTAGAAAACAGAACAGCTGTTCCCAAAGTAAAGCACACTAATAAGTATCTTATGACGACTATTTGACTAACTGAATTTATTTAACTTTTAGCTAACCTTTAAAATGAAGCAATTTCGAAATATACTAAGAAAACTTATTTGGAAAACGACTCTTAATACATAAAGGCTGTATTTTTTCATTATATATATAGAAATATTTCATATATACACTTAACCTGGGCAAACTACTGTTAGCTTTTAATTAAAACAAGAAGTAAATTTCACAAAATTTTAATGCTCAAAAGTAACTACTGAATATAAGCAAACATTTATTTTCTTCATACGAGTTTACTCGCATGTAAACTTCTATCTACTACAACAGAGTTTTATCTTTAAATGATTTTATATAATATATTTAAGCTATGGTTTTTATACCCTTGCAGAGAGAATTATAATTTTGTCACGAAATGTGTAACGCATTGCAGGAGACGTCTCAGAAAAAAATAATTCTATATTCGTGATCAGCATCAAAAGCCGAGTCATGTCTATCATGTCCGTCTGCCCGTCTGTCTGTCTGTTTGTTTATATGCGAACTAGTCCCCCAGTTTTAGAGCTATCGTGATGAAACTTGGCACATATGCATATTCAGAATCGGTCAGATCGTACCACTATAACATATAGCTGCCATAGGAACGATCGGTTGAAAATAAGTTTTGGTATGAAAAACTTTTGTGTTTCTTAAAATATCTCGACCAAACTCACTATAATATTATATTTTTTCGAACATCTTGGAGAAGGTCGGCCGTAAGCTGATCGGTCGATATGAGTCCAGGCTTCGGCAACATGACTATCACTGCACATTTCCACTGGGCGTAATGTCAGCATGCAGTTAAAGAGGGCCACCAGAAATAAGACTCCTTTGTCCAGTAGCGCTTTGACTGTTCTACCGTCCACATCGTCTTTGCCCGGGGTTTTTTAAGTCAATGGATCTGCTGACGCACTTCATCCAATGATACGTGTTTTAATCCCTCAATTGGTAGGGTGTCAGACTTCAGGAACGCCCTCTTATTTATTTTCTTACTACTTTAAACAAAGGATTTGAACGGACGTTCGCCGGTATGGATGCGGATGTGTACAGTCAATTTGTGCTTTCTAATAAATTCATTACAGTTGCATTAAATCATCAATATTTATCTTATTATACCCTTTTTTTCATTTTTTGAAAAAAAAAAAGAAAAATGAGTATATTGGGCTTGTGAAATATCCGTCTGTCCGTCTATCTGTCTGTCTGTCCGTATGAACGCAGGCTTTCGCCACAGTTCTGAAGCTAGAGCAACCAAACTTGGTGTACATGTTGGTATATACCATAGGCAGACAAAGTGTCAAGATCTCCTGGTTTTGAACAGAGTTGAATAGGAAACGTCAAATCATTATAAAAAAGAAAATAGTCTGTGATATATTTTTATAATTTTCTTTCGAATTCTTATCAATTTAAAGAGTTGAAAAATGTATCCAACAGACGTGGTCTGGTTTTTAATTGGAAAGTCACCAGAGGATCTAACCAATGATTTTATTTTTGACTTCATCTGGTTAGCTTTTAAAGGCTTATGCTGGATCGCATTGATTATCATGGCGCTTGTTATTTTTGTATTTTGTTGCTGTAAGGGATTCTCGTATATTGGAACTAAAACAACTACTAAAAATGTAAACGTGACAACAACTGCCACTTAAAGAAGAATACTTTATATCGGAAAGACAAACCAGCATGAAGATTCAAGATGTTTTTAAGTTTTATTTATTTTATATACCTTATTAAAAGGTATGCATAAAATAATGTTTTTTCTAAAAAATAATTCCATTTAACCAGCTTACAACATTCTCAACGTATTTCAAGGACTTCGTTGGGTTACATAGGTCAGGACAAACGATCGTAGTTGATCTCTAGCCACATTTTGATATGCAGTCGGACTACCAAAAGACAAGCCAGTGCGAAGATACAATATGTTTTTAAGGTATCTTTATTTTCGAATAGTATGCATAAAATAGTGTTTTTTTCATAAAAATAATTCCATTTAACCAGCTTTAGCAAAGACTCAAACAACACTGCAACATTCACAACTTATTTTGTTCACAAGAAATTTGATTGGACATTGCTGAATATCCAAATAATTCTCATTTTTATATGCAGTCGGACGATCAAAAGAAGCCCTTAAATTTACAACTATTTTTAAGAAAAAATTTCGGCGCTTTGTTTGTCCACAAAAACACAAGTGTTCTTCATTTATTTTTTAATAATTTATATATATTTCTATTGTGTTGCCAAACCTACAATTATGTCTTTCATTTGATTTCAATAGTTCAACTTTTTCTACTCTTTTTTTAAATTTTTTTGAAAAATAAATAGAAAAATTAGTATATTTTGGTTTTTTGAAATGTCCGTCTGTCCGTCAGTAAATACAATTCAGTAACAGCTGTGTTCATTGATGAATTCTAAGATTGTCATTCTGAGCTGTGCTCTCCTCGCAATTCTTATTGTCTACCTGCCTTATTGTCACCTGTGCCGTGGATCCTACAGAAATGAATTGCATTGATTGCATCCTAGATGCAAATCTAACTGATCCTGATTGCCAGGGGGAGGTCGAGGCAATCGTGGAGGTCGTCGAGGATGGGGCAACTGGGGCAGACGCTGTTGCAGACGTGGTGGCAGACATTAAGAATGAGGAATTGTTTGGTTAAGAAAACAAGTAAAATTATTTTTCATTGAATTGCTTTTTAGTTTAATTTGTTTTAATTATGAATATAGTTATGTTATGAGACTGCCATTGCAATTACCTAAAATTTTTAAGGATATTCACAGTCAATGGGAAGAAGAGTAGTTACTTCCATAGCAGAAAAATCGAAAAGAGTTGACACGGGGAAGTTAAGTCAAGAAGAACTGATAACAAAAAAGGGTATAAGGGATTTTATCATTTTATCATATTTAAACGAACTATTTATTATAGTTTTTCGGCCATCAGCTAAATGGTGTACAGGGGAACTCACGTGTAATTATTTTTGTAATTATAAGCGCAGTATCTGTACACACTGTTAGAAGTCTGACTATACTTTCCCCGTGAAGGCGTCTGGAAGTAGACCCTTGGCATGGTTATGTCTCTGTCAAGGGTTCTGACTCATAGTAGTCGGGCTAAGAGAAGAAAACTCTTTCAGAAAATTACCCCAATCTAAAGTGGAACAGCATCTGGTGAGGTATTCATGGCTGAGGGGGTGCTCGGTCTCTAGCATGCGGACTCTGGATACCTGTCAGCCTCCAGTTTTATTCTTGACTTCCCGCGGTAGACGGGCTATGCCGCGGGTGACCTCCTTTCCCGTTCGCTCGTGGGATCAAACATGAACTCTCATAACTTCACAAAGGAAGAGTCTGATGCGGGTCCAATAACATCACCAAATCCCCGTCGATTTCAACTCTACTAGAGTGATAGATATAGGGGCCAGGCAACTTCAAGATGTGCTTCTATCTTCCTATCATGACATTGCGACACCCAGGTCCAATCAGGTTAAACGTGAGGTTCCCTGTCGGGATGTCTGGTGGGGCTAAGTCAAATAGAAGCTCGAGGGACACACACAGATGCGCACTCGCTGAATACAAGAAAAGCATTAGACGCTCCAAACGCGATACCTGTCGCACCTACTGTGAAAGTGTGAAGTCACTTCCAGAAGCAGCTAGATTGAAAAACTAGATGGTTCTTACACACAGGATCGACAGGAGACACTTCAGGTGCTGCTGCAAGTGCACTTTCCCGATTCTGTAATTGACCCAGGCAACCTGAGTGTTGGCGAGGATGCTAAACCACCATCCAGTCGTGGTCACAGTCTAATGGGTTAAATTAAATTAAATTAAACTAAATCTTTCTCTCCCTCAAAGGCCCGCGGGTCTATTTTGCCGACCTTGCTGCAACACAGCCTAGATGAGATAATTTCTCCACTTATTGCGCTACTCAGAGCGAGTTTCACTTGGGGGTACATTCCAGTACCCTGGATAGAGCTAAATGTGGTTTTTATTCCCAAGCAAGGGAACCGTCCCCTTGACCTGCCTAAGTTTTACATGCGAATCAGCCTCACATCCTTTCTGCTTAAAACCGCAGAACGGTTGTTGGACTTGCACATCCGGTGCAGACTGCAACATTCCAAGCCACTGCATCACACACAATTTGCATACATGAAAGGCAGATCGACAGAGGTCGCTCTTCAACATGTAGTCAGTAAAATTGAGAAACTATCAAGGCCAGACATGGATACTGATAAGCTGATGACCTGGCTTTTATAGTCTATATGAAGTTCGGCCGAAGCATCACCGAACTGATGCAAAGGGCACTCAACACGGTCCTTGATGGTGTACAGAAGTGGGTCAACCAGGATAAGCGACTAAAATGGAACTCCCACCTAAACAAAACGTTGACTAAAGGAACTCTTGCCATGGGGACATGTTGTAGGCTCTTGGGTTAAACGTGGCGCTAAGATTCCAAAGCCATTAGATGGCTATACTGCATGATAGACAGGCCTGTTGCAACTTACGCTGCCCTTGTTCAGTAGCCAAAGATCCCACAGACCACTGCCATACAAAAGTGCAGGAAACTTCAGAGGCTCGTATGCGTAGCACTCACTGGTGCGATGCGTACATGTCCCACCGCAGCACTCGAGACAGTCATTGGACTTACTCCGCTGCACCTGCAGCAACTCTTCCAATGTAACCGGGTCACCAAGTGTTGGGACCCAGGACAGCAAAAGAAAGGGAGTCCTACTGGTCCACGAGACCGGGTTTTCCCCAATCTAAGCTGGAGAGCCCACAGATAGGTAGCAAAACAAAGTTGCTATCAAGGGCGGTCTTGCGGCTTTTGAGGTCCTATCTTACAGGTCATCACACAGTCAAATATCACCTTCACAAGATGCCAGCCATTTTTTGGAGTAGGAGGAAATATCTGCACAGGGCATTTGTTTCCCCAATACAGATTAGGAAGTCCTCGACACGAGATCTGCTCTCCTTCATAAGGGAGGTTGAGCAACTCCTGTCCCCATAGGGAGCCACATGGTACATGGTCTCTGAAGTGAGACACCATACTCAATTTATTTATTATTATTATTGTTAGTTATTATAAATAAATGCAGAAAGCTTTAATTTATTCTAATACCAATCATATACTAATATAGTATCGAATGAATAAAAACCATCTTTTATTTTAATTAATATTAATTAATATGTTTTTATTTTCTAACTAAATTCCAACTGACAAAACAACCAAATTGAAATAAACACATTTCTTAGCTCTTTTTATTTGAATTCTATGACGTCTAAATCATACGATGAAAATATTGACATTAATTGACGTCTTCAAAAAACCACTAATTGCCAATAATACAATATTTGGCAAATACAATTCAGTAACAGCTGTGTTAATTTTACAAAAATTTAAGACGAAATTTGAGGTAGTACTATAAATATGCATTGAATTGACAGAATGTTATCATTCACTTGCTATCAACACTTGTATTAAGATGAACTCTAAGATTGTCATTCTGAGCTGTGCTCTCCTCGCAATTCTTATTGCCTACCTGCCTTTGGGAGAAGCAGTCACCTGTGCCGTGGATCCTACAGATGTGAATTGCGTTGATTGCACCCTGGATGCAAATCTAACTGATCCTGAATGTGTTGCTGCCGTTACGGAGTCTTCCACCACGGAGGCTTCAACAACAACTGATGCATCATCAACAACTGCTGCATCATCCACAACTAATGCATCATCAACTGAGTGCTCCTGCGGAGGAAAGCGTGGTTGTGGAGGACGTCATGGCGGCAGGGGCGGCAGGGGAGGTCGTGGCGGTAGAGGCGGTCGTGGCGGCCCTGGCGGTCGTGGCGGATGGGGCAGAAGTGGTGGCAGACGCGGTGGCAGACGTTTTAACTAAAGATCACTTTGGTAATGAAAAGTTTTCAGCACACAAATGATATACTTGATTAAATAAAAAAATTGAATCATTCAAATATTTCTTTACTTTGTTATGAAACTGGCAACTGCCTCAGCAGCTAGATTTTACCTTGTAAACGGTAAAGCACATTTTTTGAAGTCATACGACAATCAATTGAAAACCGCTAGCAAATTGATTAAAATCAATTGATATCTTTAATATTTTGGTAGAAATAATTGCTGTATAAAGAGGTAAAAAATGTTGACTGAGCTGTCTGACTCAGAACTTAGCAGAAAGAACTTTTTTTTAATGGTACAGATCGCTTTTATGATCTTCATATGTTAAATTAATTTTTATTTTGGCTATAAGTATTATTGCGCTGAGCCTTACATCGAAAATTAAGACTTTTTCAAAGAATATCAAATTAATCAACACTTTTTTCTTATTAAAAGATAAGAATTTAATTAACCCCAGCAATAAAACTAAAACCATTTGTAAAGTAAAATGGCTCAAACTATGACCTAGAACAATAAAATCTTGCAAATAAAATCGATGATACTGTTGAAACAATTGAAGTATATATTTAATTTAAAATCGTATTGCTCATTGACATGCTTTAAATCAAACAAGTACATGTTTAATCAATATTAAAATAAGTTTCTTAATATTAGTGTGGTTATACTCTAATTGACTCTGGTTTCCAAACATGAAGCATTAATTGTTGAATTTTCATACAGATTGTTGAAAATGAGTTTGAAACTGAACGGTAGAGCAGATTTCTGAGATTTTTTCACATTTGCCGCAAACATTTTGTTTTTAACTATTTATAATTTGTAGAGACTACTTATTAGACTTGACTAAGAAAAAGTCGGGTTGCACCAGCTTATATTATTTAATTTTTACAGAACATCTTATAATTCTTCAGTTATAAATAGATATTACTTAATGTGCTAGGTTTGTTCACTTAACGTAAATATAATAACGTAAATATAAAAAACATTAAATTAAGTGACAAATATATTTCCCCCCGTCTCACGAAGCAGAAACTTCAGTTTTACAGGCACTGCACACTTTAAGTGTTGGGAGCAGGGAGTCTCGTATTCGGGCACACCCGACAAGATCATTCTTACTTGTTTTATTTTTTTTTGCAGAAAGTGGGCACTGAGAAGGCAGTTTGGAAAATGTGGAAAATTCGCGGCAATGCTGGATCATACTAGCTAGTCTATTAGAGGTGTCCAATCTGGCCGGTTTCGACATACTGTATGTACTGGCTGCTGTATAAGGGAAGCATCTGTGCAAAGTGTCATCAATATAGTCTCAAAACTGAGGGACTAGTTGCCAAAAAAAAAAAAACAAGTAAGAATGCTCTAGTCCGAAATTTGAAATAAACTTAATATATAAGTGGTATACAGAAACCTACATTCGAGATCGACGCGTTCATCCAGACAGATGGACAGGCGGACAGACAGGCTAATGAGCATGTCCAAGTCGACTCGGTTGTTTAAGCTGATCAAGAATATATATACTTCATATAGTCAATGATGCCTCCTTATGAATGTCACATGCATTTGCAAAATTAAGTTAAAAATCTTACCAAAGAAGAAAATATAAAATTCGTTATGGGGTTCCCCATTCACATAAGAAAAACTTTGGCTGTGACAAAGAGTTATGAAACAGCTGTTTGCATACCAACTAAAAGTGAATAAGTTAATATTTACTTTATAATCTTGTATACCTTCATAAAGACTGTTTAAAGAACTGAATTGAAACGATCTTACGTATTTAATACTTTTAATTTAAATTTGTATTATATTTTTTTTTGAATTGACTTTAGCTACATAAGCATTGATTAATCTTATTATAATTATCTATTTCATGTTTAATATATGTGTATCAAAAATGAAGTACAATTCAAATTTATTTTAATACTCAAAAGGACGTATCGACTGAATTTTTATTTCAGTCATATTTTATTTCCATCAATATTAAATATAACATTTTAACGTTCTCACTAAATTGTAACTGACAAAACAAACAAATTTGAATAAACACATTTGTTAGCTCTTTGAATGTGAATTCTATGACGTCTTCAAAAAATTATAAATTGACAATAATACAATATTTGGCAAATACAATTCAGTAACAGCTGTGTTAATTTTACAAAAATTTAAGACGAAATTTGAGGTAGTACTATAAATATGCATTGAATTGACAGAATGTTATCATTCACTTGCTATCAACACTTGTATTAAGATGAACTCTAAGATTGTCATTCTGAGCTGTGCTCTCCTCGCAATTCTTATTGCCTACCTGCCTTTGGGAGAAGCAGTCACCTGTGCCGTGGATCCTACAGATGTGAATTGCGTTGATTGCACCCTGGATGCAAATCTAACTGATCCTGAATGTGTTGCTGCCGTTACGGAGTCTTCCACCACGGAGGCTTCAACAACAACTGCTGCATCATCAACAACTGCTGCATCATCAACAACTGCTGCATCATCAACAACTAATGCATCATCAACTGAGTGCTCCTGCGGAGGAAAGCGTGGTTGTGGAGGACGTCATGGCGGCAGAGGCGGCAGGGGAGGTCGCGGCGGTAGAGGCGGTCGTGGCGGTCGTGGCGGTAGAGGCGGTCGTGGCGGCCCTGGTGGTCGTGGCGGATGGTTCAGACGTGGTGGCAGACGTTTTGAATAAAGATCATATTGTTAAAGAAAATGTTGAAGCACGCAAATGATAGTTATTGCGTTGATAATAAAACTGAGCCGTTCAAATGTTTTTCCAAAAAAAATGTTGTATAATTTTAAGAACTCTTAATGAGGCGCGTTTAGAAAACTTTCTGATTATATTAGTCACATTTTAAATTTCATTAAAAATTTCAGACGGGAAGCACTAAAGGTCAACAAAGTCGGCCGACAAAGGGTTAGTGTGGAGATGCCCAGGAAGAATTTGCGCCAATGTTACCGATGCTTTGGCTTTGATCACACAAAAAATTACTGCACCAAGAAGCCCACATGTGGTAGATGCAGTAAGTCGCACTGGACTGGTTCCAGTCGGTGCCAGGCAAAGAATTATGACGGCCTGGAGTGTGCTAATTGTTATGGGAAACACGAGGCAACCCATTAGGGCTGCAAAATATACGCCCAATGGCTCAAAAGCCGTAAATGTGGAATCAACACTGGTCCCATAGCCCGCGAAGGAGTTTTTCAACACCCACGCAACAACAAAAAGCAGGTAATTCCAACCACAATCGTGCGGCAAGGCCTGTCTTATGCCGACGTGTCAAGAACTGGGCAACAAAGCACAGCATTTGAAAGGAATGGCTCACAACAGCAGCGGGGTTGTACCTCTCGTACAAACTACCAGTCACCTCAGTGTGCTGATCAAGTACATCAGCGTGTGGCGAATCCAAATCAACCACAGCATCATGAGCAAACGATCTTTATTTCAATGCAGCTGAGCATAGCAGGTCTCCAGAAAACCATTGCTGAGCTTCTCCAGGAGATCAAGGAGCTCAGAGGATTCAAGCCGTGGAACCAGCACAAATAATGGCTTCTGTGCTGCGCCTCAGTACCTGAAACGCTCGTAGTATTATCCCAAATACTAATGAGCTCAAAGTGTTTCTGAGCAGGCATGAAATTGACATCATGCTTATCTCAGAGACCTTCTTACACGCTGGCTCCTACTTCAATATGGTAGGTTACACCTGCTATCGAGCAGATCACCCTGGAGGCCGCCAAATAGGAGAAGCATGTGTGCTAGTCTGGCCGGGATTAGTACATTATCACCTTCAACCGATCACAACAAACCACATACAGTTGGCAACTGTAATGGTATCCACCAATTTGGGCGAAATCGCTGTGGCTGCAGCGTACCTTCCACCAGACTTGCCTTGGAGTACACCAGAGTTTGCCAGACTACTGGATCAGCTTGGTCAAAAACTTGTAGTTGGAGGCGACTTCAACGCAAAGCATCAGCTCAAGGTTGGACTGATGGCGAACGCTAGAGGCACTGCGCTTCATGATGCAATTACCTGTAGTGCAACTCAAGTGCCAGGAGGGATACACCCAAGTGTATCATCGACTTTTACATATACAAGGGAATAGCGAACAGTTTGCTTACGGTGCGTGAAGACCATGAATTAACATCAGACCACTTGCCTTTGGTTGCTTCGCTATCAATGTCGCCTCAGCGCACTACTCCAATGACGCGACTTGTTCCCCCTGGTGCCAATATTAGACTTTTCCAAGAGGAGCTGAACAATGGTTTTAATCTCAATACGGTGCTAAGCACGGCGGAGGAGGTTGATGAAGCCATTGAAACCTTTATTACAAAGGCCAAAGAAGCAGTCCAAACTGCGCCATCAGCAGGTGCAACTCCCGGTAACAGCGCGCTCAACAGCTTCATCCTCTCTCTGGAAGCTGTCGGTCTTCTAACGCTTAAGAAACGCCTCAGACGGGAGTTCATCAGGACCAATGACCCGGCGATTGACAGGCTGTACCGCAGGATCTCCAACAGGGTGAGAAAAGTACTCGCCATATTGAAATGAGAAGCCACAGACGCCATGATGGCAAAAGCTCGAAGTTTGCGCTCTAAAAGCTTACGAGGAGATTCAAGAGGCAAGTTGCACCGAAATTTGCAGTTCGAAACCCTGGTGGTTCTTGGGCAAGATCCCCCCAGGACAGAGCCGAAGCGTTTGCGAAAAATCTGGAGGAAAGATTTCAGCCGTTCGAGACAGCGTCGACAAGAAGAGTGCAGCTAGTGGCTGAATCTGTAGAAGCGCCTCTGCAGATGGCCCTTCCCGTAGCCTCAATCAGCCTTACAGAAGTGGAAAATGTAATCAAAGGACTTTGCAATGGCAAGGCTCCAGGCGAGGACCAGTTTGATAATCGCTCCATCAAGCTGCTCCCTCGCCGAGCTTTGCTATTCCTCGTGCTGCTTTTAAACGCTGCTCTTCGGGCTTCTGACAGACTGTGGCATGCAGGACTTTTGCATACGCTTAAAGGATTACTCAACCCACAGCTCTACCTTATCGTTAAAAGTTTCCTTTAAGAGCGCTCCTTTAAAGTTGTTCAGGACGGGCTGTCCTCTCAATCAAAGAGAGTCAGAGCTGGAGTACACCAGGGTAGCGTGTTGGGGCCAACTCTTTATAGCCTGTATGCGCATGACATGCCATCTTTCAAGAACATGCCGATGTCGGACCCCAACAACTTACTTGTTGGCACCTTTGCAGATGACACTGCAGTTCTGGCTAGAGACAAATGCGTCTATACTGCAACAGATCACCTCCAGATCTATTTAAAAAAGTTTGAAAACTGGGCATGCCGATGGAACATCGCTATAAACGCCGATAGGTGTGTTTCAGTAATGTATACCCTTAGAAAAGGCACCTCTCCTGGTGTGTTCATACATGGAGAGCTCTTAGAGCAGAAGAATGCCCACAGGTATCTTGGTGTCACACTGGACAAGCGTCTAACATTCCGGAGCCACATAACTGACGTAGCTGGGCGCGTCAAGGCAAAGGCAAGACGCATATGTTGGCTCCTTAATGCGATTAATAAGCTATCGCTTAAAAAAAAGGCGAACATCTACAAGGTTATTTTGGCACCCATTTGGAGATATGGTATCCAGGTTGACGGCATTGCATCAAAGACGAACATCAACCAAATACGAGTGGCACAGTCACAAATCTTACGAAGAATGACTGGTGCAGCATGGTATATTCGTAATAGAGACATTGAAAATGAGCTCCAAATAACAAAAATCGGAGATGTCATTAACCATCAAGCTACTGCATACTTGGCCAAGCTCGCAGGCCAACCGAACCAACTGGCGAAATGACGAAATGTGTAACGCGTAGAAGCAGACGTCTCTGAGCTTATAATGAATATATATTCCTGATCAGCATCTAAGTTTCAATATGAAAAACTTTTCTGCTTGTTTTAATTTCAATTTGTTTTGGACCTGACAAGATTTAAGATTCTAAAGAACTATCGGCTAAATATGTTTTTGAGAGTAAGTGTAGCCGTTGAAGCTCCTAGTTGAAGTTTGCCGATTAGCTCCATGTAATAAGGTAACTATCTATAAGAAGCAACTTTAACAAATAAACAACAGCTGGGAATTGTCGTTGGATAATAGTCAACATAATATTATTGGCAGCCTGAAGAGTATTCATAATTATACTTAACTTTTCAAACTTTTATATATAGAAAACATTTTATACACTTAAGTAATACATTTTAAATTTTATATATTTATTACACATTCTTTAATTAATCGAAAACTGATATCAACTGTTCCATTCTGTTCTCAAGAATAACTTATCTCTAACCCCTTATCTAACTCAAAAACAGCAGTTCTTGATAATCGAATGCTTAATAAAAGTCTAATGTAATGGTAAAAAACAAACAGAACTTAAGTGCATATTGTAGCTGAATTTGCAAATCAACTGGTTACAGTTTGATGGCCAAAATACGTAAATGTGTATGTGGTGCAGGTGGTTTGAACACCACTTGACCATTGTCGTCCTTGTAATCCGAATAGGCCAGTTCATAGACACACTTCATGCCCATTGTCTCCATCTGGCGTGTCGAGTAGAAGCTGGAGCAGTAGGCAATCATCAGAGGAAATCCCTTGGACCGACTCAACTCCATTTCAGCGGCTACCAGGCGTATGCCCAACCCTTTGCCCCGCATGGAAGCATCCACAGTATACATGGCAAAGTAAAGCGACTTGGAGACTCCAAAGTGCTCAAAAATATTAGCTTCCAATTCAGCTTTGGACAAGATGAGGGAAATCCGTTGATAGGCGTTTTCTGCCATTTCAGCTGCTTCTTTGCGATGCTTCTCCAAATCGCTGGCATACATAACACCAGCTAAAACCAGACCCATAATGCGTCCACCTTGGTTCTCATCGACAGCCAAAAGGCAGGTGCCGTGCTCTATCATAGATATATGATATTCATCGATTTGCTTTGCATAGCATTTCTGCAAATGCTCTCCACAATGTCCAGAGAGCGGTGCTCCTTTGTAAAACGTTTCTCCCAAGAAGATGTTGGCTTGTTCGTAGTCTTCCAGCTTCATGATCCGAATGAGTATGCCATCCTCTAAGCCAATATACGACACCATGTTGATTGAGTGAGTTCTTTGTCAAACTGTGTTTTCCTTTTTATTTGTAGCAAATTTTATGTGCCTCTGGCTATCTATTACTATGGTTTTGCTTATCTTATCCATGTTTAGCTCTTTGCAATGATTAAAATGCGAAAGTGTAATTTCACTAGCTTACATCTAGGAGAACAATTAAAATAATGTTTTCTTAATTCTATAAAGCTTTAGATTTGTCTATAGTCTCATTGCCATCACTTTCGCTGCTGTGTGTGGTGCTGGTGGCTTAAACACCACATTATCATCATCATTCTTGTAGCTCACATAATCCTCCGAGAGCACACACTCCATGCCCAGGCTGGCCATTGCACGCGTCGAGTAGGCACTGGTACAGGTGGCTACTAACAGT
The DNA here is from genome assembly GCA_949708635.1 of Hirtodrosophila cameraria. Lineage (NCBI taxonomy): Eukaryota > Metazoa > Arthropoda > Insecta > Diptera > Drosophilidae > Hirtodrosophila > Hirtodrosophila cameraria. The sequence goes on from OX453090.1 coordinate 54,244,558, forward strand.
GGAAACCCTTTGGCGCGACCCACTTCCACTAAGGCAGTGCCAAGACGTCGTGCCAGCCCTTGACGCAGCATTGAGCTATCCACGGCCAGAACATGCAAATATAGAGCATTTGAAACGCCGTAATGCTCAAAGAAGTTGGAGTTTCTCTCAAGACGAGATAGAAAGTAATGAATATGTTCAATCAACTTAGTTAGCTTCTGATCCTTGATCTCCATCCAATTCTGGTCGAGCTCACTAGGCTGCATAGCGCCAGCTAATGCCACGCCCACAATGCGACCGCCTTCATTCTGATCGACGACAACCAACGAGGTGCCCTGGTTTATAAGCGATAGGCGATATTCTCTCAGTTCCGGTTCGTCAGTGATTAACGCTTGATCAGGTGTTGACGTAACTGGTTCATGCCCGTAGAAATGGTTACGTAGGAAGAGACAGCTCTCTTCGAAATCTTCCGGTTTCATTTCACGCACGATAGTCGACATGTTGCGAGCTTTAGCGCCAAACTGATGTTGCTTCGGGAGTGCTTCAAGTTTTTATGTCACTTTTGTCAAATAAGCATTTTGGAACCGCAAATTTATTTGACCTTGTAGCTTTTGATAAGAGCTGTGATGAATATGATTTGTCACATTTGTATGCCGCATTAGTTTCACATATGTAAATAAATAAAGTTCTCATTTAGTATTTTACTATTTGACCAATGTTAGGCGGAATGAAAATTTCGAGAAGGCAATAGCTTTGATAGCCAAATGGCAGAATTCAAAAATTAAATCAATCGCCAAATCGGTAAGAGGCTGTCCCACAAAAAACCAAGAATGACGATGGGATATAACATCATTTTGTTAGTAATGTTTAAAAGAAAGTTTGGTTAGAATTAGATTTTCACAACGCAGAATGCGTTAAGCACAGGGCCAAGCCCAAGTGAATAGCGAAGTCGAAGTGTAAGGCGAAGCTAAAATGCAAGCCAAAACCGAAATTGAAGGCAAAGAAGCTATTGTGATTTGACATAAGAAATACAAATCAAATAAGAATAAAAATTAGAAATAATAAAATAATGCTCCAACATGGATTTATGCTAGCACTACACCAAATGAATACTTAAACCGGTTGGGAATTATAAAAAAAAGTAAGAACGCTCAAGTCGAGTGTACCCGACTACAAGACTCCCTGCTCCCAACTTGCATTTCAAGCAGTTCAATGGCAACACAAGCAAACAGCGCACTTTACTTGACCAGTACCTGTAAAACTGTTGTTTCTGCCTGCTGAGACGGGGGCAATAGATTCATCCATAACTTTGGTGCTATTTATTCGATCGTAATGAAATTTACGCATCCGATCAACATTGATGCAACATATATGTGTACCAAAAATCAAAGCTTTATCTTTAACATTGTGGCTGTGGGAGTTGTTCGCGATTTGCCCTGGTGCGGGAGGGGTGCATCCGAAATTTGAAATAAACTTGATCTGCGTATGGTACACAGGAACCTGCATGCCAAGTTTGATGTCTCTAGCTCTTATAGTCTCTGAGATCTGTGCGTTCATACAGACAGACAGACGGACAGACAGACAGACAGACAGACAGAAGGACATGGCTAGTTCGTCTCGGCTGTTGATCCTGATCAAGAATATATATAGTTTATATAGTCGGAAATGCCTCCTTCTGTTTGTTACACACATTTGTAGTTCTTTATAACTCCCTTTTTTCCATTTTTAATGGGAACAGGAAGTAATAAAAATTATAAGTAATAAGATAATGCTCCAACATGGACTTATGCGATTACTACACCAAGTATAAGTATAAAGTGTATACATTCTTAACCATCATCATTCAAAATCATTTTTGTTAAACTGTAAAGTAAGTTATTAAAATATAATGACAAAAGGTATTAAAATATTTATTTAAATATGATTTTGTCATATCTGTGTGTTGTCTGTCTCATTATCTTTAAAGATAAATTGTTTTTAGTATAAGATTGAAATATGATATTATTTTAAATGCAAAAGTTAAGCTTTGCTTGCAAAACAGAAGCTAAAGTATAACTATTTTGTGAGAAATGCTGTAAGTTTGAACAACATTAGAAGCTACTATTAAAACCACATCACTCTAACGTTAATTGTACCTACACAAATTAAATATGCCTTTAAGACGATTCCACTTATAACCATAAATAAATCTGTAAAATAGTCCAATCAGTCAACAAATATCAGTCAAGAGGCAGTCGAAAAATGCAATCACAGTTCAAAGTAAGAAGAAAAAAAATATCGATATAATTACGTGTGTTGCAGAGCTTCTGAAGCCGCTGGTATATAAATTTCAAGTTGCTAAAAAATAAGATGAAAAAAACAAAAAAAACAAAAAAGCAAAAATGAAGTGAAATTTTAATAAGCTAAATAAAGCGGGAAGGGAAAAGACGCCGCCAGGTGAAAGCAGCAAAGAAAACAGCACGCAAAAGAGAGCAGCTACGGAGGGGGACATCGCATCGCATAATGCAAAGCCCCAGACAAATATGTGAGCAGCCTCTCCCCCCCCCCCCTCCCCACAATGCCGACATGCCCCCAGTTCGCCCTTCTCTGCCAGGCGAGACAGCGCCGAGATGTGTGCTATGCTTTTCTTTATGCATATTTAAAAAGCCACCCACCCAATAAGTATGCTACAAATAATAAGCGTAGTGAAGCGGCGCGCATTATAAACCAGACTGGGTGCCCCTCACATCGCCTCTTTTGCCTTCTTGTGCCTCCTTGTGCCTCTTTGTGCCCCAATGACCCATTCCACGTCATACCTCGTAGCATTTTAGCCCAAAGTCTACATGGAATAATGCGAAGCTTCTGCTGCTGTTGTTGTTTTTGTTAATGGAGCAAAGCTGGCAGGGATGTTGTTGTTGTTTTTGCTGTTGGTATTATCCTGTGACTGTGATTGTCTGTGCTGTTTGTAGTTAAAATGAGCACAACAACAATAACAACAACAACAACAACAATGGCAGCAACAACCACCCAAAAGACGACAGGACACGGAGCACCATTAAATGCGCAGCTGAAGCTGAAGCTGATGCTGAATCTGAAGCTAAAGAAAAAATCAGAGCAGCACAAAGAGAATATGCTAAACGTTTGACGAGACTCCAAAATATATGCACAAAAAATGATGGAGCTTAAAAAAAACATAAGAATATATACATATAAATTTAAAAAAAAAAATACAAAAATAAAAAAAAATCAGTACATTATATGGTATAAAGAATAACAAAAGTCAAGTAAAGCTACAAGCAAATGTAATGAACTTTCTCAAGAAAAGCTGTTCTATTGATTTGGAGCTGGGGATCGTAACATATGAAAAGGGGAAATGTTAACCAGCTTAGCTGATACTCAAGTGTGTCATTAAAAAGACAATTGAATTTATATATCATTTATAACTGAATAAGTTGCTTTAAAATTTGGAATTACTTTTAATTGTATCTTGCTGATTTAACAGTATACAAATTTGTGTACTTACGGATATACTTGTTTATAAATAATGACTAAAGAGTATTATGTTATATTAAATACATGAATTTATTACTGTTTATTTTTTTTCTTTCAAACATTTTGTACTGTATAAGTATGTAACAGGGTTAAGAAGACATCTCTGACCATATCTATATATAAAAACAAGTAAGAATACTCTAGTCGAGTGTGCCCGACTACGAGACTCCCTGCTCCCAACTTGCATTTCAAGCAGTTCAGCGGCAACACAAGCAAGCAGCGTACTCAACTTGCACAGTGCATGTCAAACTGTTGTTTCTGCCTGCTGAGACAGTGGAAATAAGTTTTTCCATAACTTTGGTGCTATTTATCCGATCGTGTTGAAATTCACACATCCGAAAGACATTGATTAAACATACATGTGTACCAAAAATTAAAGCTTTATCTTTAAAATTGTGGCTGTGGTAGTCTTTTGCGATTTGCGGGGGTGCGGGGGGGTGCATCCGAAATTTGAAATAAACTTGATCTGCGTATAGTATATAGGAACCTGCATGCCAAGTTTGGTGTCTCTAGCTTTTGTAGTCTCCGAGATCTGTGTGTTCATACGGACAGACGGACAGACAGACAGACAGACGGACATGGCTAGATCGTCACGGCTGTTGATGCTGATCAAGAATATATACAGTTTATATAGTCGGAAATGCTTCCTTCTGCCTGTTACACACATTTGCAGTACTTTATAACTCCCTTTTTCCCATTTTTAATGGGAACAGGGAGTAAATAGTTCAAACTGACTGATTCACTCACTAGTGATCATCGCACAGCATAACCATAACAGATAAGTGAGTACTAAGATCGAATATTAGTCAATTCTGTTGGGAAATATAGATAATTTTCAGAGAAATGTTGTAAGACGCTTTTTTGCTTAATACCCGATTAGTTTTTACTCATTTTCAAAGATCTGTATAAAAATTCCACAAAGACTGCATACCAACTTGCCGGAAAATTCACCAAAGGATGTAATGAATAATGATTAAACTGGCTTTGAATAAACTGTAATAGCACCCATTATCAATTTCACCTACCAAATTGGTTGACGATTTTCTATATAATTTTTAGATTATATCCATTAAAGGTCGAATTGGCATTCTTGTTATGTTTATGGCGCTGGGAATTATAATTGTTGGCATAATCTACATTATATACGTATACATTGGCAATTTACGAAATAATAATATTGAAAATTAATATATCAACCCCAATGGAATAAGGAAGAATGGCTAACTTAGCACACATTGGAAAAATAAAACCGCAGGAAGAAAGCACACGATGTTTAATTCGATCATTATATTAATTCTTGCATGGATTTAAAACTTCACTGCAGCGCAGTGAATGCTCAAAACTATGTTTTCTCTAAAACAATAATTCCATTGAACTATCTTTAGCAAATTTTGAATTAACACTGCAGAATTCACATCGTATTTCAAAAACTTTGCAGACGATCGCAGTAGCTTTCAGGTAATATGCAGTCGGACGAACAAATGAAGCTTGGGAAATGAAATTATTAGACGATCAGGTGCAAATTCATTTTAAAAGATCTATATAAAATTTCAACAAAAAACTGCATACCAATTTTACTCAAAATTTCTTCAGACTCATTATACTCTTTTTTATACCCTTGCAGAGGGTATTATAATTTTGTCACGAAATGTATAACGCATTGAAGGAGACGTCTCAGAAAAAAAATATTCGTGATCAGCATCAACAACCGTGTCATGTCCGTCATATCCATCTGTCCGTCTGTTTATATGCGAACTAGTTCCTTAGTTTTAGAGCTATCGTGATGAAACTTGACACAGATGCTTGTTCTTTCTGCAAACAGTACATATGTCAGATCGGACCACTATAACATTTAGCTGCCATAGGAACAATCGGTTGAAAAATAAGTTTTCTTATGCAAATCTTTTCTGCAATTTTTTGAAAAAAGAAGAAAAAAGAGTATATTGGTTTTGTGAAATGTCCGTCCGTCCGTCTGTCCGTCTGTCTGCTTCTGACTCCGCAAAAAATTTCAAAAAAGAGTCTATCGCAGTCGGGTGCATCCAACTTCATACTTGTTTTAGTTCTTGATCACCATCAACGCATAGTCGATTTGGCTACGTCCGTCTGTTTTTCCATCAGTCCATATTTCCGTCATGTTAAAGTGAACGAAGATTTGCTTGCGAAAAGTACAGTGTGTTTAGTAGTCTTTCATACTCGATTAGAGCCATCTTATGTGTTTTAGCAAGATAACTAAGCATTTGTAAGTTGTTTTAAAATTACAAATTACGGTAGTAATAAAACTAATCGTTTATCAAACAATTGTAACAATGTATTGCTTAAACTAAAACAAAGCAATTAACAAATATATTCACTTCCCATTTCAATCTATGTAAATGATAACCATCCACAAAATCGCCAAATTAAATGTATTTCTCAAATCTGTAATTCAACTCACCCCAAAGCTTTCAAAGTTACCCACAAAGTGTTGTCTAATGATGTGTTGCGCCCTCTGATTCTTTTTTTTTGCGCATCTTTGTTGTTCACCCCACAAAAAGGTGTCAAAAAATGAAAAGGCATAAAAAAGCAAATTCCAAATTAAAGCCTTGTGGTTTAGTACAAGTGATTTGCAAAAGAGAAAAGAAAAGAATTACAAAAAAAAAAACAAAAAAAAAAACAATCCAGTATGACATAAAAGACTGAAACGATGAGCACTTTCAGCCCCTCGTTAAAGATGCAGCCTCTTTGGAAACTGATAGAGCACAGCGGCCCAGTTGGGTTATTGAACTGCCTGCCTGGATACGACACTAAAAAGTTGTACCTTATCGAAATGACAAACAAATTTTAATCAACACATAGCACACAACACAGAACAAGCCGCAGCTGCAGCGCATTCGCCTGCTGATGACATCCTTTTCGCTCTCCGGCAGGAGTCGATCCAAAACATCACGTCGATTTTAAGCACTTTGATTAGAAATGGCAGGCCAAAAACTGAGAGCTGAGCACTAAGGACTGTGGGCAGAGAGAGGAGGGCGGAGGGCGGAGAACTGACGAGGACGAAGGGAACGACCACCGGATAATAATAGCTGCTGCACAGAGTGTACTGAGTGTGAGTGTGAGCCTGTTTGATGTTGATTATGACAAAGTTGCTACCGCCTGATAAGCCTCAAAACTCTCGAACGATGAGCGTGCAAATTTCTATAAAAAACTGAATTTCGATCAAAAATAGCATACAGCACAACGAATCTTAGATACACTTGCAATAAATCGAAATTGTTTCAAAAGGGCTGTTGATGATTATTGATATCGTTTGAGAATTATAACTCTTTGGTTACAGAGCAGCTTTAATTTAAAAAAAAAAAAATCTAATTTCCAAAAGTTTTTTTTTAAGGAAAATTCATATTTTTATTAAAGCTATCTCAAATAAATAGATTTATTGAGCCATTTTCATTTTCAGGTATTAATTAACATACATGTATGTTCCTTAAAAGTTACAGTTAACTCATTTTAGATAATCGCATAATCAGACTTCTTTTCGATTCCATAACAGTATTATCTTTAATGGGAACTAAATATGTTCAGTTTGCCTCAACAGGCTATATAAACCAGATTCTTAGTCCTGTAATATTTGAAGTCTGCATGGCAAACGTAAGAACGATATGATGCTGCCCTCATCAAAGGGTATACCAAAGGCGTTTCAAGAGGCGGAGTCGGGAAAACAAAACAGGATGCGTGGCGTTGTTGCCGCTGCCTCCTGCCTGTGACGCACGTGTCGCCCTAAAAAGCCGATCTAATCAAATGGAAGTAAAATGTGTAAAAGGTGGAAAATTTACGCTGAGGAAAAAAAACGAAAGAACAGCAGCCGGAAAAATAGAAAAATAGACAAAAAAAAAAAAAAGAATCACTCAGTGTGGAAAATGGAAAATCATAACTCGTCGACTTTTTCTATATTCGTACACACTAAAGTTCGTGCCACTTGACTGGACATAAATTTGGCGCGACTTTAAGCTTAAAGTACTTTATATACTATATACAAGTACATAGGTAAGTTTTGGGGCGCTTAGGATCTGAACACAGCCCACAAAATGGGTATCATATGCTAATTTCCATATGGTCAACCCTTTTTCCAACAACGACCCAACGAGAGAGAAATTTTAATAATTTTCACTGGAGTTTTTAGCAGGCAAAGGCATCTAGTGCGTTGCCTTTTGGGCTAATTGTATGCTAAACGTTTTGGGGCGGGATTTTCGATGGGTGGCACTTTTGGAGTACGGCTGGGGCTTTCCAAAGTTTTTGTGGCAGCTTAAAGTTGGGCCAACGAACGTTGTTTGGCGACAAAACACACAACGGACACATGAGACATTGCCAAAGCTTAGAATTTTCCCTGACAGCGGCTGGGAAGAGGAGAAGAAACTGAACTATCAACATGATAGCCGGGTAATGACTTTAATTGGTGGGACGCTTGTGATATTCGAGAGAGAAAAGTTAATATGCTATATGATGAGATGTTGTTCTTGTTGCTGTTTCTGTTGCTGTTGTTGGGTTAATTTTAATAGTTCTGGCGAAAGATGAGTGCAGAGTGAAGAATTTACGCACGAGAAAGTTTTCTTAAACATAACATACTCGTAGACACTGTCTAAAAGAGGGTAGTACAGATTATATATATTACCTTGAACTAGAAATGGACTTACGGTTTTTTAAATGGCTTTAGGAACTTAGATGTAAATAGTTGGGTTTGCTTTAAGCAATCATTTTTACCTTTTCTAAGTAAATTTGTCATTAAATTTGCGATGGATTGATCAGCATCACAATGGGAATGATGTGTCGAAAATGTTTCTCCCAAACCTGAAGGATGGGCGAAATTTAAATTGATTGCAAAACTTGAAAGATTTGAGCAAAAATACAGTTGCCAAGCCCGCTTCTGACTCTGCAAAAGAAGCTAAAAAGAGAGTATTTCGCTATTGTTAAGCTTTCATTTTTGTATATCCTTTTATTTGCAATTCTTTCGTAAGATAGTCGAAGCTCTAATCGAAGTTGTGGCCAATTGTTGGAAACTGAGTCTTCCACTTCATTAAAATTGCCATAGCTCTCATATAATTCGATATAGGAATATTCAATCACTCACTCCACTCTCTAATTAATTATTGTTGAAAATGAAGTTAGCTGCCACTCAATTTTCTTTCAATATTCCTTCTCAAGTGGCCGCGTGTCGCATGCTACATTCATATCATCATATCAGTTCAAATGCAATGCAGATTCAAAGCCAGAACCAGAGCCAGGTCGAGGCCATTATTTTCACGGTTGAACGATGCGCTAATGCAAGGACAACGATTGCCACTTTCTCCAGCTTGCTTTCTCTTGCTCGGTCTCTTTCTGTCGGTGGGTTCCACGTGCTGTGCCATAATTAGGCGGACCGTGGCAAATCCAATAATTACCGAGCGTTAAAAAACTTTCAAGTGCGCCGTGCACACAACCGCAGAACACATGTCGTTATGGGGCGGGGGGCGTGACAGGATATGAAACATGAAAAACAAATTGAAGAGCCAACATCCGGTTGACTGGTTGGGTCTGAGCTGCTGTGTTGCTGTTGTTGTTGTTCTTGTTGATGCAGATTCTCTTTGCTGCTGCTGATGACGTTGCCTGCGTCGTTTTCGTTGTCAATGCAACAATGACGACAATCAAATGACGTTTGCATCAATGAGCAATTGGCAACAGGCAGACGGGTAGTCGGGCAGTCGAGCTGACGGGCAGACGGAAGGGTAAAGCGAACAAGCAGGATAACGACAACGTAACAGGAGCAGGACGATAAAAAAAAGAGAAAGGCAGCGGGAAAATGATAGCGTGGATTAAACGATTTTTAATGAAAAGCCTTCAGACGGCCACATGAATGAATGACAGCGACTGACACACGCACACACGCACACACGTTATACACAGGATAAAGACGATGATGAGGGCGCAACATAGGACAAACACAAGACACACACACGCCAGCACAAAAACTCACACGCACACATGGCACGAGTACAATGATGAAAACGGAGCCTCAGCTGCAATTGCCAGCAAATGCAGGGCAAAAAATTGCATGATTGAAAATTGCACTTGATGCCGATCGAGCGAGACATAAGGACATAAGGGAGGAAGGGGAGGGAGGGCAATGGGAGTTGGACAGCAAACACGAGAGAAAGAGGACTGTTGCTGACGAGTTGTAGGAAAAATGTTGAGAATCCAAAGAAAAACCAGCGAATCAATTGTTATGAAACTGTCCGAAAAACGAAAACGTTTCTATGATAGAATACTTTTGTATATAGTATATGGTTAGCCAAACCTTTCACCCCTCCTCCCTCCAAGTTCTTTGTGTTGTTTTTGCCAAGGGTTTCGCTGATTGGGTTGCTCCCATCGTCCTTGTCCATCTTCTTGTTCATCTTCAAAGCTTCCTTTTGTTGTCAAGGTGCGGGTCTCTTCAACAAAAAAAAAAAGTATAAGTTGGTCAGCAGTGAAGTGGCCATCGTTGAGTTCAGCTGGAATATGAAGGGGTTACAATGCTGTGTTTGGGGTTGAGGTTTTGTCCATGTTGTGGCTAACTTAATGAAGTGGACATATCAGCTATGAGTTGGACAAACAGGAGCTAAGATGCCTACCAATTGATATACAAAGAAGGGTTAATGGAACAAAGTTGAATTCAAACAGCGCAATGCGATTGTTCCGAGATAAGGAGTCACAAGCAGAGAGAATGGGTAAAGAAAATGTAAGGAGCTTAAATGTGAAATGAATCAAAGTGGAGATAAAAATGACAAGAAAAACTGAAACGAGGAGAGGGACTCAATAACTAGAAGAAAAATAAGATATGGGCATTGATTCAAGTTAAAGATTCCGATAACTAAATGAAAGCAGTCTTAAATGAAAAACTAAACATAATACATACATACATAGATAGATACATAGGCAACAAAATGTGTAATTCCGTTATCAAGGAATCTGAATATGACTATACAAACCTCAGGCGACATTAGTGTCATATTTTATCAAGTCGAAGGCACATGTTAACTAAACAAACACAGCTGATAAGCGGACCAAAGTCCATTACCATTACCACCAAGACACCCGCCATACTTCAGAGTGTCCTGACAGTGCCCCTATCAGTAGGAGGTGCTACAACAAATTCCCGCTGTGCCAGGCAAAAAATAAATAACCCAAAATGTCGTTGGCATATTATAGGCAGAGGGTGCGGGGACGTAGGAGTCTAATTATGCAGTGTTGACAAAAACAAAAGAGGACATAGGCGCCAGGATATTGTGGAACGACCCGCCATGGAGCATTGAAAACTATTAAGAAAACATATTTTTCTTTTTCAGAAAATTGCGCACGCGGCGCGTTTAACACTAATCATTGTCATTATTATCGTTGGGCTCCTTTTGGCTGTTTGCCATGCGCAGGACTAAATACACACCAGGACATTGCTTGCCTGCCTGCCTGCCTGCCTGCCTGCCTGAGTGCCTGTCTGTCTCTCTGTCTGACTGCTGCACCATTAAAAATTCATGATCTCAAGTGGGTTGCCGCCTGGGTTTTTGTTAGTTCGGGTGCAATATTTCACATTAGTCGACCGTACCGTCGCCTTCAAGTGCTTTTTCACTGGAACTGTTAACCGCCCGAGCGACATGTGGAACTGTTCCCGAACCTCTCACACAAATTGATCAAAGAATCAATAAAATGCCAATTAACATTAATTTTCACACGCAGCCAGCCCTTCTAAAAGCCAATGAAAAGACTCATTGTTCAATTTGTCAACTAATGTGAAACGCAGTAAAACAATTAAAAACTCTTTGTGGGTTCCACTGGGACAACAAAACAGAGCCACAGGCCCCTGAAATATGAAACTTTGCTATTTTGTTTTGTCAGCTCCCAAAAAGAAGAAATGTATAATTAAAATTTAATGCATCTATTTGAATTTGAGCTGCGTTTCAAGTCCAAACAACTTTAGCCTATCAATAAGTAACTAGACAGAGCCCAGTAAAATATTTAAACATTTGCCTTCTGGTTTTTCCTACTAAAATTGTCTCCACGCATGCAATGTCATAGTAGTTCGTCTCTCTTCATCTCTATCTGCGTCTCCAACTCCATCTCCATTTCCCTCTATGCGTGTTTACAGTCGAGAACAATTAATATACGAGTACATTGCTAGGGCAAAGAAGAAACAGCAGATAGAGCGAGAGGCATAGAGACACAGAGAGAGACAGCATCTGTAAAGGAAGAAATGTATCCAATGAAATAATGTTTGATATCCCCAAAGGGAATAACCACATAACAGCTACAAAATGTGGCATGACGAGCTAATGGGGCAGCTGTAGAGAAATGAACTAAAAATCTACGTTTGACATTTATACAGATATCTGAAATGCTTTAAAATATATATATTTTGACTTGGTCACTCAAAACTACAAATAATGACATTAATATTTAACATACTCTAGAAGATTTAAAAATAAAACTTGCAATATAGGCAAAATAAAAATAAAGATAGCAATATTATTACTCCCTGTTCAAATTAAAAATGGGAAAAAGGGAGTAAAGTACTGCAAATGTGTGTAACAGGCAGAAGGAGGCATTTCCGACTGTATAAACTATATATATTCTTGATCAGGATCAACAGCCGAGTCAAACTAGCCATGTCCGTCTGTCTGTCCGTCTGTCCGTATGAACACACAGATCTCGGAGACTATAAGAGCTAGAGAAACCAAACTTGGCATGCAGCTTCTTGTATACCATACACAGATCAAGCTTATTTCAAATTAAGGGAACACCCACAGCCACAATTTTAAAGATTTAGCTTTGATTTTAATCAATATTAATCAGTTGCTTAAACTTCATTACGATCGGATAAATAACACCAAAGCTATGGATGAATCTATAACCCCCGTCAATAAACAAAAAAGTTGTTCATATCAAATCATTTGTTAACCGATTGATCCTATGACAGATATAAGATATAGTGGTTCGATTTTAATAAAATTTTATAATCATGTTGAGATAACGCAAAAAATAAGAATTGGCAACCGATCGTTCCTATGGCAGCTATATGTTATAGTGGTCAGATCCGTCTGATACGTATTCGCGACAATATAATAAATGAAAATCGATGGTAGAACAAAAACTGCAAAAAGCTGATCATACTGACTTATTGTGTCTGCCTTCGTCTTTTAAAACCGTTTCCGGACAGTATTCAAATTAAACTCGTATATATTTATATGGTATGCATAGCTGTCAATCATTTTTGTCAAGCAGCTCTCACAAAGACACACAATCCACACATGACACTTATCCCCACTCGTCCTCCCTGCAATACAATACAGTGACAAGCTGGAGTCAAGAAAATTAAAAGTGCCTTTGCAATACAAGATACTTGTGCTTCAGCTACTCGTACTTGTACTTGTAAATACATGCATCGTACATGACATGGAAATGCCAGAGAATAAATGTCATAGCAGAGGCAGCCATGGGCCAAACACCTGCCTAATGTGAGCTGAGGTGAACTGAGCTGAGCTGAGCTGAGCAGAGCAGAGCAGAGCTGAGGTGAGTGACTGCTTAACTGGAGTGACATAAAATTGAAATCGAACATCGAAAATCAAAACTAAACAAAGATACTTTGGCTCATAAGTATTTCCGGCTTCAATAGTCCCAGAAAGTGCAGATAAGGCATGCCCTGAACGTGGCTACTTGAAAGCTGACAAACATTTGGGCCCCTGATAAAGCCCAAAGGCAAACAAATTGCCGAGTGTGATAAAAAATAATGCGAAATCCCTCGTAAACCATATACCCGTAAACACAATGCGGAATAATAAGTGTGGCTCGATTTTCCACTTAATTTATAGCAAATATGCGACCGTCGCGTCGATAGAGAATGTTGAAAAATAAAAAAAAAGCGCCATTGAACGTGAATTTTTAATAGACTTTTAATAACCCCCAACACACAGGCACAGAGGGCATGGGGCATTTCTGGTGGCTAAACAGAAAGTGTAATGAACCGCAGCCGCACATCGTGCAGACATTTTCCAAATGAAAAGCCATTGAAAGGCGTTGCCACTGGGCAAACAATGGCGGCAGCGAAAAATTACAAAAAACAAAAAAAAAAAAGCCAATGCCAAAGCCAAAGCCAAAGCCAGGACACAGCGTCAGCGTCAGGACGAGACGGTGGCAGACAAACAACAATAAAGATAGAAATCAACGCAGACGTGTGCATAAAATATTAATTATCAGCAGTTTACTGGCAGCAGCAGCAGCAGCAGCAGAAGCTCGACATATTGGCAATGACTCTGAAAAGCAGCAACAACTACAACAACAACAACGAACTTTGGCATACACGACACGCAATGGAAAATGGAAAATCGCTTGGCAATGGCAATGGCATTGGCATTGCCTGTACTAAAGAAAAGGGTGGAGCTTAGGATTAAGCAGAGGAGCAAAACTAAAATTAGTAAGCTTTTGCCAGTTAGAAGCAGGCAGCAGTTGGCTCCATTTGATAACTGTCTCAATAAAGGAAAAGGCTCTCTCTGTGCACATTTCTGGCTAAGGAATCAGAGAACCAACCGGCTGCTGAATGCGGCTAGACAAAAGTGCATTAAACGCAGATGTGCGCTGTGGAAAATGAATAGTTTGAAATGGAAAACAGTGGGAAACAAAAGGGTTGGCATACAAAATTCATCTGCACTACAATGAATGACTCTAAAGGGCTTATGAAATGAGTTAAGGCCGTTCAAAACTCTATTAACTGCAGCTAGTTCTCTCTAGTTTCTCAATCTATGATCATTGAGATAATTTTAGTGAAATCAGGGGTTCAATTTTACACATCAATCAGATCTAATTAAGTTTTAACCTACTCGAATTTTTCGTTTCCAATTCGTTGTTGAATGAGATGCAAGCCGTTTTACCTTTCAAAACATTTTCAACGGAATATTCAGTCATACATATCGAAAGCCAGTTATAATAAAATTCTAGCAAATAATATACAAAATAGAGAAGGGATCAATTCCGGAAGTTCGCCTCAAATCTCTGAATTGAATAAAATTGGTACACAAATTTTCCTTACACTGATATTTAGTTTTACTGGCTACATTATTAACAAGTTTTTTTTACAGTTTATTCCAATTTTAATATTTCTAAATTATATTGAAAAAAAGAAGAAAAAAGAGTATATTTGGCTTGTGGAATGTCCGTCGGTCAGTCCGTTTGTCCTTCTGTCTGTATGAACGCAGTTTTTTCCACACTTTTGAGTAACCAAGCTTGGTATGCATCCCCGCCCCCGCAAATGAGCAAAGTCTGTATCTCTCACACCCCTTTAGCTAGAGTCCCCAAATTTTGCAGGTTGAATTCTATTGCCCTATTTAATAGATTGGATAAAAATAATTTGGCCACGCCCACCCCCGCCCTTGCAATCGAGCAATGTTTGTTTCTCCCAAACCTGTGGAACCGGCCTTACCAAATTTAAATTGATGGTAAAACTTGAAAGATTTTACCAAAAATACAATTGCCACGCCCACTTCTGGCTCCGCAAAGAGGCGAAAAAGAGTATATATAGTCGGGTGCATCCGACTGCAACGTTCTTACTTGTTTTATTAAAAAATTCATCAAGTTTTGAGTAACACGAGAGGATTGACGGGACCCTGGAGAAATTTCGGGACCAGCGAAATGTTCGAGATAGCTTTTTAAAATATGGCCTGAAATTTGTTTCGGTTCCCACAGGAACACGCGGGGTACCCGTTCCAACTCAATTTTTAATACAAAATATAACTAGGCTTATTGGCTCGAATAAAGTGTTTGTTGTTCTTTCTTTCGTTTATTTAACCCTGCTTAATTGCATTTAAGAAATTAATTTTTTTTTGCAAAATGCGGCCCAGGATTGTGTTGGGTCTACCACCCTGCCAATTCGGTCTCCTGGTAGTTCTCCAGTTAGGCCTTCTGGTGGGTCTTCCACGACGCGTTGTTGTGGTCTTCATAGTTGTGGTCGTTGTTGTCTCCTCATCAGCGACACATTCGGCATCTTCAGCGTTAATTGGATTGGTACAGTCGACACAATCAATGTTATCAGGTTCGACGGCACAGGTGACTGCATGTCCCATTGGCAGATTGGCAGTTAATAAGGCCAAAAGGGCAAAGCTTAGAATGATTGTCCTGGTTTGCATTTCAAATAGCAGTTGAGTAGTTTCAACAATCGAATGATGAACTAGAACAAAGCGAATGTGCTTATATAGTAGCACGGTTGATTGAAAAATTCCCATAGATTTGGCAAAGTTTACGCAGCTGTTTTGAGAATTGTTTTGGCAAATATTTTTAGTAGGTAGAAGATTTAGGAAGACTTTCTAAACAAACTTATTTACTTAAGCTTTGTTAACCGATTGCTTGTTATTAAATATTTAAGCAGTTGTCTCGTGCATTAGAATCAATAACAGTTCGATTGTATATCTAATATTTAAAATTTTATGAATAGTTTGTACAAATTTTACAATTGGTAGTAGAATGCGGAATGGAAAATTTTTGAATGGATAATACAAAAACCGCGATTATTTCAAAAACTGCACGTGGTTTTTGAAAACGGTGAATGTAGTTTTAGTTGTAGATATACTCTCTACCGAAATCTACTGTCAAATCCCGGTCACCAAAAACACTGTCGACCTGTGTTATTGAAACATATTTCATCAATTTCAGAAATTTGACGGGGCTAAGGATGTGCATGGGAAAGTGCGATATTAGAGCAACGAAACTTTTTTCCTGGTTGAAAAGCAAAGTATAAAAAAATTAGAGACGACTCACAGGCTTAAAAAAGAAAACAATAAAGCAAAATTATATTCGGCTTGCCAAAGACATATCTAAAATCATAATTTTCCTCCGATTAATCTTATGACAGCTATAAGATAAAGTCACCCGATTTTAATAAAACTTAGCCTACATATGTTGAACATAAAACACTTGAGTACGAGTGAGGTTGGTTGAAATATCTGCATAAACAATAAATGCTTTTCCTACAAAAACTAATTGTTGAATAGATAGATATAAGATATAATCGTAAATTTTATAGCAGAGTTTGGTTAATATAAACCTAGAGTAACAAAAAGGTTTTAATACAAAATCTTATTTTTCAACCGATAGTCCCTATGCAGTAAAAAGAAGCATCTGTGCCAAATTTCATCAAAATAGCTAAGCCAATAGCTGAAAAGTACCTATAGACAGATGGATGCTGATCAAGAATAAATATATATATATATATCTTTTTTCTGAGGGCACCAATGCATCACACAGTTCGTGACAATATTCTGATACCATTTGTAAGGACAACAAAAACTCAGCCATGCGTGTGGATAAATTGAGAAAAATTGAGGAATTGTTATCTGTGTTTCCGAAACTACTTGGGTGAATTGCAGTCTCTTGCTTTTTAGTCTTCGACATCGACGAGCTTATACAGACAAATGAACTGATCAATTTCACATACATATTTGGTCGGGCAACGCCGGGTAAAACCAGCTAGTATTATATACGTTTGTAAACATAGCAACTTTAAATGTACTTAACCTTCATAGCTGCTGCCAGCATGTCCTGGAATTGTATTTATCCAACAGTTTAATTTCTTGTACCTACTAAGGCCTTCTTCGATATAACTCATAACAAGCTGGTTAATTAATTTTTCTACACTTTACTGCAGGCGTTACTAAGCAGTAGAGCCACCCACGGGAAGATTGTCAGACGGATCCAAATCATGCGTGAACATTAATTCGATTTGCGCAGATGTGTGCCAATCGACAAACCGTCAAACTACGTGCAGAATACGAGACAGGAGAATGAGGAGTCGGTCGTCGGTTGTCGGTTGTCGGTTGTCGAGCATCGAGAATCGAGAGTTGCCGGCTTTAATTTCGCATATTGTTGACAACAACATACAAAATGATGTGAGAGCTGAGATATTCAATCGACTAACCCCTCACCCAACACACTCACACACATACAACACACACACAACAACCTGAGGCAAATACTCGTACCTGGCAGTTATCGCATTCGGTGGGTGTCCCCTGTAGCCAGGAATTGTCCACTTGGGTCTCGCAGTGTCACTAATTGTGCACAATATGAAGGATACGTGTGTGTGTGTGTGTGTGTGTGTGTTTGTGTGTGTGTGTGTGTGTGTGTGTGGAGCTGGGCACCCGTCGTGCTGCCTGCTGTTGACTGGTGGTTGATGTCGCTGTTGTCTGATGATTCTGATGGTCCTGCTGGTCCTGTTGGTCCTGCCACACCCATTCCATAGATTGATGCGGCTCTGGTCAGTCATTGACCATTAGCTGTGGAGTTTTTTGCCTTTTGATCTACGTTTCAATGTGTGCATGTGTGTGTGTGTGTGTGTATGTTTACTGTGTGTAATGCAATTAATGTGATTTTTGGTTGCAAATTAAACGTATTTATCAGCGTTTATCAATTAATTTTCATTTTCATTTACGGTCGACCAATTCTTTGAGGCTTGACAAATTATCAAACAATGATTAAACATGGCACTTTTAATACGTTCACATCCACTTTAATTAAATATAAGTAATACCGAGTATTGCATGATATTGTTTGCAAACGGATGCAGTCTCTAGGTTAAAACATTCATCCATCTATCATATAACAAAAATGCCGAATCTCTAAACTAAATAATGAATTTCATTACCTGAAATTCTATCGCCCCCCTCTCTCTATATACCTCTTCCTCTCTCTTTTATCATCAATTTCTCGGTCTCTATTTTACAATTTGTATGGTCAGTTTTGTACCCTGCAGCTCATGCATAAGGTGTATATTGTTTTGAATCTAACTAAACCAGGAACCGTAACGATTACATCTTTTATAATAACAGTTACAAATGAACAACTATTTTAGATTTTAATTTTATAAATCAATAATACGAATAATTACTTGATTTTTAATATTAAAATAAGTTACAAAATAATTCTTATTAGTGATTAATGTTTTAAAACTCAAAACTTAATAGTTATTTATAATTTTTATTCATAAAAATTGTTTTTATAAATATTAAAATTTTTGAAAACTTGGATATAAGATCAATTCTATGGTGTATTCCACAATTTTTTAGTAAATTTCCTTCACTGTGATTTTTTTGTTTTAAAAAAAATGAAATAACTCTTATATATTTGGTTTCTGAACAATACTGTGTATATCAGACCTGTTCTAGATTCCACATTCGAAAAGATTTTGTTGTTGTGAAATTTGTTTTAGTGTTTCTATTTTCACTTTTAAAAAGTTTTTGCGGCTTGAATTCTTGTAACTTTAATCAACAATTGAATTCACTTTGAAGTTTAGATAGTTATACTACTTAAATAAAGTTCAGAAGAATTGTGGGAAAATAATTTACGCAAAAGTTTGCCGAAAGTGGAAACCAGAACAGGCGTATACATGTACAGCCTGTACATGTAGATTTAGAAATAAATATTTTAGTGAATTTGCTAAAATTTTCCTGAGCTCAGAAAAAAATGATAGAATTATCAGGCTAGAACTCATACCGTTTTATTCTTTAAATTTTAAGTATTATTCATGCTTATATAATCTTAAATTCAGTACAAATAACTTCTCAATTCAAAAATAACTATTCATTGTCATAAAATAAGAATAAAAAGCTTTGGATTAAGTTCTAAATAGTTTCGCAATTTAAAAAAAAGTTTTTAGTAGAAGAATTTTATACTTAAAAATGTTCTTTTGCACTTGGCCGGATTTTGTCAACATTTGTACTTTGTTTGTGTACTTAATCGTGGATTTTATTACTGAGCTTAAGCCATAAGATTATGATATACATAATTTTTTTGACATATGACACATGACACCTTAAAGAGCTATCTAAACTAACACACCTATGTATAAGTTCATCGTCTTACATGGTATTCTATAGTTCAGCATATGACAAATTGGTCAGTCTAACTTGATTTTGGTAATTTATTTGATTTGGACATGGCTCCGGCCACGCCTCCAAATTGACACCGCCCATCGATCATCCCTCCTGGCTATGCTAATAATGTTTTGTAATTTATTTTCAACATGTTGACAGTCGACGCGCATTTCTAGTCGTAAATTTGTTGAATTTGCCATTATTATTGCAAGCACATGTCGATAGTGGTGTTGTTTTTTGTTGTTGTTATTGTTGTTGTATTGTTGTTGTGTTGTTGTTGTTGTTGTTGTTGTTGTTGTTGTAGCTGCAGTTACACATAATTGATTAAAGGAAATTATATAAAAGGTGCAAACTGCCGCAATTTGATGATGCATTTTGATGGCATTCATAGACTTTTGGGTATTTCCATTTCAGAATAGCATAATTTTACATGATGCAAATTATCAGATTCCATTTGCGCACGATTCCATTTGCACACAAATTAAAATATAAATAAAACCTTGGCATTGAGCATATGTTTTTATTATACAATGCAAGTGAAGCTAAAATCAATACTGTTTTTTTTTTTTAAAGAAATGTTTTTTAAAGTTTAGTTTTTCCGGATTTATTAAATCCTAGTTTTGTCACGAAATGTGAATTGCATTAAATGAAACATCCTCCCATAAAGTATATATATATTTTTGAACAGCATCAACAGGCAAGTCGAATCAGACAAGTAGGTCTGTCTGGATCGGAGCACTATAACATATATCTGCTGTAGAAATAATGGGTCGAAAATGGCACGAAATTTGAAATAAACTTGATCTGCGTATGGTATACAGGAACCTACATGCCAAGTTTGGTGTCTCCAAGATCTGTGTGTTCATACGGACAGACGGACAGACGGAAAGAAGAAAGCTTGGTTAGAATTCAAATATAAGATGATGAGAAAATGATAAAGACAATCTTTTCTAGATTTTCACAACGCAGAGTTCTTTAAGCACTGGGCGAGGCTGAATTGCGAAGTCGAAGTGTTAGGCGAAGCCCAATGCTAAAAAAAAAGAACTGTGGTTTGACACATATTAAAAAATAAAACTCAAATAAGAATAAAAAATTAGAAGTAATAAGATAATGCAGCAATATGGATTTATGCGAGCACCACATCAAGTAAATACTTAAACCGGTTGAGAATTATAAGAAAAAAAATTAAAATTACTCTCAACTTGTTACGCCCTTACAGAGGGTGATATAATTTTGTCACGAAATGTGTAACTCATAGAAGTATGCGACTCTGAGCCTATAATGTATATATATTCGTGATCAGCATCAATTAAGTTTTAATCTGAAAAGCTTTTCTGCTAATTTTAATTTCAATTTTTTTTTTACCTGATAAGTCTTATGATTTTAAAGAACTATCGGCTTATTATTTTTTTGAGAGAGAGTGTCGCTGTTGAAGCTGCTAGTTTAAGTTTGCCGATTAGCTTAATGTAATAAAGTAGCTATCTTTAAGAAGCAACTTTAACAAATAAACAAGAAAGAAATGTTATCTTCGGCGTGACGAAGATATATATCCTTGCAGAAAAGATTTGCATAAGAAAACTTATTTTTCAACCGATTGTTCCTATGGCAGCTAAATGTTATAGTGGTCTGATCTGGCCAATTCTGACATATGTAATGCTTGCAGAAAGCATAAGCATCTGTGCCAAGTTTCATCACGATAGCTCTAAGGCTGAGGGACTAGTTCGCATACAAACAGACGGACAGAAGGACATGACTGACATGACGGACATGACGGACATGACGGACATGACGGACATGACGGACATGACGGACATGACGGACATGACTCGGTTGTTGATGCTGATCACGAATATACAAATTTTCGTGACAAAATCATAATACCCTCTGTAAGGGTATAAACACAAATAAAGCTTGAGTGCATATTGTAGCTGAATTTGCATCGACAGCCAAAAGGCAGGTGCCTTGCTCTATCATAGATATATGATATTCATCGATTTGCTTTGCATAGCATTTCTGCAAATGCTCTCCACAATGTCCAGAGAGCGGTGCTTCTTTGTAGAACGTTTCTCCCAAGAAGATGTTGGCTTGTTCGTAGTCTTCCAGCTTCATGATCCGAATGAGTATGCCATCCTCTAAACTAATATACGACACCACGTTGATTGAGTGAGTTCTTTGCAGCAAATTTTATGTGCCTCTGGCTATCTATTACTATGGTTTTGCTTATCTTATCCATGTTTAGCTCTTTGCAATGATTAAAATGCGAAAGTGTAATTTCACTAGCTTACATCTAGGAGAACAATTAAAATAATGTTTTCTTAATTCTATAAAGCTTTAGATTTGCCTATAGTCTCATGGCCATCACTTTCGCTGCTGTGTGTGGTGCTGGTGGCTTAAACACCACATTATCATCATCATCCTTGTAGCTCACATAATCCTCCGAGAGCACACACTCCATGCCCAGGCTGGCCATTGCACGCGTCGAGTAGGCACTGGTACAGGTGGCTACTAACAGTGGAAACCCTTTGGCGCGACCCACTTCCACTAAGGCAGTGCCAAGACGTCGTGCCAGCCCTTGACGCAGCATTGAGCTATCCACGGCCAGAACATGCAAATATAGAGCATTTGAAACGCCGTAATGCTCAAAGAAGTTGGAGTTTCTCTCAAGACGAGATAGAAAGTAATGAATATGTTCAATGAACTTAGTTAGCTTCTGATCCTTGATCTCCATCCAATTCTGGTCGAGCTCACTAGGCTGCATAGCGCCAGCTAATGCCACGCCCACAATGCGACCGCCTTCATTCTGATCGACGACAACCAACGAGGTGCCCTGGTTTATAAGCGATAGGCGATATTCTCTCAGTTCCGGTTCGTCAGTGATTAACGCTTGATCAGGTGTTGACGTAACTGGTTCATGCCCGTAGAAATGGTTACGTAGGAAGAGACAGCTCTCTTCGAAATCTTCCGGTTTCATTTCACGCACGATAGTCGACATGTTGCGAGCTTTAGCGCCAAACTGATGTTGCTTCGGGAGTGCTTCAAGTTTTTATGTCACTTTTGTCAAATAAGCATTTTGGAACCGCAAATTTATTTGACCTTGTAGCTTTTGATAAGAGCTGTGATGAATATGATTTGTCACATTTGTATGCCGCATTAGTTTCACATATGTAAATAAATAAAGTTCTCATTTAGTATTTTACTATTTGACCAATGTTAGGCGGAATGAAAATTTCGAGAAGGCAATAGCTTTGATAGCCAAATGGCAGAATTCAAAAATTAAATCAATCGCCAAATCGGTAAGAGGCTGTCCCACAAAAAACCAAGGATGACGATGGGATATAACATCATTTTGTTAGTAATGTTTAAAAGAAAGTTTGGTTAGAATTAGATTTTCACAACGCAGAATGCGTTAAGCACAGGGCCAAGCCCAAGTGAATAGCGAAGTCGAAGTGTAAGGCGAAGCTAAAATGCAAGCCAAAACCGAAATTGAAGGCAAAGAAGCTATTGTGATTTGACATAAGAAATACAAATCAAATAAGAATACAAATTAGAAATAATAAAATAATGCTCCAACATGGATTTATGCTAGCACTACACCAAATGAATACTTAAACCGGTTGGGAATTATAAAAAAAAGTAAGAACGCTCAAGTCGAGTGTACCCGACTACAAGACTCCCTGCTCCCAACTTGCATTTCAAGCAGTTCAATGGCAACACAAGCAAACAGCGCACTTTACTTGACCAGTACCTGTAAAACTGTTGTTTCTGCCTGCTGAGACGGGAGTAATAGATTCTTCCATAACTTTGGTGCTATTTATTCGATCGTAATGAAATTTACACATCCGATCAACATTGTTTAAACATATTTGTGTATTTAAAATCAAAGCTTTTTCTTTAAAATTGTGGCTGTGGGAGTTGACAAAAAAAATTATGAATTAACTGTTGTAAAGCTTTCAACCTAACATAAAAGCTTGTTTCTGTTGTCATGTGCAGGAATTCAATCACCATTGAAAGCCAAACAAGCTGCATAATGAGAGAGACAATTAAATGAATTGATATAAAACAAAAGTCCAAAAACAAACAACTCCATCAAAGTGACCAAAAAGCACAATAAAATACCAGATTGAATTTCACGTGGATGCCAAAGCGAATTGAAGTATTCAATAAATGCAACCGCAGCAGCAACAAAAGCAGCTACTAAAATTTAAAGTATGTGCCCCCAAATGCGTCCCTGTGCGCCATAACAATGCCACGCCCCCAGGCACACTCACATGCCACACAGAAGCGAGCATGCGAGCAGTAGAAAAATTAAATTAAGTTTATTGACATATTGCTAATTAGACAGAACATGACAGCGTATCAAGATTTATAGCGCCCGATAAGCAGCAACAGCAGCAGCCCCAAACATTGGGAGTTGGGCACAGTCCCGGACCCGGACCCGTACCCAGACCCGTACCCCTGCCCCATCCCGAGCCCTGTTCCAATCGCCCCGACCGAAGGCGGATCAATGAACGCATTCATTTTAATTGGAGACATGGAAAATATGCCAAGCAATAAGAACATGAAAAAATGTTCTACTCTCTCTAGAAAAGGCATAGGAAAGACGACGCTCTAATTAAATGCACTTGAGAATGCCACATCCGCAACAACAACAGTAACAACAACAACATTGCAATTGGGTAGTAGTCTATATGTGTGTGTGTGTGTGCCATGGTTCACTGGAATTTATGTGTTGCCCCTCAACTGTCTCGTAAATCTCACAAAAATCCAAAAATCGTCTGCAAAAAAAAACACACACAAAAAAAAACTATGAAAAAGCGCATAAAAATTTTTCATTTGTTGTCAAACATTTTTGAATTTTTGTTTTTGCTGTTGCTGTTGTTGTTTTTGTTGTTGTTTGCTGGGGCAATATTTACCTTTTAATAATGCTCGATGTCTAGTCGTCACATCACAATACTAGATATTGTAGCACCAGATAAGCGGGGAGTAGGGGCGTGCAACTAGAAGTACGACTATTGTTGCATTGCAACAACGCGATACCAACAAATTTTGTTGCTGTAGCTCTTGTTCGTTGTGCAACACACACAAATTGCTGGCGTGTGTCATAAATTTGGAGCATGGAACACCGGAAAAATGATGGCAATATAACTGAATATAACTGCCACTGCCACTGAAAATGTAAAATACAAAAATGTTAAAAAACATTTAAAAAAACATTTCAAAAAACATTTCAAAAAACCAAATTGAAATTGGTCAAGGCAACAGTTGAATGCTCTCTCAAACGACAAATTGATAAGGAGTTTGACACAATATCGAGCCGATGTCCATTTTTAAATATAACAACAAAAGTGTTACTTAGCTATTAGTTTAATATTTACTTTTTGCTATTGGAATTTTGATAGAGATTGATTAGTTCCTTAGAAAAAAAAAGACACTTATAGTTATTAGTTATTTAATTTTTTGTATATAGTTCCATACAATCAATATTTAATTAAACTGTTATTGGTGCTATTATTATTATGGGTATCTATTGCACCCTCTACTTATCCTCTAGCTATGCCATCAGCAACATATCTTGAATGAAAGCAAGAATTTGCATTGGGTTGAGGATTCTTATATCTTATATTACTAGCTAAGATTCTTACTACATTTCCGCTACAGACTATACCTGTTGTTAGTTTTTAGCCTGTATCCTGTCAGAAATTCATTTAGTTAAGGATTTAGTTTTCTTAATTCTATTTGAATAAGTTAAAGACACTTTGTCCAACTATATAGATCAATAAATTGCATTTAAGCTTATTTAAGAATTGCCAAGGGCGATATGTACATACCATAAGCATTTTTGATCCCCATTAGCATGATTAGGACTTTCTTCTCATAGTCTTCTTATATTCTTTTTTTATCAAGAAGATTTATTCGTAAGGTTGCCAAGAAAGTATCACTCGTTGAAATCTATTCCAGAAGTTACAAGCTATATTATAATTGAACTCAAGATAATAAAGCAATTGATATTTTAACTACAGGCTAGCTACATTTAAGACAAATTTGCCTTCCCTATCCATGTGTATTCCATACTATTCAGTCTTGTCACTAATCCATTACAGGTTCAGAGCGCCAGAAAGTTCGCATAGGACACAACCCTAAAGCGCATATATTGACACATAATACTAAAAGCACGACAACCATGGCTATTGTTTCCTTTTTTCCAGAAGAGTACATCTTTCAATAATTTTGTATAAAACGGGAATGTATTTCATTACTATGTGTATGTTAGTTTCACATTTCATTTATTTACCTGCATTTAGTTTACTTTGTTAACTGCAAAATGACATTAAACTCTGTGGAAATAGTATACAACAAAATAAAATACCAGTTGCCGCATAGTGACATCTACATTGAAATTGGACATGTAACGATATTACTTAATGCACTTTCCATGTCGTATATCTGTATAATTTGTAGCCCCTTTGCTTTCCTACTTCCAACCTGTCATACAATTAAAACATGAAATTACATTGATTTATTTTCAGTGCTCTTTGTTCGGTTTGTAGTTTTTTTTTTTTTTTTTTGTCCATTCTGACTTCATCGCGTTGTAAATTTTCTTAATGCTATATAAATATTTAACTAGATGCATTAATAAATAGCTGGCTATTTATGTAGTAGAAGCTTAGTTGCTATACTTCCCATATTTATTCCCAAGCATTATCAGAAACTTGAATTGATTTATGAACTTAACACTTTGCTTGCGTCTCACAATGAAACATGCCAGCAATAAATTATTAAAAACAAGAAGGAGAATAAAGAATTGTTGTGTTTTGTTGTGTTGTGTTGTTGCTGTGGTTGTTTATAAAGCGCTTTTTAGTGTCTTAATTTGTGTGTTGAATTGTTAAAGTGTGTTGATTGAAGTGTTGATAAGACAGCCAATGGGTTAATATCATACGAGTAGTACAATGGATCAGTAGAAACGGCAGTTCATTGGGTCAGCTGCTAATCTTTGGCAGTTTTATCAGTGAATACATTAGCTGATCAGTTGATTAATGATTATTGATTTCAGAAACTTTCAGTAGTATTGAATAAGCTATCAAGCAAGCGTATTTCAAACAAAATTAAATATTTCAAACTTCTAACTAGGCACATTGATTACTTCATAACGACGATCAAAGTGTGCAATTAGCAAAGCTGAATAGCAATTATAATTGAATCAGCCTTTTAAAGGAAACCCTTAAGTTGATAGAAACTAGTTCTATTGAAAAATAGCCAACACTTAAATGTACATAATTAAAACACCAACTGCGCGCTGCTCCCACAATCAAATTGCAATTAACCCTTTGAGTTCTTTGCATCGATTGACAACTCCAACATGGCTGGGCATCGATGGGCGGTTGGTTTCGGGCGGAACAATCAAAGTTGCCAGTCAAAGAATTGAAAACTTGCACACATAACTTGACAGCAAAATTGGCATATGCGTTGAAAAATTTCCGGCTCGCAGGATATGCAGAGCAGAACAGAGCAGAGTAGAGCAGAGTAGAGCAGAGTAGAGCAGAGTAGAGGAGAAAGAGAAGGAGAGAAGAGACAGCACGGGTAGCCGGATAGCCTAGCAGGAAAATAGACCAGCAGGCAGCCAGCTAGGATAACTGGATAACTAATAAAAGGGCAGGTCCTGTGAGTGCCATGTGCGTATGTGTGTATGTGTTTGTGTGCTCGTTTTGTAATCCTGCCAAAGTTGACACATTTTGCTACGTCAAACGGATATTGGTTGCAGTCGCAGTCGACGCTTGGTTTCTTTATAGGATTTGCATGGTTCGCATTTGCCCAGCATATTTGCCAGTGGCATCAACAGCATCAACAGCATCAACAGCAGCAGCCAAAAGGTGTGCATCGGCTTATATCCTGGCTGCGTCCTGCTTGCTGATTGCCTAATTGGCTTGACTGCAAATGATTTGCATTCATCTGTTAAATCCGCTTCTGCTCGCATTTTTTGGTAAATTGAAACATCAAGGTGTCAAAATCGATTTACCTACGAGTACAGTTAAGTTAACATTTTAAGACTAAGGATTAATGTTTGAAATTACAAAAACCCACAGCTGTGCTGTGAGTGAGAGATCCTCAATAGAAGATTACAAAAGCCGATTAGGCAGTGAACTGCATAAAATAAAAAGTCATTGATTGATATGATCATGTCAGATATTGACAACCTTGACACATAATGTAATCACAGATCATTGACATATTCACAAAAACAAAACACTTACAATAGAGATTAACGTCTAGAATGCATGAAATACTAATGGTGATATTTTATTAAAGAAACATATAAGCCAATTAACCCGGCTATTAAGAACACACCTATAGATCTGAATACTGAAATATTACTTTGGTAAAAAAGTTACGATAGAATTTCGTTACTTCAAAGGAAACGAAAGGATTTCGTATTTATTTTCAGCCGTGAAATCATCATACACTATAATTCCCAGCCACAAATTCTATCAGTTCAGTTGTAACAAATAAGAACGTTGCAGTTGGATGCACCCGACAGCTATATACTCTTTTTTTAGCCTCTTTGCGGAGTCAGATAAGTATTGTAGGGGTGGGGGTGCGGGGGAGATCTTGACTCTATGGTATCCATCAACATGTATACACTAAGAGAAAAAACCATTCTAAATGGATAAGCTAATGACAGAAATAGCTGATAAACGGCCCCACTTGCAGAAGAAAGCAATTTTGTTTCACCAGGATAATGCACCCCATAATGCAATCCCATACATCAGCAGTTGCTTCAGCGCCCTCTTTACTCTCCAGTTCTAACTCCTAGGGACATCTTTTTATTCCCTAAGCTCAAAGTAGCGCTTGGCAGACAGAAATTTTCCACAACTGAGGAAGCTTTATCATTTGTAGACTAGTTGAGCAGAATGCCGATTAATTTTTGGAGGAGCTGAAAAGGTGGGAATATCGCTGGAAGAAGTGTGTTGACTTAAAAGGAGACTATGTTTCGAGACATCCTGTATAAACATACTCTAAGTGGTTCAACCATTTCCAAGAACTTTTCATTCAGAAAACCAAATTTTCAGAAATCAGAATTGTCAATAATTCCGATTCTGATCGGAAAGGAAAATGGGAACAGGCCAGAATATCGTTCTTTGAGTATCCTCAAGTTTTCGAACGGTTTTCTTGCTGAATTTTAGGTCTGTCAGAAGGGATTTATATCTGGTTTGCCAAAAGGTTCTAACAATCTGATCTTAGTTTAGCCGGCTGCATCATTAGCATTTGCTGTCAAACACTTTCAAGGCAGCAAGTCAATCCCAGCAATGCTCTAATTTCCACCACTTTGCGTACGTAGGTGGGATACCAGCAAGTGGAACTCACCTTCCACCTTCCCCGTTGAATGCAAACCCAACCCTCAAATCGCAACCATGGTAATCATTTATCAAACAACAAGCGTTAAATTCAATATTTTTTCAAGACGCCGCCGTTGAGCTGATGTAAAAAATTAATTAAATTATGAAATTTCATACCCTAAAGCAAATATTTAATTTAATAACATTATTATGCAGCTCGGGTGGTAAAGTGGGCGTTGCTGGTGCGCTGGGCGTGTACGCACCAGCACGCGGCAAAAAGGTTGAGAAGTGGGTGGATGGGTGGTTGGGTGGTTGCCTGGATGGTGGGATGGTTGGGAGAGGAAATATGCAACGCCGGCATATATATTTATATAGTACATATATACTTGTATACACGATTCCCTCAGGTTGCAGCCCAGGATAATAAAGCACGCGCGTGTCCTGCGAAATGGGAAGCAGAAAAAATATTTTTTCTTTCGCCAGCCGCTTGGCCGCCTGCCCTGCTAATTGCCAAAAATCATTTTTCAAGCGTGCAGCTCTGCGTTTAAATTTCATTCATTTTTTTTTTTTATTTTCCAAAAATACTTTACAGTCAGTTTCTGTAGCCGGGGAGCACGTGGCTACAGCTGGTGCTGGTTCGGTTGGTTCCGGCCTTCGGTGTGCCCCGTAAATTCGCTTAATCAAAAAATAAACAAACTTAATAAGCAGCGTGCGTGGCTCCGTGCCAGTGTTACCTCTGCCCCGAATCCTGCCTGCTTGTGGTAGCTTTGATGCACTGCACTGCCACGCCACCTGCCCGCCCTGTCCCTGCCAATGCCCCTGCCCCCTTGCCACCCGTAATATACCATGATGAGAGCCCTTTCAGAACTGCAGCAGCAACAGTGTACGACCCCCTGGTTTGAGTGCCTGCGTCTTGTGGCCATGTTGAATGCGAAATGCCAAAAATTCAACAACAATGGAAACAACAAAGCGGCAACCCGATTGCCCTTTGGCACCAACTGTACTGTAAATAACAATATAGGGGCTCCCTGTAATACTTTACTTTTTCAGCAGCATTTTTCTTAAGAACGTGCGCCAGTATTAACCAAACCTATTAAATTATTTTTCCCAAAGTTTTTAACATTGTTATACCCATCTCCGACCCGAGAAATCGGACTGAGTAGACCTCTATAACAGATAGCTGCCATAGCATCGAAATTCAAGATAAATCATCCAAACCTACTTATGCTTTATAGCTACAAAACAATCGATGATACTTTCAATGTTATCGATGATTTCTCATTTTGTTCGTCTTAATTGTTTTTTCCACTTTTTTTTGTGTTTGAGTTGGTGCCATTGATAAATTACACATATATACTAGTATTTAGTAGCCAAATTTAATCAAATTTGACCAAACTATATAAAATACAATAAAACTTGCAATTGCTGAGAATGGTGATTATATTTCCCTACAAAAACTTATTTTTCAATGGATTGTTATGATGGCATATTTGATACTTAAATTCCGAATCGGGAAGTTAGAATGAGCTTTCTTGAAAAACAAACAGCTAAATGTTACAGTTTTTCAATCGAAACGATTACGACATAAATTGTTAACTATATACCGCCTGCATCAAAGAGCTCCATCCGTGCTAAGCCTCTTAAATTTCAACATATATACCAAGTTTACTTACACTAAATTTAAACCTTTTTAAGAACGACAAACGGACAAACGGACGAACTGACTAACATATCACAAGCCCAATATAATATTTACTCAATTTTTTCTTTTTACTCCCTGTTCCCATTAAAAATGGGAAAAAGGGAGTTATAAAGTACTGCAAATGTGTGTAACAGACAGAAGGAGGCATTTCCGACCATATAAACTATATATATTCTTGATCAGCATCAACAGCCGTGACGATCTAGCCATGTCCGTCTGTCTGTCCGTCTGTCCGTATGAACACACAGATCTCGGAGACTACAAAAGCTAGAGACACCAAACTTGGCATGCAGGTTCCTGTATACTATACGCATATCAAGTTTATTTTAAATTTCGGATGCACCCCCCCGCACCCCCGCAAATTGCAAAAGACTCCCACAGCCACAATTTTAAAGATAGAGCTTTAATTTTTGGTACACATGTATGTTTAATAAATGTCTTTCGGATGTGTAAATTTTTTCAACACGATCGGATAAACAGCACCAATGTTATGGAAAAACTTATTTCCCCTACGCTGCTTGCTTGTGTTGCCGCTGAACTGCTTGAAATGCAAGTTGGGAGCAGGGAGTCTCGTAGTCGGGCACACTCGACTAGAGTATTCTTACTTGTTTTTAAATGGTCGAACAATTTCTTGAATTGTAAGTTACAACAAATTTTCTGCAGCTGTATGTGTCTTCGACATCCAAAATTTGAAGTAAACTTGATCTGCGTACGGTATACAGGAACCTGCATGCCAAGTTTGGTGTCTCTAGCTCGTAAAGTCTCTGAGATCGACGCGTTCATACAGACGGACGAACAGACTGACGGACAGACAGACGGACATGGCTAGTTCGTCTCGGCTGTTGATCGTGATCAAGAATATATACTTTATATAGTCGGAAATGCCTCCTAATGTCTGTTACACACATTTGCAGTACTTTATAACTCCCTTTTTCCCATTTTTAATGGGAACAGGGAGTAAAAATAGCTAGATTTGATTTTTCTTCGGCTATATATTCATATAGCATTTTGAATCTTCAACTAAAATAATTCAAATAAGCGGCATTGTACTTAAAATTGATTGTAGTTTAAGATAAAAAGTTTAAAAAAATTGGTACCGAACACATTTTTTAACTGACCGGCGATCAAAGAGAAACAATAAATGTTTTTTAAAAAAGGCTAGACAAACGAGCTTATATCTTGAGCGTAAGTGAACATGCATTTATCATAGATATATCATGTGAAATGCTGTCTCATACCCATTCATGATTTGATATCACGTTAAGTGATATTTTAAGATAACTGAAAAAACTAGAGTGAAACGGTTTTTTGACTTTATCTCTAGATTTTAGGGGTCCTTCGAAGATTCCAATAATGCAGAAATACAATACTCAAGAAGACCTACAACCTTCATATGGTCATTTTAAAATGGACAAAACTTTTTGCTATTTTGTCACAGAGTGTAATTGAAGCTAACATAAATAAGGTAAACTTGTGTTCCAATGTGCGCAATATTTAAAAGCGCCGATCCCACGACTTTTTCCAATAATTTTCAACTATAAATCAAACTACACACCCTAGAGTATATCCTTATGTCCATATACCCATTCAAAAACCAATACTTTACTAATTGCTAGGCTTAATAGGCATACAAAGCAATGCTCAGCAGAGGGCCCATGTCCAGGGCCGAACAATGCCCAGCTGGGCAACGGCAGAGGCAGAGGCAGAGGCAGAGGCAGAGGCAGTGGCGGAGGCAGAGGCAATGGCTGAAGGAGGGAGGATTGAGGAGGGGAAGAGCGAAACGCACGCACAGGATAATAAGCGCACGCCAGGATGCTTTTGTACAGTGCCTGCCTGGGCAAATAAAATTAGAAATTTTACGTTTTCAAAAGCGGCGCTGAATGGGAAACGGTCCTCATTCTACGCTTTAAATATGAATGCAAAGCGGATAGTGGCGACAGTGGCAGGGGAAGGGACTGATGCTGGTTGGGGGGAGGGGTGGAGTGGTAGTGGTGTTGGTGTTGGTGTTGGTCCTGTTGCTGGAGGATGAAATGTGAGCCAAGCTAAATTGCATAGAATGTGTAAAAGTTGCAGTTGCAGCTGCTGCCTGTCCCGTTTTGTGCCTTGTGCCAGTCTCAGTCCCATTTCCACTCCCCCCTTCATTCTCCACACTGCAGCCCCACTCCCCAATGACCAAACAATTCCATGAAATTAGCTAAAAGTTCTTCTGGTGGGCCTCTAAAGAAGAAGCCATTTTTAGGCTCAAGCCTCAGGCGATGAATGAGCACAAATTGTATAACAGATGAGATGCTGAAAAGGCGGAATAGAAATAAGTACAAGAAGCAAAAAAAAAAAAATAAAATAAAATGAAAAAGAAGAATGAATCTGAGACAGAGACAAGTGAAGAAGAAGCAATGCTTTACTAGATTGCAAGAAGAAGCACATCAAATGTAAAGCTCTCAATTCTATGCCAATTTTAATTGAGTGCAAACGGAAAGCGCAGTGGAAGTTAATAAGCTGAAAAGTGGAACTGAAGAGCCATTTGAGGAGCAGACGAAAAGTGGACAGTTTAGAACAATTGTTAGCAATTAAAAGGTGTGCAGCTGCAAACTTTTTTTTTTGCATTTTAAATGAAAAAAACATGAAAGTTTAAGGAATAAAACAGTTTTATAAAACAAATCTTAAAAGGATTTTTGGAAAAAAAGAAAGAGAATAAAACTGTTTACTGATAATTCTATTAATATGATTTGTATTGGATTTACACAATTAAAAAAAAAGTTTGAATTTAAAACCACCTTGGATTGTTTATTTAAAAAAAAATTAAAAAAAGAAAAAATTATACAAGTAAGAACGTTGCAGTCGAATGCATCCGACTGCGATACACTCTTTTTTTACCTCTTTGCGGAGTCAGAAGTGGGCGTGGCAATTGTGTTTTTGCTCAAATCGTGCAAGTTTTGCCAACAATTTAAATTTAGTTGGACCAGTTCTACAGGCTTGGGAGAAAGAAACTCTGCTCGATTGCATGGGCGGGGTTGGGCGTGGCAAAATTATTTTTATTCAATCTATTAATTAGGGCAATAGAATTCAACCTGCAAAATTTGGGGACTCTAGCTAAAGGAGTGTGGAAGATACAAACTTTGCCTTTCTGTGGGATCAATCAAGGATGTGATAGTTGTAAAACTGTGGAAGATATAGCTTTTTGCGGTTTGTGGGGGAAAGCGTGTGGGTCGGGGAGAGATCTGGACACTTTGTCTGACTATGGTATATATCAACATGCAGACCAAGTTTGATTAATCTACGTTGAAAACTGTGGGAAAAAACTGCGTTCATACAGACGGACGGACGGACAGACAGACAGACGGACGGACAGACGGACATTTCACAAGCCCAATTTACTCTTTTTTCTTTTTTTTTTTTTAAAAATTAAAAACGAGTATAGTCAGACAGACGGACATGACTCGGCTGTTGATGCTGATCACGAATGTTTCTCCTTCAATGCGTTACACATTTCGTGACAACATTTTAATACCCTCTGCAAAGGTTTAAAAACTTTTTGTTCAAAATGAAGAGCTCCATAAAAAGTTGGTTCTCAGCTAGTACAAATCTAGATTCTGGTTAGGTTTAAAACCTATGCAAAAAACAAAAGCACACAATATCAAAAATTCAAATCCAAAAGGATTAAGTTGATGTAATATTTTTACCCTTAACATAACTCATCTAAAAAAACTTCCTCATTTACAAGTAAGAAACAAAATTCTGTATAAAGCTATGTATTGTATTTTATATAAATTAATTTGATTTAATTTCTCTTCAAAGACAGAGAAATAAAACAAGAACAACAACACTTGCCCCTCAACTCAATTGAACATCAACTGCAGAACGTGTAAGCAGCCAGAAAATCTAAATCTGTTGAAACCATGGGTCACGCGATTTAAAAAATGTCGCTGTGCGCGAAATTGAAATTGAAATGCAAATCTCAAATACGAGCAGTTTTATTTTTGTTTTTTTTAATGTTTTTTTTTTTTTGCTGCCCGTGGCAATGGAGGAAGTGCGTCTGTCCGGACATCTGGTTCAGAGCTCTCCTTGTCAGCATGCCAGTCACGTCTGGCGATTTGTAATCGAAACGAATCTTACGCTCATGACAGAAGTTTTGAAGTTTGCATAGCTGAGAATCACTTCAGAAATGAAAAGAACTGGAGTTGACAGACAAATGCAACAGTGTTGAAAGATTTAAGTGCGAATTTGGTGGTGCTGTTTGGTTAGTCATGTGGAAATTCAAAAATGTCGCATAAGATACAGAAAAAGGATGAATTGAATGGTATAAAAAGTATGCAACAATATCTTGCTAGAAACTTAAGCAAGAGAATATTTAATCAAAATGTGCTGATTATCAATTTCTCTTCTACACACGAACATTGTAAATAGAATCAATTATTATTTTCATGATATTTAGAAGCTAAATGCTAGAACATAGTTTCCATAACAAGAATAAGTTAATTCATTCTGCATCAAACCTGCTATTCTTTCTAATTACAATTCGCTAGGAAGTTTTATGCAATGATTTCTAATTATGAGATTTTAGTGCAATCGTTCCATTAATTTGGAAAGTTCAAGTTTTCAATTAGCTGGCGGGCGATTCTCTCTCTTGCCAACCCCCTTGTTCTATCTTCAACAATGTGCATTGAATTCTCGTTTCGATAACAATTAAAAGTTTCGCATTTGAGAAATTAATTTAAAACAATTACAGAGTAGAGAACTGAGAAAGAGAGAGACAGATGAAGTGTGAATGTGAGTGTGAGTGTGAGTGTGAGTGTGAGAGGGAGAAACTGGTTGCTTCTGCATTTGCTGTCATTGAGGCGACTTGCAACTTGCAACTTGCAGCTAGCAGCTAGCAACTTGGCAACATGGCAAAAATTGGCAAGCTGTAAAAGTTGCTGCCCCCTGTGGGCCTTCATCCTGCATCCTTTTCCCTTTTGTGTGTCAAGTTTCATGGCGCTGACCCAATTTGCTAGCTGACTTTTCATTTTCACTCGCTGCAATAACTCTCTGCTGAGGGTCGAGTACGTAAACCCGGCGACCATGAAGCGACAACGATGCCATCGATGGGCTCCTCTGGTTGCAAGTTCTAGTAGGTTGCAAGTTGCAAGTGTATGAGCATGGAATGGAAATGTCCCCTTTTTTTTAGATGCGTTGCTGATGTGGCACGTTTATGAGTGCACACTGGAAAATCAGCGTTTTCTCTCGTTTCAAAATCAAATCAATTATCGCCAAAATCAATTACGCCAGTGACAGAGACAGCGAAAGAGACAGAGACAGAGACAGTGAGAGAGGGAGAGAGAGAGATAGATAGCGACAGAGATTGAGAGTGAAAGAGTAGGGCATTTCGGCAATCTGACAGTGGTTTTTCCGACAGCTTTTCTTCGAGAATTGCTGCCAATTTAATTTCACACTCCGTTTTAAGAGGCAGGTGCACCTCTTCTCGAAGGCTTCCCACTGCAGTTTCATGCATTCATTTGCTTGATCCGCCCGTTGGCGCCAACTACACGAGAAATGCATCCATCACGTGACTTGTTATGCCTGACATTTGATTTTTGCATTGGGGCAACCAAGATAGAGCCGCTGGAACAACAACAACTGTAGGCAGCAAGGTGTGGGACGAGGGGTGTCTGCCTGGCAGGAGGTGCATGACTTTAGCCGCAAATCACCCAAACGAGCGTGTCCAAAATGTCCACATTTCTACAGCAGTGGTTGCATGTTGTTGTTTTTGTTGATGTTACTGTTGCTGCTCTTGTTGTTTTTGTTGTCGTGCATGACTTGCAACAAACCAGCAACTGCTATTGAGGACCCAAGAAGCACCAACTTGTCCAAATTCTGTGGCTGGCTTTGGCTTTGGGTCTGGGTCTGGGGTATTTTGAGCTGGGACCTGGTTTCTTCATGTGTAATTGAGCTTGGGTGTTGAATGTAAGGTGTAGGTGGAACATAACAGTTTCTTGTTACTTTTAGGTACCTTGGCACTGTTTTGCGGCTTTTGGCTTTCATTTTGTGCCACAAATTGGTGCACATGCAAAGTGAACTGTAAGCCTTTTTCAAATTTATGTGGTAGTTGGCTAAAAGTTTACCACAGCTTTAATTATCAATTCATTGTAGTTGAATTAGTTGATATTCAGGAATATTCAAGAATATTCATGACTTGCTATGATTATAAAACTTCACTATGAACTGTGAGCCTGCAATTTGATAACTCAGTTTATTGTCTATTTTTAAATAACTATATGCACATATAAGCCAAGCCCATTACAAATTTTCAAAACGTATTATTAAAACTACTATCTCCGATTGTATGCTATCAAATAAAAACTCTCATTCAATCTACAAAAATTGTGATTTCCCATTTTGTGACGAATTAATATAAGAACTATTTTAAATAATCAAACTAAATTGACACGCCAATCGGCAACATAAGCTTTAACATTGACTTTTGATATGTGAACAATCAATGATTGATTCATGATTGGCAATCAATCTTAGTGTCTTGTATGTCAGAGACGAAACCCTTATACTTGGCTACAGTTACCCGTAAAGAAATGGTGCAAACAGTATTTCATTTGATTCAAATATTAAAAAAAAAACTAGAAAAAAGGAAATCTAAGATATTCAGATGTTCAAGCCAGGCACTTCACCAACTGCTTAAAATTATAAGCCAATTAATCCAAAATCAAATGAAACCACATAAACATTGTAACACGAATTAATACAGCTTACAAATTTACAAATTTTCAAAATAGCATCCAGCATTTATCATCTGATTATGAGAAATAGCAGATATAAAAGGCATTTTTGCTAAATAAGAGCGACGATTCGCAATTGAAAATCAAAGAGTCATCAGAATATGCGTTGCGTAAGGAGTTCAAAAAATCCATAATGAAAATCAAATAAGTAATTTCGGGCTCGGATGGAAATGGAGTCCGCGCCCACCTCCTGTCCTAAGTTTACAGTAATAATGTAATTTGCTTCATTATATTTTTTAAGAAATTTAGAAACTTTGCTCAGCTTTTTATCTGCATCAATAGTCAAATCGATTTGGCCATGTCCGTCCGTCTGTCCGTCTGTATACAGTCCATATATATGAATGCATTGATCTCAGAGACTATCAGAGTATAATAAACATCAAAGTTACTGAAGTATCAATTTCCATCCTCCTCATCCTCATCCTCTGATTGATTGCATTGCCGCTGAGCTGCTTGAAGCACAAGTATTACACTGCTTGTTTAATGCACTTCAATACTTACTTGTTAATCCGACCCTTATTAATTCACAGTAGGTCAGCAGTGAAGTATGAATCCATTTGCATACAAATAAATTAACAATTACCAATCAAACAGCAGTCTAACAAAATGCCTTAAATATTAACTACTCATTTGAAGGTAAATATTTACATGGAATATAATTTGGTAATAAAATAAAATATAATCTTAAAAGCATGTATTTTAACAACAATAATTTACCATCATACCAAAATTTCCATATTCATTTTGCACACAAGGCACACTTGTTAAACTTTTAAAGCTAAAACCCTTCATAAATATATCAAAACATTTAGCCTGTTTTATTTACAGCTTCAATTCCATACACGATCCTGAACGCCCAGTAATAATATCAGTCTGCAATGCCAAAGGGGCAGCTATACTTAAAATGTTGACCAAACCCTATCATATATCAACAGCAGCCACAAATCTAAGCAGATGCCGTCGTAAAAAACTCGGAGTACAAACAAAAGATCAATGGAACTGACTTTGAATGCCGTTGTTGGGTAGAACGATCCCAAAACTTAAGTTTTGTTATTGTTGTTATTTTTGTTGCTCTTGGTGCTGCTGCTGCGCCTTAATTAAAAACTAAAACAGAATTTGTTAGGGCCAGGCTATAAAAATGAAAGAATCTCTTGAAATTCAACCAAAGAGTTGTAGCTACTTATAACAATTTTATGGTCCAGTGCATTCAGCATATATGTCAGAGTTCTTTGGGATTCTCGACATAATTTATTGGCTCATTAGGCATTGTAGTTGTGGGCATGTTAACAACTTGGCATTTTAATGGTTGCCTCAATGCCAATTCAACAACTTCTCAACTGACCCCAAACCCCCAAAAAAAACACCAGAACACCAGAACTTTGCACAGTTTTGCCAAAATTGCACTTTCACTTAACCCAAATTTTGTGCAAGAGCTTCGACTTCATCAACAATGCACAAAAAAATGCAAGTACAAAACTAGAAACTTTCGACTTCTACAACTTGCCAAACAAATGAAGTAAAATTTTGCATATTCGCGTCTTCTTTCTTAACTCTTTTGTAGCTCTTTTTGAGGGTCTTACAAGTTCTTCCTGAAGTTTGAAAATGTTGAGAATTTTAAGAGTTTGTTCATCACTTAGAATATTGCAAAATATTAATTAAAAGTTATATGCGTCAAAAATATAATATTTATATGTGAAAGAAAGCGTTTTCGAAGACAATTGTAGGTATGTAAGAAACACTAAGGTGTATTTTCATTAATTAAGTAAACTATTATTAATTATAATGAATCAATTAATTAAGTTAACTAATTTAATTCTAATTCAACTTAAAGACAATTTTTGTTGACTTTCTTAGTTTTTAATGTGTATTTTCATTACTTAAGTAAACTAATGCATAATTCATTAATGAATTGATAAGTTCATTAACATTATTAATTGAATATCATTTCTTATCAAGTCTAAAAACTTAGAGTTGTAAAGTTCATAATAATATATATATTTTCAATTCAAATACTTATAATATGTGATAGAAAGCCATTTAAAAGATATTTTTTGGGCATGTAAGAAAGATTTACATTACATTTATTGAGTAAACTGAATTCATAAGTTATCTTATATAATAATAATATTATTACTAGAATTTCAGTTCTCATCAAATCTTCTGACTAGGACTTGCAAAATGTTTAATAATATATTATTTCATTTCAAATATTGTTCCTTAACGAAAAAACGAATGCTTTATCAATAAGTTTTCAAGATTTTTGTGCAATGAATTGCAATTTGATTGTCCAATGTGGAGTATTTGGAATTCGGCAACCATTCGTTGAACTTTTTCTTATTTATTTGACTCTTGTTCTATGCTTGTTGGTTCATTAAAACTTGCTCCTGTGCCGTTTTCAATTAAGCCACAGAGCCTGAAGCAATGCCATTGCATTGATTTCATTTCAGCTGGCCTAATTGCAAATTAGCTAACTGGCAAGTGCAGTAGTCTTGGCCCCTCCAAGGAGCTCTCTAAGCCCCCTCCGGGAGCGCTTCAGCACTTCACTTCTCCATTGACAGGTCGTCATCTATGCGTTGAGTATTTTGACAGGCAGCGGAAATCGGAAAGCCTGGCAAGCAATTAGAAGCTGTCAAAAAAAAGCCTAAAGTGTTTAACCCCAGCAATGCAACATACAAATTTCTATGTCAATTTGGTTGCCATCAATGTCAAGCGGATTTTGGTAAATCGACAGTCAGCCGCGGGGGCGGAGGGGAAGAGTTGATCAGTGTAAAATATTTGTGCCCCGTTCATTTGAATGTAACAAGAGTTGTAGTTACATGCATCGAGGATAGGGCGAAAAGGGGACAGTACACCCATGTCACTTGACAGCTTAGCGCATAATTAAATAACAGTCCAAGCAGTAACAATAACAACTAAAACAACAACCACATGCTATGCTCCCACTCACACACACGCATACACACGCACACACACCTTTCGTTGTTGTCATTTTGACATTTGTCGCTTTTGATTTAAATTTAAATGCCACATTGAGGCAACTGGCAAATGCAACCGAAATGTGTTTTAAATCGATTTCATTCCCTTCGCGCTGTCAGCCAAAAAGTATCGACTTACAAAGCGAGTTCAGGGCACAATTTTCAAATGTTAATTCGGCAAAGTTGGACAACTAAAAGCGACAACAAGGCGAAATTGAATTGCTTTATGGAATGCCGCGGAGTTGGCTTTTTGCAGTTAGATTCCAATTTTGAACTAAATATGTTGCTTGCATAAAAAACTTAAGCGGTGTTTAGACGATGCAATGCTTTCACGCGTTCTCATCTTGCATCGTCTAAGCAAGCAATTTCGTTTCTATTCGGTGCATGAAGCCATGAAAGGTCTGCTATAAGTTGTAAAGTTTGAAGAATTGGTGTTGAAAGATATGAAGAATTAAATAATCAAAAAATATGGAATTTATTTCTAGAACTTTTTGAACGCTGATACATTTTCAATTTTAATCCCGAACGCAGCTCTAATTCACGCAAGAATTGCATCGTGTAAACAGCGTTTAATCAAGAAATAAGAAATATATTGTTGGTTTTATCAACATTTGTTCTTGGATAGCTTTTATTTTACGAACTTTGTTGCTTGTAATAACGAAAGTAGAATTTTATAAGCTTATTTTAATGGTTTTGAAGTTTCAAATATTGTATTTTTACCGATTACTAAGCAAAATGTTAATTCTAAATTAACTCAACCAAAAAGACGAAATGTCTAGAAGGCTGAAAATATGATTTTTGTCTTATGTTTTTTTTTGTTATTCATACAAATTTTTTCAATTTTCATTTCTAATTGTCCTTTACTTCAAGAGAACCTTGACAACTTGTCAATGACAAATGATGTAAACATTTCATCTCATGCCCATTGAAGATATGTAAGCATTATCATCAAGGCAATGCAATGCTCCATTAAATAATTAAATTTATGATAACTGACAAGAAAGCCAGTAACTTTTCCATTTTTAAGGCTTCTTGGTGACTGTCCATCAAAATGCCGCCAAAATGTCATAATCTGCGACATATGCCACGCGCAACCACAAAATATAATAAAAAAAATAAATACATTAAGAACACACAGAAAACAGAGCAATAAACATATATAAAAAAAAAAACAACAGCGAAAATTGCTTGGCCACAAATAAAAAATGAAAACGGAAGCTGACAATTGATGGCAACACGACGAAGACAATAAGTCAGGTCGTTAGATGTAAGAAAGGACACTGCCTTCCAAAAATGACAGCCGAACAATGCACGGCTGCTCCTGGCTGATGATGGCGCCCTGAGGCAACAGCAACAACAGCAACAACAGCAACAACAGCAACAACAACAACAACATCAACAGCTCACCCAAAACTGAAAGTCAATTACATAATTACTTCAAAGCAATTTCCCAAGAAAAACTGAACTGAAGTTGCTGCGCTGTATTTTTCTTGTTGTCCTTTGTCTTTGTCGTTGTCTTTGTCTTTGTCTTTGCCGCACAGCACATGTGACTTTTAACCTCTTCCCGTTCCCATTCGATTCCCTGTTCAACTGTGCCATGTGTGTGGGCCCCTATCGTAGGTACTCGACTACCGACCGACCATCGACCATCGACTACGGACTACCAACTACCGATACAGTGGCCGCACCTTAACCGCACTTCTCTCTCAGTTAATGATGCCTAATGTGACCTTTTCGGGGTTGGGTTCTCTCAATGGGAAAATTTATGCGGCCCAGAGCATCGAAAATTTGTCGGACCAAATTATGGCCCAGCTTGGGTTTTCAATGCTCATTTATAGTTTTAACGGTGTCTTTGTAGCTCTTCCTTAACATACATTGGATGGGACCACAGGTGTTGTCTTTTGCGGGCGACTTTAGAAACGCGCTACTTTGTATACACTTACAGCGGGTATTATAATTTTGACCCGAAATATGTAACTTATTTAACGGCTACCAACTCCATTCAGCATATACATACCTATATATTCTTGATCAGAATCTCAGTTTTGAAGCTAACCAAACTTGACAATTCTATTTTGTTGTATTGATACAGTAATCCATACACTTCCTTTTCAATTATTAAAGCCAACCGCC
This sequence comes from Hirtodrosophila cameraria, assembly GCA_949708635.1. Classification (NCBI taxonomy): domain Eukaryota; kingdom Metazoa; phylum Arthropoda; class Insecta; order Diptera; family Drosophilidae; genus Hirtodrosophila; species Hirtodrosophila cameraria. The sequence goes on from OX453090.1 coordinate 54,286,867, forward strand.
CAAAAAGACGAATTATTTTTTCCTGTCAGTATAAATGTCAAAACTAAGATTAATACTGCTTAGATATACATGATATACTCCAAGCAAGATATATTTTACAGCTGCCATACAAACAATCTGTGGAAATATTTGTTGCTGATCAAGTTTAATCAAAATCGGGCAACTATATCTTAAAAATCATAGAACGGTTGAAAATTGAATTTATATAAATATATCAAAAAGTTTTCTGCAAGAGTATTTATATTCTTGTTTTTTTTTTTTTTGTACATTGTCAATAACACTTTATAAGGAACACTAGCTTTTCTATTCAGTTTGTAACATCACGATCAGTATTGCTCTGATTAAGAACATCCATCTGAGAGATATTAAAAGTTTGCAAAACTTAATTTGATATTAAATGAAACAAATTGTTGATCAACTTTGCAGCATATTCTAAGGTCTGAGATATCTCTGATTTGTTCAGTTGTTCAATTTCGAAAGTGTATAACCCGATTTAAACAAATATTAAAATCAGTTCAGACAAAACATATAATTTATTTTTATTTTCAAGCTAGAACTTATAACTAAACTCAGTTTGCAAAGCTCGTTCTTAGATTGGCTTTAAGTTAAGGTTAAGTTAAGATAAGGTTCAAATATTTATTCGTATCACTTTATTGTATCATTTTATAGTTAGTGTATATTTAGTTCGACTTAAAGTACCATACAATTGTCGAGAAATGTTTTTTGTTGGATACATTTTTATGACCCGTTTTAATGTTCATTTTTTGTTGTTCTTGTCCACAAAACTTTCAACTTTTAGCGCCACAAGTTGTCACCATTTGGTGTTTTTTGGAAAAGTCATAAAATCATTTAAATAAACAAACCGTGGCGCATCGCAGAGTAGGGTTTTGGATGCCGGTTAAGAACCGGCTTTTCGCGACCCTTTTGCCGTTGGTCACTTTGGTATTTATGCATTTACAGCTTTTGTAGCTCATACTGCCTCTTTCCCTTCCCCCTCATCACTTTCCACAGTTGCAGGTCAGCCTCCTCCCACTGCTACTGCTGGGTACAGCTGCAGCTACGTGCAACAACATATAAAATTTGCATTAAAATTGCTTTGATTACAAATTGGTTGTAGCATCCATTCGACAAAAGCGTGCGACAAAAAACAGCGTCCAGCAAATCCCCCGCTTTTCCGCTTTTCCGGTCAACTTTTTTATTTTAAAGCCAATTGTTTTTGTTGTAGCTGCTGCAGAAAATTCGATGGCAGCCAGCATATTAAAAAACGGAAGCTATTTATGCGTAAAGTATTGTATTTTTAAGGATTATTGATTTTATTTGACCAACACTTTTTGTCCAACAGATTTGCGCACTTTTTATGATTTTCTCTGTGGCCATCTAGTATATGATCGGTGGGAAGGTGTTTTTAATGCGGCTTTGCGGCAAAAAAAAAAGAAGAAAATGTTTGGAAAAGCCATTCAGCAAAGTTTTGACAAAATAATATAACATTTTTTTTTAATTGTTTAGCAGTGTATTATCGGCTTTGAATTTGTTGTCCAAATACAGTTTAGAGAATTTCCTTCTCTCCGCGCCAAAAGTATACTTAATTTAAACTATTGAATCTGTATATAACATCTATGGCTATATATGTTTTAATTTACGCGATCCTGCTTTAAGTATGTACATTAGGGCGTATCAAATTGTTTGTGTGAACCATAGTTTCTTGGTGAAATTTTCTTAGTATGCATCATAGTTTCCGATTCTGGTGGACGCTTGGTGAAAAAAAACAATATCGACAAAGATATATCGACAAAGATAACTCATCCTAAGCACTTGTTCAATGTTATCTTACCTTTTCAGTTAATGTTTAGAATGCTCGACTTGAAAATCTGGGATTTTGGATCTTCATTCTTAAATAACCTACTACTCTGTTTGCAATTTCGAACTGGGCAACATTCAAAATATAAATTTAATGTTTATCTAACCGATCGGAAGAGCACGCAGGTATGCTACTAACCATAATGGATCATAACGAATGCTAGCTTATTTATTCATTTAACAATTTAAAATTATTATTTCCAAGATTAACCTTTAAATAATTTAACATCAATACACTGAGAACATGGCATATTTATCTTGAATCAGTATCTTGAAAATGATCGGCAGTAAGGTGTTTAAGGATAAATCTCTGAAACCTGTAGACAATCCTTGGAAATATTAATTCCTTAACCCAACAATAGTGCAATCCATAAAAAACATTTCACACTTTATATCTTTACTAAATAGTATTGGGCAGCTTAAATTGAAAACCGATTGATAAGCATCACAATAGTTCATTTTAGCTGTTGTTATTGTAGAATATATACAATATAATTGATAGACTTTGAACCACATTTTAGAGTTTTGCAATTGTAATAAATAGGTATTTGCATCAATTTTATATTGAAAGCAATGAAACGATTTATTCAATGGAGACCAATAAACCATGATCTCAAATAAATTTGCTTATATCGCACCTCTTTGGGGATTATGTTGGATGCGCGTGCATATTTTAGAACAAGCATATTTATAATTTGTGCATTTTGAAAACAAAACAAGTAATAACGCTGCAGTCGGATACACCCGACTGCGATATTATTTTTTTCGCCTCTTTGTGGAATCAGAAGTGAGAGCGCCAATTGTATTTATCTATATCTTAACAGTTTGTTTGCCTATGGTATATATCAACCCAAGTTTGGTTGCTCTAGCTTCAAAACTGTGGAAAAAAACTACGTTTATACAGACGGACGGACGGACGGATAGACGGACGAACAGTCGGACGGACTAACAGACGGACGGACAGACAGACGGACCGACGGATGGACGGATGGACGGACGGACGGACGGACATTACACAAACACAATATACTCTTTTTTTTTTTTAAATTAAAAAAAGAGTATAAACAGTTCAGTTTTGTTACATTGTGTTATCAGTATCGATCGAATTTCAAAACTGCTACTTAAATTTCTGAAATACGTTTTAAAAAGAGCTTTCAATAATAAATTCGCTTCCCTTTTAATACTGAGCCAAGCCTATTCTTACTTGAATTGTTAGCATAGTTTGGCAATAAATACTTACTACATTTGATTGAAATAGCCGCAACCAATAATTGAATTTGCCTGTGCCCAAAACCAAAAAGCTATGAAATTTGCGATGCATAATTCATTTGCCAATAAATTGATTGGAATGTTTATGCGCTTTCGCAGCATTTCAATTCACACAGCAACAAAATTTGAATTACCTACAGTTGCATCCGACTCCCAAACCCACAAAAACCAAACAAATCAAAACAAATGAAATGCAATTCTGAAGAACCGAACTAGCAACAACCAAACAATGCCAAAAATTGTAAATCCAGAATTGGCCGCCCGGCCACGCGTTTTCGTCGACGCCGCCGTCGCCGTCGACGTCGTTGTCTCTTTGCCATAATTCACCACAGAACATACTCGCATAAAAGTAATTTAAAATTGCGAAATTCAGCCATGCCCACAAAAACAGCAACAGCCAAATGATCTTTGACGAAAAAAAAGGGACGAAAAGAAAATTTGGACAGACAAACCGCAGCAAACGATTTTCCCACGCAACCTTGATGCGTATAATCGAAATTGAATTTGGGCGAAGTGCGCAAAAAAGTTTCCGGACTTGGAACCCAAATGCAGTTTCCCATCGTTAAAATACTGAACCAAAAGTAATTGCATTGCACGGGACACGTGCGGAGTACAAATTGCTTGAAAGTGAAAGCAGCAATAGGCAGATATAAAGAGAGAGGGTGAGGCATAGAATAACTGGGACGTAGAGTTCTCTTTTCCTGATTGAGACATATCAGTTGCCATTACCACTTGAGTTTGAGGTTGTAGGGTAGGTTACGCATATCACATGCATCATGAAATGCCTGGGACAGAAATGTTAAAGGTAATGGGAATTGGAATGGGAACGGGAACGGGAACGGGGATCATATCCCCTGCGGCTTTATGAATTATGCTACGACTACTGCGTAAAATGTTTTCATATGACAATACCCATGACGCAGCGAGTTTTTTGCTAAACCACTCGATAAAGATTCCTGTTTTTTTAGTATTATAGTATTGTTGAATATGTAAAGTACTTGAAGAGGTATTCAGTGGAAATGTTTGCAACTCGGGATCGGTAGTCTTTCGTTGCATTGTGTTGTTCCACATTTAATTAAATAAACTGCCAACAGCGACACATTAATGGGAACAGTTTTTTTTTTGTAAACAGACATTGGAAAAGTAAAACTAGTTTTTTTGGGAGGGTTAGAAACAGGATTGCAAATCAAATTAGTTGAATTGAATTCATATGGTTCAGATGATCTTCAAAAGGCGCATTATGCAATTAAATAAATTAAAGATAGACAAATATTTAGAAAACATATGCATGAGCTCAAATTTTGAAACTGAAATATGTAGATTTGAAAAGGTTCGATAAATATCAGGGACTTCAACTAAGCACTTGAGTCAGAGGAAACTCTTTATATCAGTTCATTGTTGAAAAGGCAATAAGATAATCGATTCTCTTTGAAGTACCTCGGCATATCATTTGAAATCAACAATGTTGAAAGTAAGTTGGCCCTTTTATCAAAAATTTGCTTTAAGCTATTACTTTTATCGATTTAAAGTTATTAAGATATACAAATTTTGAACATAAATATCAAAAATTGATTTAAAAACCAAAATGAGATGTTATCTTCGGCAGAAAAGATTTGCATAAGAAAACTTATTTTTCAACTGATTGTTCCTATGGCAATTATAAGATATAGTGATCCTATTTTGATATAGATATAGTGAGCTATAGCTCTAGACGGACAGACAGACGGACATGGCTATATCAACTTGGCTGTTGATGCTGATCAAGAATATATATAGAGTATATAGTCGGAAATGCCTCCTCCATTTGCAGTACTTTATAACTCCCTTTTCCCATTTTTAATGGTTTACATGTTGTTTTATACTAAAGATAGTTCCGAAACAAACATCGGGACCAGGCGGACCCAATGCACTTGGCTTTCCTGAACAAAAAATGTAAAATTGTATAACAATTTTAATCAAATTTTTCTGGTTTAAAGGATTTCAGTGTCAATTTTTTCGGGACATCTAGAATCGGGAACGAATTCCTATTCCAATCCCACCTCATATTTATGCCATATGCAGACAAAGTGTTAAGATCTCCAGTAAAAGAAAGTAATAACTTTGATACATTTGAAGTTCTTCTTGTCGCAACAAAATGTTTGAACAATTGCATAGGAGAAGATAACTATTTTGTATTATTTACTAAAATGTATTTCACATGCTCCGCCAATATGTCTGGAAATGCAATATACAAAGTACCCCTAGTCAGGTCCTGCCCTTTGAATTGTCTAAATCCTTGCTTTGTTTATAACTCGACTGCCTCATTTACGCCCTGCTCTTCAAATGGTATTTCCATGCAGAAAAACGAACACAAATACACAAAACAATTGCACAGATTTCTGAGATACTTTTCAATGTTGTTTTCCCCAGCAATGTGAAAAAAGCAGCCGAAACCGTCGACGCTCCAAAGACCACGTTGTGTGGGTCGAGTGTGGTTAGGAGAGGGTGTTTGGAGTGGGGAGTTTTTAGCATGCCTTTTCCGTTTGCTATTTCAATTGAAATTTGCTTATTGCAAAATGTTGTTTTGTTTTCAGTTTGCTCGTTGGGTAGTTTGAAGAATTTCTAGTTTTTTTTTTTGTTTTTTTTGTATTTGTATTTCTATTTATTTTTTTTATTTTGCAAATCGTATCGTTGAAGTGTGTGCGATATATAAATCTAGACTACAACATTGCGACGTGCAAAGTATTTTGTGAATTTTGTAATAAAGTTGCCAAGAATTTCCACAGGAAGCACTTTCAATGAGTGAGTGAGAGACAGCAACAAAAAGTTTAGTTTCCACAAGTTGGCAAGAAAATATTCAAGAGTTATTAGAAATAATTTGCTTTGGTAAGGTATGGTGTTTCTATAGGCACTTCGGATGCCGCTGTTTACGGTTTAGGTTAAGGCTAATAACTGCTCAGTTTCAGCTAAGCCCATTTACTATTGAAAATGCCGATTTTTATAGCCTTGAAAAGGGGTATATAATTTTGTCACGAAATGTGTAACACATTAAAGGATAAGTTTTCGACCTTGTAAAGTAAATATATTTTTGATAAGCAACAACAGCTGAGCGAAGATAACTTAACTTTCGTGTTGTGTGCTTGCATCGGTTAAGAGAAATATGAAACAAATTATAGAATTGTCTTATAATTAGCAGACTACGATATTAAAATTGAAAGTAAGCAGGCATATGATGTGTGTGCATATATGTATAATATATAGTATTATATAGCAGACGAAATTTCACTGTTTTATTTTGAAATAACCAAATATCATTAAATTAGTGTTTGAGTATCGTATATTTTTATTATGTTTGTATAAACTTTTCGATTTATAATGACTTAATCTAATTTCTATAAATAAACAGACGTGACTATCAGTAGCAAATGATAAGTGTTACTTATGTATATGATAACGGCATGAGTGGAAATATTTCATCACCATAACAAATGTATACATAAGTGTATTAAATGTAACAAAAAAAAAAACATGAAAAAAAGTATCCACTATTAAACGCTTAATGTGTTTTTGACTTTTGAACTTTCTTTGATTTACCTGTGAGCTTTCTATAAATCAAAGTTAGCACGAACTTAATTATGAAAATAAGCACAAGTAATATAATTAATAAAAAGGTATAAACATCCAAATTATTGGCTGCTATAAAGTTCATGCGGACCACAGGACTCTGCAGATGAGCTGCACCATGATGACGAAGGACATACTCAGTCCAATAGAGTACACTCTGACGAGCAGTCATGGGTCGATCGCGGTAAAGAGAGGAGAAGGCTTTTACTTTCTGTGCATACTGTGGATTGTCTAATAGCTTATGAATGCTCTCGTCAAAAGGTTGCTCTTCAAGAGTTAGCAGACTCAAGCTAAGTCCAAATCCATCCTTTTCCATCTTCTCAGCATTCGCAGGTTGATCACCAAAGACAGGAAGAGCGAGCATTGGTTTGCCATGATACTGCGCTTCTGTGATGCCTCCTTTGCCAGCGTGAGTTATGAAAAGTATGATGTTTGGATGAGCAAGGATGTCGTCCTGTGGCAGCCATTTGGAATAGAGTATATTATCAGATTTGCCAGGAGTTTTCTCCAGATCCTCCCACTTCCAAATGACTCTCTGCTTGAGCTTTGATAAGACATTAAATATCTTCTGAACTGTATCGGGCTTCAAATGAGCACCCTTAACATTAGAGCCCAGACTCAAGAGTATAGCGCCATCTGTGGCATCTTTAAGGAATTCACCGATTGGCTTAGGCAATGGATCTGGTTGATCCTTAATTTGTATGCCTCCTACCTCAATCACAGCTGGCACAAAGGGTCTAATAGGACCCTCGCTGTGGGAGTAGGAACTAAAGAAGATGAGCGATACGTTCTTGCGAAGATCTTTATAATCGGGCATATTTGGATCGTCTCCATAGAGTTGTCTGCATGAAATTAAAATTTATAAAAATATATTCAAAATGATATAATGGAGAATTAGCTTACTTATATGACTTCGCATTATTATTGTCTATAACCCATGTAAATACTTGCATAGCAAAGTTTGCAAAGTAGTTTTGGATTCGTTGCGGTAAGGTCATTGGTTGACCTTTGTTAATGCTCATTCCCATGCTCGGCGTATAGGATACCGAATCAGGATTACCCAAAATGCTATCAAATAATATATTTGGAGGCATTGAGGCCGATATCAAAACAGGAACTTTGAGTTTTTGTGCAATTCCCAGCTGATAATCGTTCATAAAATAGCCCAGCATAACCAGATCAAACTTGTTATCCTTGTTCTCATACATATCCTTCACCCGCTGATCAATCATTACATCTTTCATTTTATCAAACATGAATTTCATTTGTCCCATCGTGCGAAACAGTGAAAATATCATATTGCTATTATCCCTGCTAACCATACCGCCAATTGCATTGTTCATCGATCGCTGATCTTCCTCCGTGAGAGGCACTTGTATCACATTGAAATCCTTGTGTTGAACAGGCGGCTTAAGCGCTGTGATCACCGTCACATTGTGTCCATTCTCCGCCAGAACTTTAGCCGTGGACAATTGTATAATCAAATGCGAGGGACTCAAGCTGGTAAACACACCCAGTATGTTGGCACTCAGACTGCCGCTGATAAAAACAGCGCTCACTATCGCGAATAACAAAATTCGATTGCTGGAACATGCCATGGTGACGGTACGAAAATTCAACGAACACTGTTTCGCAATGCCAGCACACTGTGCTTTATATTGTTATTGATAGCACTTATCAATTACAAAAAGACGCTGATCCAGCTGAGTTAACGACCAAACGCAAAATTTTTGGTTAGTGATGAAATTGGAATAAACAACAAATTATTTAGTGACCAAGGTTATGGTTTTTATTTGATTTATTTACTTCATTTGTGTATATTGGACTTGTGCAATTTTCATTCAAATGATCGCAATTTTAATACCCTCAATGAAGGTATTATAGCTTTGTCACGAAATATGTCAACTTGTGTGAATCTTGCCCATTAAAAGTTTTACCATTATCTATATTTCATCAAAGTCGGCACATTTTATCTTATACTTGCCATAAGATCGAACATTCATTTCAAAAATGAGTTGTATGAAAACCTTTTTTATTTGTAAAGTTATCTTAACCAACTCACCTTTTCAGCCGTGCTCCCTTTATCGAATCCACATGATTCGACTGTGAGTTGAAAAGTTAGCAAAAAAAACTAGATAAGACAAACAACTGAGTTGCATCTTACATGGTTATACCCTTGCAGAGAGTTTTATAATTTTGTCACGAAATGTGTAACGCAATCACGTTTGCAAGCTTGCAATCTTTGTTCTTCATATATAATCTTCATGTTTGATCGAAATCAGACGAGAACTATAGCTAATAGCGGTCACAGTAACAGGCGTTGGAAAATTAAGTTATTATACAAACAAACTAAAAGGATATAGAGTCTATATTATAGACTTTCAGATAAACATGAATCATCGGCACATCGAACATAGCTCTTCTATCTTGTTTTACTATACCATACCAATTTGCTTTTTAATATCAATTTGAAGTGCATGCAAACTCAACTCATGAAATATGTTAAACATTTAATATTTATTTAACTTTTATCTTTTTGGCATTAATATTACTTTTTGCCTTCTTAGCAGAGCTACACAGTTTTCTGCATATAAAAATGATCACAAATTTACTTATGAATAAAAATACACCTAACATACTCAATAACATGGCATGAACATCCAAATTATTGGCTGCCAAGAAACTCATGTGTACCTTGGGACTCTGCAAATGAGGTGCTCCATGATGTCGCAGAACATACTCAGTCCAATACAGAACACTCTGACGAGCAGTCAATGGACGATCACGGAAGAGTATAGAAAATTGTTTTACTTTTTGAGTATACTGTGGGTTTTTTAAGATTTCCAATATGTTTTCACGGAAAGGCTGCTCCTCCAGGGTAAATAAACTCATACTGAGCCCAAACCCATCCTTGACCATCTTATCAGCATTTGTAGGCTGATCACCGAAAACAGGAAGTGAGAGCATGGGCTTTCCATGATACTGAGATTCTGTGATGCCGCCTCGTCCAGCATGATTAATGAAGAGTATAATTTTGGGATGAGCCAAGATGTCGTCCTGTGGCAACCATTTTGAATAGAGTATGTTATCTGATTTGCCTGGAGTTTTATCCAGATCCTCCCATTTCCAAATGACTCTTTGCTTTAGTTTTGACAGCACGTTAAACATATTCTTTACAGTTTTAGGTTTAATATATGACCCTTGGATCCTAAGCTCAAAAGAATTGCTCCGTCTGTAGAATTGTTCAGGAATTCGGCCATTGCCTTGGGCAAAGCATCCGGAGTTTCCTTAACTTGTATACCTCCAACTTCTACAACTCCCGGTACATTGGGTCTAATGGGACCCTCGCTGAGAGAAAAAGAGTTGAATAAGATTAGAGACACGTTCTTGTTGAGCTCCTCATATTCTGGCATGTTGGGATCGTCACCGTAGAGTTCCCTGTAAATAAAAACATATTTTAGTATTGCCCTTAATGTGCTTGCAGATTTGTGAACATACTTGTAAAGTTTTGCATTTTTGTTCTCCACTAAATATGTAAAAATCCGAATCCAATTTATTGAGAATAAGTTGGCAAGGCGTTGACGAAAGGTCATTGGACGACCTTTCTCAACAGCTACGTCCATAGACGGAACATATGAAACTTCATTGGGATTGCCCAAAATGGGGTTGAAAACAGCCCACTGAAACATTGAGGACGCTATAATCACGGGCACTTTTAGCTTTTGAGCTATGCCTAATTGAAAGTTGTTCAAAAAGTACCCAAGCATAACCAGATCAAACTTGTTGTCTGTATTCTCGTAAAGATCCGTTACTCGCGGATCCCTCATCACATCACGGTTTTTATCGAACATAAACTGTATTTGTCCAATCATTTTCATAAAAGATACCATCATGTTAGAATTATCTGCCATTGATATTTCTGCGATAGTCTTAGCTCTTAGATCTTCTTCTGCGTCAGTGAGTGGCACATAAATCAGATTGATATTTTTATGGCTTACATGCGGTTTCAGAGTTGTAATCACAGTTACGTTGTGTCCATTCTCGGCCAGCACCTTGGCCATCGATATTTCAATTATCAAATGTGAAGGACTTGGACAGGTAAATATTGTCAGGATGTTTGCTCCTTGGGTGTCCTTTAGAAGAAGTGCTCCCAGCACGGTCAGTAACAAAACTTGAGCCATAGAACGCGTCATGTTGATGGTTTAAGAGTTCAGTGTTAACTGTTTAGCTACTGGTGCTAACTGTGCTTTAAATTGAAACTATAAATAGTTATCAGATACCGCATCAAGCAGCTGGTCACCATTGTAAGCCCTTTTTTCAAGTTTATCAACGTTATCAAAAACTAGCGAGACAATACACCAATTGAACAATAAATATACCCAAATATAACACCTGAGGATATAATATAGAGTCATGCTTGCATTGCTTGTACTCAAAACGTGAGCATTCAGCATGAATATGCTTTTTATTTTCATTAACCATGAGAAGCCCTTATCAATATTATGAAAAAGGTTTGATAATGTTATCACAGCTGTTATTTAATGTATAGCCTAAATGGCTTGATCAGTTCACGCTAAACTTTCAAACCGTTCACATGTCTCCAACTGTTTTTTTCTTTTTATTTCTGGGTGCTGCTTTTATCAGCGGTGCTCAGAGTGCAAATATTCTGGCAGTGTTGAGTTGTCCGAGCCCTTCACATTTAATAATTGAAATATCCATGGCCAAGGTGCTTGCCGAGAATGGACACAACGTAACTGTTATTACAACTCTGAAACCTCATGTTAGTCACAAGAACATCAACCTTATTTATGTGCCACTAACTGACGAGGAGCAGCAATCATGGAAATCAAGTGTTTCCAGCATGGCTGAAAGGGATAACTCCAACATATATTCAGCATTAATTCGCATGCGCAGTCAAATATGGTTTATGTTTGATAAGAATCGTGATGTGATGCAAGATCAGCGTGTTAAGGATCTGTACGAGAACAAAGATAACCACTTTGATCTGGTGATCCTTGGTTATTTCTTTAACAGCTTTCAGCTGGGCATTGCTCAAAAACTCAAAGTACCTGCGGTAATAGCGACTTCAATGTTTCAATGGGAAGTATTTGACCCCATGTTAGGCAACCCTCAAGAACTAGCCTATGTGCCATCAGCAGCAGTTTCTGTCGAAAAGGGAAAAGTTATGACATTTTTACAAAGATTGTCTAACTACTTAGCAAGCACTGCAGTTTCCATATTTGCTTGGGTTATAGAGAACGATAACGCAAATATTTACAAGTAAGTAGACCTTATGATTCTAGCAAAGAAAATGATAAAAACAATGAGCACATCTTTGCAGGGAACTGTACGGAAGCGATCCCAACATGCCAGAATATGAAGAACTCAACAAGAACGTGTCTTTAGTCTTCTTCAACTCTTACTCCCTCAGCGAGGGTCCTATAAGACCCAATGTGCCGGTGGTTATTGAAGTTGGAGGTATACAAGTTAAGGAAACCCCAGATCCATTGCCCAAGGCGATAGACGAGTTCCTCAACAATTCTACAAATGGCGCGATTCTTTTGAGCTTAGGATCCAATTTACAGGGTTCATTTTTAAAACCTGAAACTGTACAGAATATGTTTAACGTGCTGTCAAAACTAAAGCAAAGAGTCATTTGGAAATGGGAGGATCTGGATAAAACTCCAGGCAAATCAGATAACATACTCTATTCAAAATGGTTGCCACAGGACGACATCTTGGCTCATCCCAAAATTATACTCTTCATTAATCATGCTGGACGAGGCGGCATAACAGAATCTCAGTATCATGGAAAGCCCATGCTCTCACTTCCTGTTTTCGGTGATCAGCCTACAAATGCTGATAAGATGGTCAAGGATGGGTTTGGGCTCAGTATGAGTTTATTAACCCTGGAGGAGCAGCCTTTCCGTGAAAATATATTGGAAATCTTAAAAAACCCAAAGTATACTCAAAAAGTAAAACAATTTTCTATACTCTTCCGTGATCGTCCATTGACTGCTCGTCAGAGTGTTCTGTATTGGACTGAGTATGTTCTGCGACATCATGGAGCACCTCATTTGCAGAGTCCCAAGGTACACATGAGTTTCATAGCAGCTAAAAACTTGGATGTTTATGCCTTGTTATTAAGTATTTTGATTGCATTTTTATTCATAAGTAAGTTTGTCTTAGAGTGCTTATTCAAAAGACTTACGGTCAAAGCAAGACACGCACATGACATTAAGAAATTAAAAAAAAATTAAATTGAAATAAAATAAGTGCGCTTATTATATATTTATTTGTCAACTTCATTTTTCAGCTAGGAGAACAAACTGTGTGTTCAAATCAGATTTGTAACAAATTGAGTACGTATTAAAAAAAAGGTTACTGAATATTGGTACAATAAATCTAGAAGATTCTTATGGGGCATTCTCTAAAAAGAAAAGCATCTTTAAAATTAATATTTTTTAATATTTCTGGATTTCATAAAATCAAGTATTTGAAGTACATTTATTTCTTCAATGTACATACATATTTCGTCGTTGCGATGTTATCCGGGGTTGCAGTTAAAATTTTAAATGTCAATAACTTTTACTAGGATGAATGGATTTGTGTGCCTATGGTATATATCAACATGTATACCAAGTTTTTTTGCTCTAGCTTCAAAACTGTGGAAAAAGCTGCGTTCATACAGACGGATGGACAGACGGACATTTCACAAACCCAATTTACTCGTTTTTATAGATCAGTTCACCATTTTGAGTCTTTAATTTCTTAGCGTTCATATTATCTTTGACTTCTTATTAGGAACCCATAGTTTTTTGTACATCAACAATACGAAGAATTTACATACTAATGAAAATGAAATTAAAAAACTCATTAACAAGGCATAAACATCCAAATTATTGGCTGCTATGAAACTCATGTGTATCATGGGACTCTGCAAATGAGGTGCTCCATGATGTCGCAGAACATACTCAGTCCAATACAGAACACTCTGACGAGCAGTCAATGGACGATCACGGAAGAGTATAGAAAATTGTTTTACTTTTTGAGTATACTGTGGGTTTTTTAAGATTTCCAATATATTTTCACGGAAAGGCTGCTCCTCCAGGGTAAATAAACTCATACTGAGCCCAAACCCATCCTTGACCATCTTATCAGCATTTGTAGGCTGATCACCGAAAACAGGAAGTGAGAGCATGGGCTTTCCATGATACTGAGATTCTGTGATGCCGCCTCGTCCAGCATGATTAATGAAGAGTATAATTTTGGGATGAGCCAAGATGTCGTCCTGTGGCAACCATTTTGAATAGAATATGTTATCTGATTTGCCTGGAGTTTTATCCAGATCCTCCCATTTCCAAATGACTCTTTGCTTTAGTTTTGACAGCACGTTAAACATACTCTGTACAGTTTCAGGTTTTAAAAATGAACACTGTAAATTGGTTCCTAAGCTCAAAAGAATTGCTCCGTCTGTAGAATTGTTTAGGAATTCGGCCATTGCCTTGGGCAAAGGATCTGGAGTTTCCTTAACTTGTATACCTCCAACTTCTACAACTCCCGGTACATTGGGTCTTATGGGACCCTCGCTGATAGAAAAAGAATTGAATAAGACTAAAGACACGTTCTTGTTGAGTTCTTCATATTCTGGCATATTGGGATCGTCGCCGTAGAGTTCCCTGTTAACAAAAAACATATTTTATTAATATCCTTAACAACGATTACTTTGTGTAACTTACTTATATATCTTTAAATTTTCTTTTTTCATCATATATGCAAAAAGACGTAACAAACAGATTGATTTCAAGTTAGATAGTCGCTGTGAAAAGGTCATTGGACGACCTTTCTCAACAGCTACATCCATAGATGGAACATATGAAATTTCTTTGGGATTGCCTAACATGGGGTCAAATACTTCCCATGGAAACATTGAAGTTGCGATAACCACAGGAACTTTAAGCTTTTGCGCTATGCCCATCTGAAAGTTGTTCATAAAATATCCAATCATCACCAGATTAAAGTGGTTATCTTTGTTCTCGTAGAGATCCTTGACACGCTGATCTTGCATCACATCACGGTTTTTATCAAACATAAACGAGAACTGTTCGCGCAAGTGAAATAATGCCAAAATCTTGTTTGTATTATTAGCCATACTGAGTATGCTAGAACTCCATAATTTCTGATCCTCCTCAGTAAGCGGCACGTAAATAAGGTTGATATTCTTGTGACTGATATGAGGTTTCAGAGTTGTAATCACAGTTACGTTGTGTCCATTCTCGGCAAGCACCTTGGCCATGGATATCTCAATTATCAAATGTGAGGGACTTGGACAGGTACATACTGCCAAAATATTTGCACTTTGTGTACCGCTGATAAAAGTTGCAGCCAACACCAACAAGAACAGATTGTTTGGAGACATGTGAACGGTTTGCAAGTTCATCGCGGACTGATCAGACATCACAGCTGGGAATGCTTAAGTAAGTATTGGGTTAGGAATTGGCAGAGGCTAATCAAATTAGAGGCATATTCATTGTGAGTGTTCAAGCTGCTAGGTGCAAGTCATGCATTCGCAGTCAAATTTCGATTAACAGTGTGTAGGATAAGTCTACATACGTAAACAATGATTGCTGGGTTAGAAATCAAATGAAAAAGTCGCTTTTTTATTGCGTTTTTGAATTTTGAGTAAGTAAAATGTTTGTCTAAAATTAAAGCTTTCAAAGTTAAAATTATAATCCCAATGGATTGAAGAGTATTTTATAATTTTATGAGTATCTGGTGATGTAAATCCATAATCTTTTTGACTGAACTTTACTTCAGTCTATTATCAACAATCAGCATGAAAATGTATTTGATTCGCAAAGTTGTCATGACGTGCATATGTTTACATTGATATTGATTAAATGGCAAACAAATGATAACATTTAAAGAATCTATTATATCTTTCACCACCAGACTTAAAACGCGATTATAGAAAAATGTATAAGTATTAGCCATGTGTCAAGTTTCAGAGTCTTACTTATGTACTAGTCGCCATGACACGGCATTGCCCGGTTAAATATTTAATTTTGACTTTAAGCAACAGTTCTAACCATTTTATAACAAACGTTGATAAGCTTTCCAAAATCGATGACACACATGAAGTCAAAAGCTTTGAAAGTTAGTTTAAAAATGAACCTTAAATTCCACTTTCCTTCATATGAGTTTCGGCCCCACATTTTCCGCATATTTTCCAAAATCGCTGAAATATGATAGAATAGAGTTTGAGCCTAATCGATTGATAAAGCAAATAGTTGCATGCAATAGGAAAATTGTCGCCCGCGGGCAGAAAATGGTGGTCAAGGTCAAGTATCTTGCCGGGCAATGCCGGGTTAACCAGCTAGTGAATTCTTATATGAGGATCGACATAGTTTCGCCACGACTCCGCACATACATGATTCAGCTACAATTTGAACAGCTATTTGTATTCGTTGCCTGATAAAGAGATTTATCCAAATGAATCGCAGGCACTGCCGATTTTTATTTCATTTTCGTGAAGCATTTATTCATTCGATTAACGCTGCCAACCTCTGCCCAGCAACCCTTGCCCCGCATTCCTTGCCCAGGAACCCATGCCAGCGGAACTAATGGCCGAGCAATGCGTGTCCAGCAGATCGATTGGAGTGGGTAGAGGTCTGGGGCAGGATAAAGGGCGGCACATTTTCGTACATATTTAATCGTCTGCCAGCCCGCTGCAAATTCTTAATTAACACACACACACACACACACACACACACTCACACGCACATACATGCAAATAAATATTTATCGGCTTTCGTTAACGCGTAACTCACATGGTCAAGTCTCGCCCTCAGCCTCGGGTTCGGGTTCGGTCTCGGTATCGGTATCGGTCTTGGTCTCGGTGGTCTCCGCCTCAGTCTCAGCCTTCGCTCAGGTCTACTACTATCCAGCCGGACAGCGAGGACGCGTCCAAGCGTCGTTCTCAGTGCCACCAAGCCCGCATTAAACATTTCCGCTTCCGTTTTTGTCTTTTTCATTTTCATTTTCATTTTACTCTGCTCGTTTGTGTTTAAGCGCTTGCACTTCAATGTCATCTACAATTCGGACTATAAAGAACATTGATGCGGCTTGTTACTACACAATTCATAAAACTAGCAGCAATAATATTTATAATGGTATCCTAACTATGAACTAATTACATATATTCAAAACATTTTTATTTTTAATAGGATATCGCAAGTATTTAAGATGCAGAAGTATTTAAGATGCAGAAGTCACAGTTGTGATCAAATATCATAAGTAGCAGATCAGAACTTCGCTTGTTCATGAATAACAAGTAAGAATACTCTAGTCGAGTGTGCCCGACTACGAGACTCCCTGCTCCCAACTTGCATGTCAAGCAGTTAAGCGGCAACACAAGCAAGCAGCGTACTCAACTTGCACAGTGCATGTCAAACTGTTGTTTCTGCCTGCTGAGACAGGGGAAATAAGTTTTTCCATAACTTTATTGCTATTTATCCGATCGTGTTGAAATTTACACATCCGAAAGACATTGATTAAACATACATGTGTACCAAAAATTAAAGCTCTATCTTTAAAATTGTGGCTGTGGGAGTCTTTTGCGATTTGCGGGGGTGCGGGGGGGGGGGGGGGGGGGTGCATCCGAAATTTGAAATAAACTTGATCTGCGTATGGTATACAGGAACCTGCATGCCAAGTTTGGTGTCTCTAGCTCTTATAGTCTCCGAGATCTGTGTGTTCATACGGACAGACGGACAGACAGACAGACGGACAGACAGACGGACATGGCTAAATCAACTTGGCTGTTGATGCTGATCAAGAATATATATAGTTTATACAGTCGGAAAGGCTTCGTTCTGTCTGTTACACACATTTGCAGTACTTTATAACTCCCTTTTACCCATTTTTAATGGGAACAGGGAGTAAAAATGTTCAGGCCTCTATTCATTTCTTATTCCGATGAAAACATGTAGCATCGGAAGCATTAGCTGTTCTGAATTCCGAATATCGATAGAAAATTCCTGTAAAAAAGTGTTGCCTCACAAATAGTTAAATGAGGAATTTTTTTTAATGAAAAATTCTCCTAAATGAAAGCAATCGATAGTGTATAACTATAACAGCAATTGCAAAATCAAACTATCCATACCTAAGATTGTAATAAATTACCAAAGAAGCAATCATAGAAAAGTAACAGGCTTGCGATTATAACAGTCTGAGAGTTCGATCGGAAATGGAAATAATAAATACAATTTCCCCACATTTATTCATTTTATTTTATAAGATTAATTAAACAAACACTTTAAATATCAATCAACTTAAATACAAAATTGTATTTTTATACTCTTTTGTTTAGTTTTTTTTTTATATTTATTTATATACATTTGTACAGAATCATTATTTCATATTGTCTATATTATAGGAAGACAAAATGTTAAGATTTCCACTGCCTGCCTCAAAATTCGACAAAAACCTATATTGTTCGACAGTTTCACAGCTAGAGTCAAGACATTTGTCATAAAGATCAACTTCTTGACCTACTAATTAATAAATCTATTAACTTTCGATTTCTTAACATTATAACATTCTGTTAACGCAATTTACAGCCAAATGTACAAGTTTTTCAAACATAAACTGAGTAAAATAAAATGTTTAATCCACTCTAAATATAGGACACATCCACATCTGTTGGAAAATTCACAACAAAATTGTTTGATCACAGCAAGCCACTCCATCATAATCAAAATCAAAAGTGTTACAAATACGCTTATAATTCTCAACTGGTTAAAGCAAACACTAGGTGTAGTGCCTGACTTACGCCATTTATGGGTCAATATTTTCTTATTTTATTATTATCTTATTTAATTATTATCTTATTTAATTATTATCTTATTCAATTTTCAAAACGGATTTTTTCAATTCGGAGCGCAATGCAAATTAACCAACTCGCGAAAGCGTAATTGAAAAATATATTTTTTTAGGGTGAAGCCGAGATGCTTCCGTTTTATTCAATGTCAAATTAAGAACTCAAGTACAACTTTGATCTTATGCTGCAAGTCAGCTAATGTTTATGCTAAAGCTTCTTAAAGCTCAAAAGCTCGCGAAGGCGGCTCTTGTAGGCAACGCTGAGTCGATTGTGTTTACGTTAAGCAAAAGCTCGCGAAGGCGGCTCTTGTAGGCAAGCGCTGAGTTAATTGTATTTACGTTAAGTAATGCGCAAAATACGTTAAGTGATTTCGTTGTTTTGTATATGTTGAAGCTGAACTGTTAATGTTACGAAGCAATGCGCAAAATACGTTAAGTGATTTCGTTGTTATGTTTATGTTGAGGCTGAACTGTTAATGTTACGAAGCAATGCGCAAAATACGTTAAGTGGCTTGAAGCTGATATTGAGAGTTTACGTTAAATAAGCTGCAGCTGCGCATTAGTCAAAAGTGATGATTGATAAGGGTGAATAAGCTAGGCCATTGGGATTGGAATCTTATTCCGAATATTGTTTATAGAATAGGCTAGGCTATTGGAATTGGAATCTTATTCCGTATATTGTTTATATTTCTTATTAGAATTGCTTGGCAAGCCAGGTGATAACTTGCATATCTTGATGCGTCTAAACAAATTTTTTTTACAAATTCGCTTATAATTCTCAACTGGTTTAAGCTAGCGATTGGTGTAGTGCCTGACTTACGCCATTTATGGGTCAATATTTTCCTATTTTATTATTATCTTATTTGATTTTAAAAACGGATTTTTTCAGCTCGGCACGCAATGAATATCTTGATGCGTCTAAACAAATTTTTTGATTGTCGCTTTGGCAGCTTTAAGGATTGACTTATTGTTATCCTTATCGAATCACATAGTAAGACAAAGTGTCAAGATCTCCCACCTACCCCCACCCATTCTCTAACAAACGGCAAAAAATTATATCTTCCACAGTTTTACAGCTAGAGTAACCAAATTTAACTTTTGGGTATTATGTTAAAATAAACAATTTATTTTAAAAATGCATATTTAAAATTGTATGTTAACATACACATTTATAAACAAGATTTGTCAACCGTTTCAAGCATTAGTTTATGTGAAGGACATATAAGTTTCCTGCTAGCCGAATCCTACTTATTATACTCATATCACATTATTCAGCTTTTTGTTTTTTTGTTGTTGTTTGTTGTTGCTGTTGTTGTCGTCATTGTTAATGTGGCTGTTGATTTTGGTTGTTGGCTGTTGGCTGGTCACTTGCAAGTTGCAACTTGGCACTTGCTACTTGCTACTTGCAACCAGTGGCAATGTTAAGCGATTTAATGAAATATTGCATTGCAAACTGCACGAATGGATGCCTTTAGTGTCCATCCATATTAACATTGAGAGCCATTGCGAATTCTTATGAGTTTTACACTAGACAACAAACAGTTCTGTTCCAGTTCAACTTTAGTTCCACCCAAAACAAATGTCAAATATTTGATTAGCCCCATTAAAGCAGCCCCCAAACCAACGCTGACCCACATGCGGCAGTCCTTATAGGGGTGGTTCGTCCTCTTCGAACGCCCCAACGAAGCAAAACTTCATTATAATTTCGCTCATTAACTCGTTTCGTGTGCTTTCCACATTTTTACTCATTTTCTTCATCGAGCAAAAGGAAAAAACACTTTTCATAATTAAGCGTTGTAATTTTTGTTTGTTTCGGGTTACTTTTTTATTATTTTGTTTTTTTGGGGTTCCTTCGCGGTAAAGGCTTCATTTTCCACAGTTGCTTCTCAATTACATTATATTTTATACCCTATAAATAGGATAGCATAGCAAAGTTTGATTTACATTGATAATGTCTCTTGTTCTTACAAAACGTTATATTTACAATTTATAGACTTTTGCATTTAGAGCTTTGAAAAGGTTTTAAGGCAAATTAGCATTTTATGTAGCATTTAATTCTAATGTCAGTTTCAACGGTTCCCATACAGGGTATCATAAGGCCGTTCTATGCCATGTCCTTCTTTTTTTTGTATTGACATGCTCAGCAAAAAGTTTTGCTTGATGGACATATGATTGCTTTGGAGTGTGCAGAGGCAAGTTTGTCTATTCATATTTGAAAATTATTAACTTGAACTCATTCATATACATTAAGTGACGTGTGTTTATGAAGAGGGGACGTGTCAGAGCATTGGAGGCCACAATGGTAGAAAACTCATTCACACAACATCAATTGGCATTGTTGTTCTAAATAATTTAGTCATTGAAATTGGCGGGAAGTTTCTCAGCTGCTTTGGTAGCTTTAAGTTGTTGGCTTGTGGGAATTTTCAATTAGTGAGTGAAAAATGTCAACTGGTTTGGGGAATTTTCATATATTTATGCAGATGACTTGTCAAACTGTTTAATCCATATTCATTTTGCAGTAAATTTAATTGAATGCCCCAACCAGAATCTCATGTCAAGCTGCCATAGAACTTTGGCATAGCTTGCAAATACTGTCATTAAACGGCTAAAAACTACACACAGGCCCCAGACCAAAATGTCTATAATTTCTGTACATGGCAGCGACAACAACAACAACAACAACAGCAGCCAACAACAGCAACAACAACAACAATCACAACCAACATCAGCAACTGCTCTCTAAGCATTAGTTATTACTGCGAACTATAATTTAAAATAAATGCCAAAGTAGCCGAAGCTCTAAACCGCAGTCCAGAGCACCCGTAGACTGCCCAGAGAGAGAGAGTGATAGAGACAGTGAGTGTGAGAAAGAGAGAAATAGAGTTGTGGCAGTGCTAGTGGATAGGGAGTAGGGGAAAGTGGTAGCTATTAAGTCCATTCACCATCCAAGAGTAGCTGTTGCTCATGCTGCTGCTACTACTGCTGTTTTTGGCTTTATAATAAATTTATAAATGAAAATATGAAAAATGGTCACTGCGTGTTTTTGCCAAACTAAGCAAAATGCTCCCAGCTTAAAGAAGCTCTACAAAAAAAAAAAAAAAAAAAAAAAAAACAAAACAAAACACCATCCTTTTGGTGCTGTGGGGTAAACTCTGGATTTTCTGGGTGGTCATCAGTGCTCTGCGGTTGAGCTGTGAACTTGGTTTAAGCAGTTGCCAACTTTTGGCTGATTCTTTATGGATTTGGATGCATTACTAATACTAAGTGTTCAACGTGGTTTTTTTTTACTGTAACAACCAAATTAAAGCCGTGTTAACCGTTAAAACAACTTACATAAGTACATATGTTCCATTTTTATCATAAAATACCTAGCACTAATAAGGTTTAAGATGTCTTGTAAAATGGTGATTGAATTACAATTCTAAAGTAATAAATATAAGGCAAGTGTTCATTCCGTTTTATTCTTCAAATTCTATTTATTATGAGCACTTATATATTCAGAAATTCAGTACGAATAGGTCTTCATTTCAAAAGCGACCGTTTATTTTCATTAAAATGGAATAAATAACTTTTGATTGGATACAAAATATTTTCGAACCTTGGAATATTCTTCCTTAATATAATTTTGTATTTTATGCTGCGTGTATTTCATATTGCTTATACCATAGGGAGACAAAATGTTAAGATTTCCACTGCCTGCCTCAAAATTCGACAAAAACCTATATTGTTCGACAGTTTCACAGCTAGAGTCAAGACATTTGTCATAAAGATCAACTTCTTGACCTACCTAATTAATAAATCTATTAACTTTCGATTTCTTAACATTATAACATTCTGTTAACGCAATTTACAGCCAAATGTACAAGTTTTTCAAACATAAACTGAATAAAATAAAATGTTTAATCCACTCTAAATATAGGACACATCCACATCTGTTGGAAAATTCACAACAAAATTGTTTGATCACAGCAAGCCACTCCATCATAATCAAAATCAAAAGAGTTACAAATACGCTTATAATTCTCAACTGGTTAAAGCAAACACTAGGTGTAGTGCCTGACTTACGCCATTTATGGGTCAATATTTTCTTATTTTATTATTATCTTATTTAATTATTATCTTATTTAATTATTATCTTATTTAATTATTATCATATTCAATTTTCAAAACGGATTTTTTCAATTCGGAGCGCAATGCAACTTCTGATGCGTCTTAACAAATTTTTTTTAATACATTTTTGGAAAAAAATCTAGCTATCTTCAACGCAGAGAACAAAAAGGTTATTAGAAAGAAACTAAATATTCG
This sequence comes from Hirtodrosophila cameraria, assembly GCA_949708635.1. Classification (NCBI taxonomy): domain Eukaryota; kingdom Metazoa; phylum Arthropoda; class Insecta; order Diptera; family Drosophilidae; genus Hirtodrosophila; species Hirtodrosophila cameraria. The sequence goes on from OX453090.1 coordinate 54,309,781, forward strand.
ACTGATTGTCGCTTTGGCAGCTTTAAGGATTGACTTAAAGTTATCCTTATCGAATCACATTCGCATAGAAACAAAGACGGACATACTACATATCAAGTTGATAATGACAAAAAATATAGTATATATAGTTTTATGGAGATGGAGATTTCTCCTTAAATGCGTTACACATTGACCATAAAAATAATAAAACAAGTGACAAAAGCAACTGTGACACATTTTAAACTTTTTGACTTGCAAAGAAACTGTTAAAGCTAAATAAACTTTTACTGTAGGGCAATTCGCAGGACATGTGCATGTGTCAGGGAGCAAACGAGATATGCGCAAATAGCCGTCAGAGCCTTAAACCAAAAACAATAAGTACAATTGAACAAGTTAGAGAATGGTCGACTTTGAGATACCCATTACGTAGTCTTAGTTAACAAAAACACACATACATATTTGAAAGTATTGAGGCTTGTGCATATGCTCATATCCTGACTGGAAGATGTGCTCAATGGTCCCAGGACAATTGCCATTTTGATTAGTTTTTCATGCATTGTGAGTTGAAGTTAGCTTTATTTGGTTTTTTGCTGCTGTTGCTGTTTGCTGTTAAAATTGTCTTTGGTCAATTTGTGTGCAGCTCTGTTTTACATTTGTTTGGCGCTCAAGTTGCGTGTCGAGTCCTGCCCCGCTGGACGGCTCTTTGGAAATGAAAGTTGCAACTGGCTGCGATGGCGGATATAAAATACAAAAGCGCAAAACTTTCGCCATTTTCTTGGCCAACTTTCAGTTGCATTTACAAAATATCTTGCCAAGTAGCCGACGGCATACACATAACTCAAGAGTGGGCCAACAGCACCTGATGCCACAGGCGACCTCTGGCGGCGGGTGGCAAACGGCGAAAGGCGACGGCAGCAGCAGCTGCGATTCGCCCCACTCTGGCATTGTCGTAAGCCGAGCGTGAAAAAGAAACATTTGCATATCCTGTGACCCACTTATAATCATTTTTCATGAGCGTGGAGCTAGGTAAGTAGCAGGCGAATGGCCAAGAGCAGCAGCAGCATCAGCAGGAACAACAGCGACATCTAGCGTGCAACATTGGAGCTAGGGGGCATGGAAAATGAGGTTATGTTTGCTCAACCAGCATCATTTGCATAAATTGTGCAACTGGATAGCAAGGGCGAGGAGTGTGTCGCCTGGCCAGGAAACACAAATATACAAATACACAAATACCGACTGCAGCATGCAGCATGCACCATTCACCATGCAGCAAGAAGCTACAAATCCTTATAGACAGCAGTCAAATTATGGAAAAATTCTATTTCAGTGCTCATTAGCGGAGGGCCAAAGTGTCAGCGTAATTAATAATCCAAAAAGGCAAAGAAGCAAAAATACATTTTTAATACAAAAACCAAAAAAATAACAAAAACAAAACATGTATAAAAAATACTAACACAGTGCTAAGTATTTTTATCATTTCCACACATGACACGAAACGTGTGCAAGTGAGCGAGGGAAAGAAATGTAAATTTATTTGCCCCTAATTAATCAGTACAGTGGAGCATATGTAAGCAGAAAATAAAACAGAGAGAGCTGAGTTGAGTTGAGTTGGGGATTCAAGAACTGCAATTTTATTATATTCTTGCAGAGGGTATTACACTAATTTTGTCCCGAAATGTAAAACGCAATAAAGAAGTCTGCAACTCTATAAAGTATATATATTCTTGATCAGTACAACAGCCGTTTCGTATCCGTCCGTCTGTTTGTCCGACTATGTTCGAATTAGTCTCTCTGTTTTGAAGCTATCTTAGTGAAACATAACTCAGATGCTTTGTTTTTCTGCAGGCAGCACATATGTCAGAATCAGACGGATCTGAAAACTATAGCATATAGCTGCCAAAATAGGGAACGGTCGAACATTTTGTTTTGCAAGATAACTCGAACAAACTAGCCAATGCTGAGTTTTAGCACTATCTAAGCATGTTTACAAACTTTATCAAAATCGGGCCTTTATATCTTATAGCAGTCATGGGAACAGTCGGTTGAAAAATAAGTTTTAATATGAAAAACTTGTTTATTTTTCAAGGTATCTTAGCCATAGTCACGTATTCCAAGTTTAAGTATGTTTTTGTCATGCTGAGTAAATTTTATTCAAATCGGGCAACTATATCTTGTAGCTGTCATAAGAACAATCGTTCGAATATCATGTTTTAATATCAACAACTTTTCTGCAAGGGTATTCGTAAAGTCATATCTTCGACAAGCTGAAAATAACTTTTCGTTCTTGTTTCTGTCGTTGTAGTTGTTGTTGTTTAGCCTGTCAAGTGGCTGCCTTGTAAATTGAGGTACAAGTTTTCCCCCTCATTGCAGCTTCCATTAGAGCTGCGGCTTGTGGCGTTAAATTTAACAACATTTAATTGACAACATGTCGCTGGCGCAAACAGAATTCCTGGCCAAGATCCTTAACTGAGAACACTTTAGAACTATGCCATAGTGGTTTGTAACAAATATTAATTGTTTCGGCATATACGCAAATAGTTGAGAAAATTAATCAAAATATTTAACTATTTCCAAAACCAATTGAAAGCAATATTTTGTTTGCATTTTGGCCAACACAATTTGACAGAAGTGGGTCAACTGTTTTACCGCCTGCCTATGCAAATAATCAGCTTAGATCAAATTTATTTTCACCAATATACCAATGCAATGTTTTGTCCTATTTATTGTTGTTTGCATGTGTGCGTGTATTTGCATATGTATTTATCATTTTAAATATGAGTAGAATTGTCGCTTCAAATACATTACATATTCGAACAAAATTTCAGCTTATATGCATATACTTATATACATATGGAATTGATGTTTTGTAATTTGTTACAAAGTCCAACGCATATTTAAGTCCCACAATTTACGTGATAAGAGGCTTATTACCCATATGGAATAATCATAAGTTACTTGTCTTACAAATGTTTGCAAGTGTTTTTAATCCTAAGTGAAATACATAAAGGATGGGCAACCAGGAGTCTAAGATCCATTCTGCAGCACCATTCAACAGTCTATCTAAATGTTTAAAGCACAACTATTTTTTTATATTGTTCATAGTTGGAATTAGATAGAATTTCAAATAAACTACCATTAATGCCTACAGAATTTTATACGTTGAAGAAAAGTTTGAATTCCTTGTTTGGGTATTGTGTTTTCTGAACAATTCTTGAACTAGTTTTTGCAATGTGGTAAAAATTTAACCATTCTTACAAATTTATCCAAGCAAATTCTTTAAAAAAATTAAAAAAAAGCCAACATTCAAATAAGAATGCTCTAGTCGAGAGTGCCCGACTACGAGACTTCTTGCTTCCAACTTACATTTCAAGCAGTTCAGCGACAACACAAGCAAGCAGCGCACATAAGTTGTACAGTGCCTGTCAAACTGTTGTTTCTGCCAGCTGAGACGGGGGTAGTAGATTCTTCCATAACTTTAGTGTTATTTATCCGATCGTAATGAAGTCTAAGCAACTGATCAATATTGATTAAACATATATGTGTACCAAAAATCAAAGCTTAATCTTTAAAATTGTGGCTGTGGGAGTTTTTTTCGATTTGCGGGGGTGCGGGGGTTGCATCCGAAATTTGAAATAAACTTGATCTACGTGTGGTATACGAGAGCCTGCATGCCAAGTTTCATACGGACAGACAGACAGATGCACAGATGATCCTTATTTTTGGTATATTTCTCGCTTTTTTCAAAGTTACTATAATTGAATGATTTTTTTATGAAAACAAAAAATACAAATAATCACTATTTGCAGTCCCTGCATACATTACTACATTTTGTATATGGTATAAAGTCTAACCAAAACTGTTTCAGATAAAATGCATTTGAATAATAACAAAGAACTCGCACTCTATAAAAAATATGCTGGTGTAATTGACCTTGACCAACAAAAGCGCCAAGAACATTCTAAAAGTTGATACTCAGACTGAAGGCGGGGCTGGGCAATGGATTTATGCAAAATAGGTTGAGCGCTCAAGTTTATCCAAGATTGGCCAGCCATTCTGTCAGTTCATTTATCTCACACACACACACAGATGCGCAGACATACAGATACACACAGTTACATCAAGTTGCACACAGATACACGAACTGACATCGCATATATCAATCGCTTGTAAGTTTTGGGCTGCTCCCGCGAACGTGACATGAATTGCACTTAAGTGATTTTAATAGTTCACGTGCGCCTTTTGACAAAACGCCGACCGCTGGCCGAAGCAGTGATGAGAAGGGTGAGGGTGAGGGTGAGGGGTGCTGTGCGGGGGTCATAGGGTCATAAGCAAAATCAGAATCAGAATCAGAAGCACTTCTGTCTTTGGCCCGGTCGCGCTTCCGCTTCCTACTTGCTCTTACCGGTGGAGTTGAGTTCAATAAGACAATAGAGCACCCAACCACAATATCCGCGCTGTCTAAGCAAATTTGCTACGAATATTCAGATCTAAGTTCTTGTTTGGGGCATTGTTTTGTTTATGCCATGCACGGGATGTGCGTGCTTCAAAACTGTCAGTTTAGGCTTGTTCGCTATCTCTTTTTCACTTTATCTTTTTGCTACTCTATCTGTCTGTTTTTTTCTAGTTCATATTGTACCTGGAATCTATGAGGCTTTCGTTTTCTGGCCGCAATGCGTGTAATGGACACGCGCCACCTGACTTAATATCAATTTCAACCGGCGAGTGGTGCTCAGTTTGAGCCTCAGTTTCGTTTTGGTTTTTTTGTCTCTGCAAGTTTTTAAGTCAAATGAATTTTTTATGGCACCAACAGCAGTTCCAGCACCAGGTTGCAATCCAATGGCCAGGTTTCTTGGTTGCCTTTACGTGTTTGGGGTTTTAAAATTGTCGGCTCGTCGTGTGGGTCATTTGAAATAAATGGTTTTAAAATACTTTCAAGTGTGGCACATGCCAGACCACAATTTGCAAATTGAGTTGATTGTGGGGCTGTTTGGGGGAGTGCCTGTCTCTATATACGACTATATACTTGTACTTTGAGTTTTACCTCCTCAAGTACTACTGTCCATGCCTGCCCGAGCAGCTAATGAAGGTGCTAATGCCATTATAAGGCAATTAGATTGCTTGCGAAAAAGGTAAAGTACATAAAAAACTGACCTGACGCAATCAGAATTTATATGGAAAATTAACACCTTTAATACTTGTTTTCGCATTTCTTTTAAAAAGAACTCAAATAATAAATCATGATACGGAAGCTAAGTAATATTTACGAAGCTCTTTCTAGTTACACATCGAATTTCTTAATATTTGTCGCTGATATCTACATTTGGAAGTGTTCCAATTTTCATTGTGGCACGGAAAAATTACAAGAAATTTATTGAAAGATTCATCGAAAAGTATTAAGCTCAATGAATCCAAGACTCGTTTCAAAAGAAAGTGTGAAGTGCGGAATCGAGTATGAGATATAGCTCAATAATACAAAAGTTGCTCGAAATGCTAAAATTTGTACTATTCTCGATAAGGAAGAATCATATTTATCTCGTGTTACACTTGATGCCTTTAGTTTTGGCCACTCATTTGACTGTTCGTGACTTTGGTTGAGTTTCTGTTCTGTTGTCGCCGAGCCATGTCAATCAGAGTGAGATTTCTCAGTCTTTCTCAGGCTGGCAAAAGAAAAGTCATTAGGTCATTAGGCAATAAATAATTAAAAGCCATTGTTGGCAGGCCAGGCACGATTGTGCCACACCTCCAGAGCCATGTAGAGGCAGCCCAGCTGGCCGGGCTGGCCAAAAATGCTGTTATGGAAAATTGTGTGTAGTCGAGTGTGCGAGTAGTCGAGGAAATGCGCTAATCATGCGCTTAACACGGCGCACCACAACTGAATTTATCACTCACACAAATTTCAATTACTCGACCAAAACTGAGAAACGGCGTCGCATTTTCCCCCAGGAGCAAACGTCGCAACGTGTGGAAATTTCACATGCGCGCCAAATCCTAAAAAATGATGGCGAATAGAGCGTGCTCGAAAAGCGATCAGTGTGATTAATGAAAGGGGCAATAGGAAAAACGAAATACCAAAAAAAAACATACCCCTTAAAAAAATGTTGATGATAAAAAAAACCAAGGAAACCAAAAGAGCTGCCCTTTGGAAATTAGTATGAGAAATTAACAAGTGGCTGCCATTGGTCATGTCAGCTTAGCTCCAGAAGATTTCCGACTGAGCTGCAGGCATTAGGCACACTTTATAAGAAAAAAACATATTCATGCAATAACTAGACACATAGACATACATACATACACACATACAAACATGCATACATACATTTACAACTTTTGGCTAATGTGTGGAATTAATCCCAGCCGTAGCTGTCCTGGCGACAGCGAAAGTCACTGAAGCGTGCCTCAGTGCCACAGGGGCACCCCTCAGGACTCAGGAGGCAGAATTCAGGACTCAGTTACAGGATTAGCATGACGGTTGAAACAACAACAACAATGCCTCATGGGCAACAAAACGGAAGTGGTTAAGGCGGACCAGAGTAGAGCTGGACTGAAATAACATTCACATTTTACAAGGTCGTTTTTTTAGATTTGCTTGTTGTTGTTGTTGTTGTTGCTGTGGTTGTTCTTGTTGTTCTTGTTGTTCTTGTTGTTCTTGTTGTTGTCACTGGATTCATGGGGCGATCCACTTGCAAAATGTTTGTCTGGCGAGTAGGGCAACTCCTGTTTGCTCTCCATTTGTTGTCATTTGTTGTTTTTCCCCATCGCTGATGCAACTTGCATACAGTTTCCAGTTTCCTGCCTTCTAGGGTTTCGTCTCTTTTCTCTCTTCGGTCGCTGACTCTTTACCAAAATTTGATTCAATCCATTATTTTTATTTGGTTGTTTTGTTGTTGGCCCTACCCTTGCATTTCCATTAAATCGCATATAAATAAATTTTTCATTTCCATTTGGCGTTTTCCCATTGTTTTGTTTTCCTATTCTGTTTTTCCTCTTGTTTTTTTTTTCAGTTTGGTTCTTCACGCGCACAATCCAAACATCCCCGAATGCAGTCTATGGGTAGTCCCAGGTGTATTTATTTGATATATTGCGCAGTTATAGCACACATCTTTACAGATATATACCTATATATCCCAACCACCCGAACCACCCAGCCATTGCTCCCATCGATCTGGGAATGCATCATGTGTCTGACGTATGTTCAATTTTCATGCGTTATTGTTGCCATATCGAAATTACTCTAATGCAATTTAATTGAGTGTTCGATTACGCGAAATCGCACATTGCAGGAGTTTGTGAGTCCATATGTGCAAACTAAGTAAGCGACCAATTGATTCAAATTTTGTTTTTCAAATAGGTAATTAACATAGCTGCTTATTTAGGTTCCTTTCCAGTGCTAGGCAATCGTTTAAGTATGAGCCACAAAAGAATGGAGAATATCGAAAAAATATTGAAGAAGTACTCTACCTACTAGGTTTGTATATGTATTTAAGAAGTATCCCAGAAGTTATCTAAGAGCTGGATTTCTTAAGATTTTTATAAGGTTACTTCATTAAAATTGTCCAAATTATTTTAAACATATTCAAATATAAGTTTTTTAAATATTAACAAAGATATTACAGATGTCTGGTAAAATACAAAATTATATCAAAAAAATCGGATTTCATGTTTAAAAATAAAATGTGTAAAGTATATTTATGTATATTTATTTAGACTGGACAATAAAATGAAAAGATCTTACGTTGTAATTCCTTAGCAATCATACCATTGCTATAGCTCTCAATCATAATGATCATTAAAAGTCAACAAAATCGATTTCGCAGCAGTTTTTTTGATTCTTAATTTCATCCACTGATTGACCGCGTCTACTGCGAAAGTTTCTAACATATGTTGCCTCAAAAATGGGTAAATAAACTCATATAACAGAAATTTATATATATATATATATATATATGTTGCCAGAGAGTGTATTGCCAAAACAAATAAAAAAAAATAACATAAATATATAAATTGATTGGCAAATATGAAACACCTAAATGGAACGCAGGCAACCCCTAAGCTGAGAACTGTGCGACACTTGCCGCAAATCAAACCCAACCCAAGCGAGTTGCAAAATGACAGATCGAGGAACTTTGCCACCGAGTCGACTGTGGCAACAATTAAGTTTCCACATGAACAGCATTTAATGTGCAACTGATTTTCAACATCTGTTTTCATTTTTGGACTTCCTCGTGCGGCGACCCAACAACCAAAACTCAATGAAAAGGAAATGAAGCAGACGACGTTCTGCCGTTCCATCTAAATTTGGACTCGAAAAAGTGTCAGAAAATATAATTTTGATAGTCGCAGATCCAGAAGCACGTGATGTTGCCGCCGTCGAGCACTTGGCGTTCTGCTGAGCATCTTTTACAGCGGCGTTAATTAGCCGCAGCCACTTGATGTCTGCCCCTACAGCTGCTAGGGTAGCGCAGGGTTAAGGGTGGGGGGGAGATAGTAGTATTCTAGCTGGGTGCCATTAAATTCCCAACTTGGAAATTGGCTATGTGGCAAGCAGTGTTGCTTAGCTGCAAGGGTTACTCTACCTATGCAACGTTTATGAGGCACGTTTCCAGCTGCCATTCGCTGGAAAAAAGAAATGTTTAACAACAATCTGCCGGCTGGTCAGGGCTAATCCTTGATGCATGTCTGACACTTTTGTGTGGCAACGGAGACGTCTACGTTTGCGTCAGCGTCTGCGTCGACGTTGACGTCGTTGTTGTTGTCGGCGACAAGTCGCCAAAACACTTTGGCTGCTCATTAAAATTCATCCACGCAGATTATTAACATTTGCATCTAATTTGCATTTGTAAGATACATGGCCGACAATTATGTGGATGCCGCACATATCGAAGCAACAGCGAAGGGGCAAGGGGCAAGGCATGAGGAGGGGCACCTTAGGGGCAGAAGACGGCGCCGGGTTGGCTCCAATGTGAAACTTATTTATGCATGGCAACACCAACACTACACACACACACATAGACACACACACACACACACACACACATGCACACATTAGAAGTTGCATAAATTATGCTTGGGTCGGTTGGCGAGGGGCCTCGGTTCAACGAGGTTAAGTGTAATTAAATTATCAAATTATTGCCAAGTCTTAGGTTGCAGTTTATAATCTGGCACATCAGCTATGCCACTCTCTTTGCCCCTGCCCCTTACCCCAATCCCTCTTTAACTGTCTTTATATCAGCTTGTTTGTGCCATAAACAGGCATTAAGCAAAGTTTCAATTAGTTGACTTTAAGTGGACTCTCAACGTTTTATAACTAATCTTCAATCAATGCAGCAAAGCTTAACTTTCATAAATTTTGGGCAATTTAGGTAACAGCAACGTTTTCAAATAATATTAACTTCCCCAAAATGCACTTGAGTTAACCACATGTCTAACCAATTGTTTCGGTTTAGATAGTTTATCTTCAAAGTGTTTTCAACACCAAATGCATTCAAGTCATTTTACAAGCTGCATTAATTTTGCATAGCTTATTGAGTCCTTTATGGATTGAATATGTTGAATACAGCTATGGAAAATTAAATATAGAATAGTAAAGATATAATTATCATTAAGATGATTATGTGAAATTCGTTTATGTTTCAATTTCAGGCTTCATTTAACAATCTTTGTTGAAATTTTGGTTATACTTATATATATATTATAAACAATAATTCAAATAACTAACGGCTAACCACCAACAGATTCAAACACAACATCAAACAGGGCTATGAAGCGATCGACTCTGTTAAACTCAGTGTTTGGCGTTGCACACTAACAGGTGAGCTTGGGTTTCAAACTAGTCTTTGGTTTCCTTATCCTCCAACACTCAGTCCGAGACGAAGTTTTACTTCAACTCGACCCTCTTTTGGAAAAGGGAAGCCCACAACACCGCTCGTGATAAATTTTCATGAAGTATTGCTTCTCTAAACTAGGCTCTCGTACCCCGGACGAATCCAGACTTTGACACCAAACCATTATGAATCGCTGACGAGGTCTCGCAACCAAATCTTGTGCCCTCTACCAACCGATGACAAAGATCCCCTTCACTCGCCCTAATCTGTTATTCTCTGCTGATCCAGTTCTTCTGAACTGCTGACGAAGTTTCACTTCGTGTATCCTCTTATATGTATACTCTGAATGAAGTGAGACTTCAACATATTTCGAACGAAGTCATACTTCGATAACCCAATGCCTAGGTACTCATAACGAAGTAAGACTTCGCGATCTCGGCTAATCCCCTCCATCGATCGCCAACCGAATCTAGCCCCACCGAGCCGGACAAGATCTTATCCAGCGGGCGCACCACGCATAGCCGCCCCACAGACCAAATCTCCTTCAGCTTCTGGTAACAAGGAGCCACCTTCGTGGATCTACAACCGCATATGGCTTTAGAGACGGATCAGGTCTAGCCCAGGTCCAGGTGCAGGCGTTCCACGCTAACCCGCTCCAACGGCCTAATCTTCAGCAGCAATACCCCATAGACACAATCGGTTCTTCACTCATTTAGCATTTTATCTTATATAAATACAAATTGATACTAGATTCTATAGTTAAATATATCTTATCCTAGAGAAACCGTGAATAAAGCAAAGAAATATATTTTATCCCAAGTGTTCGCATACACAGGGATATTTCTTTCTCCACAGCAACCACACCAAAACCCAAATTCTGTATTCGACCCTGGGCACGACGAGAAAATGAAAAATGTTTTGTATTGAAAAAATTATAAATAAAAATGAATTGCGGACTTTGATAGATATTACCCGAACAGGAACTTTGTTTCAATCCATTTTATTATAAGCAATTTTCTTTACAAATATTAACTATTCTTTGAGTAAACTAAGCTCACAAATTAAAGTAACTGAGCTGAAAGTGATTTAAATGGCTATCTGAAACAATTAATAACAGTTCTTAAAAAGTATTACAAATAACAAACTCGAGAATTTGGCAGATAGTTGATGAAATGCGTTCTTTATTTTAGAATACATACTAGTCTCCTTTAAGGTGCTCCAATTTGAACCTTTCGCATAATCAACTCTAATCTTTTGAATAATTTAAAATACTTGCAACTTGGTCCTTCCACTAAAGACAGCTACAAATACAAAACTGGAATATAAACTGCATAGCTAGCACATGAATTTAGCACATTTATCCCGAGCTGTGTAACTAAATAATAGATTAGTAACCTAAAACTGCAATGGAATTGTTAACACTGTGCAAGGCACAAAGGATGCAGGACACTGGATGCATACATATGGTAAGAGGTGGTAAGAGGGGTAGTAGGAACGACTAAGGATGTTGGGCATGGGAGACCAGCAATTAACACACTCGAATCTCGAGTTATGCAAGCAGCACGCAGCACTTTGATAGTTAGATAAACAAATATACAAATACAAACACAGACACAGAGACAGAGACAGAGACAAAGACAGACAAAGGAAGCCCGCAAGGACGTGAGGCAGGAAGCAGCAGTTGATAAGGACACACACACACGCAATACTAATAGTTTGAGAGAGGCGAGCCGAGTGTGGAGAGAGGCGGCAGAAGTCAGAATGCAATTCAATGCCAATACAAATGCAAGGTAACATGCAAATTGACAGAAAGGACATTCGCCAGGACATGACAAACACAAGCACAAACAAAAGCAAACAGAGAAAGTTAGATAGAGAGAGAGCGAGAGAGCAAGAGAGCTGCAGAGTGAGATAGTTGTCTCTGGAACAGTCAACACATGAATTGCATTAGTTGCAACGACAACTGGCAACGGGGCGACAATTTGACATTTTACTCGTACTTTGTTTTTAGGCGATTCCGGGGGGATCCTTGGGCTTCTGATTGGTAGGGTGGAAGGGGGGGGGGGAGTGAATTGCACTATGCAAATAGCAGAACCTTGGGCATTGTCTATAGCAATGACGGTGACGATGACGATGACGATGACGATGTCTCAACGATAAACTGTCAAATTGCTGCAATTTAACGCTTGATAAGCAACTTCTGAAAACTACAGGACCTTCAAGGAGTACAAAGCAGTTGACAACTTTAGATGATTGTTATGTTTTATGCCAGGTTAGGTAGCCCATTGCCTATTGTTTGACAATGCCCATTGTGCTGCATGCAGTTGATCCCTTTTTCATAAAGTCAAAAAGGGTTCGTTTCGGCGCAGGATATCTTTTATGGGAGATGCGTTTTATATTGAATGAATTGAGTTGGGTATTGAGTTGAGGTATTGCCCCGTATGGGGTGTGTGTGTGTTCCTGCGAATTAAACGATTTAAAACATTTTCATTTTGCACCATTCTGACATTTGTAATGATGAGTAGCGAACCTGGCTGAGCTATTTAAGCGATTTGCTTTATTAAAATCCATAAGCAGAAAAACAAACAAACATTTCGAAAAAAAAAAAAAAAAAACACAACAACCACCATTGAAAAGGAAGCCGGGAGCAACCACTAAAAAATGTGCACAGGTCGCACATATCGTTGACTTGATGTGAAGGTCCTTGTCTATCCGCCTGTCTGGCAGTCTGTCTGTCCCATAGTCTCTCATTTGTAGCGGCGAAAATCTGTTACTCTGTTAAATTCGCAGCTTGCCAAAAATCTCATTCATTCATTCATTCATTCCATTACGTTTCGTTTCGTTTCGTTTATCCCTTTTATGGCTTGTTTGGGGATTTTCATTATTACAATGACGTCGTCATCATTCTCAGTGTTTGGTTCAGAAACAGAAACAGTACCAGAACCAGTACCAGATCCCATCAGGGCTTTGTTATTCCTCTAGCCACTTCTTCTTCTACTACTTCTTGTCCATGTTTATTTATAACTAGCAATTGTAATTAGGATTATTTTTTACTTATTTGCACAGTTGTTGGAGAGGCTCGCGAGGCATAAAAAACATATTTCTGCATTTTTATGTCGTGGGCTTTGTGCTGCTGCATTAAAGTATTTGTATTTGTCCAGACGGCTTAGTAAGGAGCCAGTATCTAGTTAATAGGATGGCTATAATGATACAATGATACCATGCCATGATATCCATGCCTGCCATGAGCAGCTGATGCTCTCAACAAGAGTCCTGTGAGTTGCTAGTTGAGCAAAGTTTCATGAATGAAATGGATGAACAAAGACAGTTGTGCAATACATACGTATTAGTGGGCATTATATTGGATCATATTGGATCAACATCATATACGAGTACATACGTACAAAATATCTTTGTCTGCACTTCAGTTTGTTAAAGTTTTACGTCTATGTTTGGTACCTGAACCAGGTTTTTGAACTCTGTGGCTCTTCACATTTTCTAAAACATATTAAAAATGGGCAAGAGAATGTAACAAAGTAGCTAAATTCAGGTAGAAGAAGACATCTTCAATCCATGAACAATTTAAACTCTTTGTGGATAAGATCCTCTGCACTGAGCACATGTTGCATAAGGCTCTTTGACGTCACAACTGTGCCACAAAGTTGAAAGTTAACCATGCTACAATCGATTAAAAGTATGGTACTCGATACTGTTATCAAAATTGGTAAGAAATCACCAAAGTTATTCAGGATCGGTAGCTATCTTTTTTGATAATTAACTTTTGAATGCTTGATATTTCGGTTGATGATCGCGTTATAGATACTTTATTTTTACCACCTGTTCCCATCAAAAATGGGGAACGGGGAGTTATAAAGTACTGCAAATGTATGTTACAAGTAGAAGGAGGCATTTCCGACTATATAAACAATATGTATTCTTAATCAGCATCAACAGAGGAGTAGATATTGCCATGTTCGTCTGTCTGTCCGTATTAACGCGTCGATCGCAGAGACTATACCAAACGCAGATCAAGTTTATTTCAAATGTCGGATGCACCTCCCGCACCCCTGCAAATCGAAAAAAAACTCAAGCAGCCACAATTTTGAAACATATCTTTGATTTTTGTTCCACATAGTATATGTTTTTATCAATGTTGATCAGCTTAAGTTATTGAGGAATCTATTTCCGCCGTATCAGCAGGCAGAAGCAACAGTTTGACAGGTACTGAACTGCTTGAAGTGCAAGTTGGGAGCAGGGAGTCTCGTAGTCGGGCACACTCGACTAGATGATGTTAGAATTTAATTGAGTTTAAGGGGTCTATTTTTCTAATCTTTTTAGAAGTTCATTCAGAAAAAAATCAAGTCATGGAACAAAAGTTATTTATGAGTTTAAAATAAAATTCTTGATGTTATTTATACTAATTTTTTAATTTTTAAAATAAAACTCAAGCTATAACTTTTTATTCTGATTTATATAAGTTACGAAATAATTCTTGTTAGTGATTTATATTTTAATAATTTTTATTAATAATTTTTATTCAGAAAATTTTTGAAGATTAAACCAATTTTTGGTGTATTCCATAATATTGTAATAATTTCCCTTCACAGTAATTTTGAAAATAATGAAATGAATCTTATTTTCGGTCTCTACACTAAACAGTCGTTGAAAACCTATTCGTTCTGAAGTTAAGAATATTTTAAGAAAAAAAATTTGAACATTAAACGGTATGAATTCAAGAATTATAGTTATATAACTTATTTTTAAAGTTGATCCACATTATAATCTAAATTTAATAGTTCTTGCTTACCTTTATAAGAGTATAATACTATATTGTTTAATGCTCATTAGCGAATCAAATTAATGAATTTGAAAATTTTCAAAAAGCTTTTTCTTACCTTTTTACGCACATTTGTCACACATATATTTTGGCTTTTAATGTGACATTTACCCTTGGGTTTGGCTAACATTTTCACCAAATTGTCTATAATTATTTCACGCATTTCATAAGGACACATCCCATGCCACACAATATCAAATAGATGAAGTGCTTGTCGCATCAAGTTGTCAACTGTACAAAACTCGCACCACAGCAGCACCCTGACACGGGTCAACCCTTTTTCTTTTTGGCAATGTTTTTTGATGGACCACGCACATAATGCGATAAATAAAGTCATTCACGACAAAAAATGACAATCGAAAAGCGAAAAGCGACAAACGACAAACGACGAGTGTTACAAATTGAATGGCTGTGAAGTGAACAACGTAAAAGCAAAGTGCAATGAAAAAATAAATAGAATAAAATCGCTTAACACTCAACTCAAAAGCCCAATGACGATGACAATGCGACGAATTGAGAGAACTTTTAACGCATTTTACAATAAAAAAAAGAAAAAAGAAAAGAGAATAACGAAAAGTACTTACAAATAAAAACATTTCACCCATTTTGTGTGCTGTTCTGTTTGGTTTGATTCTCGTAAATGGCTTTCAACTAATTTTCAACGCACGCTTGACAGGCAGGTGAAGGGCCCTGCTCCCAACAAATGGATTGATTGACAGGCATTCAGGCATTCTGGCATTCTGGCAACCCGAGCGTCATTTATTCAGTTGAACAATCGAAAGTGTCAATTAAAAGACAGCAACAAATAGCGCATGCCAAGGCCCTTGTGTCCAACACACACACACACACACACACACACACAGTGAACGTTATTATTATTTTATTTTATTATATTTGATTTAAACATTTTGAGAATTGACATGTGTGGACTTTCCTACATTTTCCACCCACCCAACCCCAAGCCAACCCCCAAGCAACGATTTGTGGTTGTCGAGCAGTGTAATCAAGTTATTGTCGCTTTTCTGTTGCTGTCGATTCTCGATTCTCGGTTTTCGATTTACCATTTCAATTGAAATATGCGAAATATGCGTGAATTAAAACAGATGTCAGTGACTCATGGCGGTCATTGATCCTTGTTCCATAAGTGCTCTGATTAATGCCTTCGGGTGCATAATGTCTTTAGGGCAAAGTAAACAAGGACTTATGTTCCAACTTACAGTTCCTAATGCACTTACCCAGTGTAACAGTTCGATATGCCTGGTTATTGTTATATATGGTAGATCTAACCCGCTGGCTGTTTACATCGAGTCCATTGTCTGCATGCCTGGCTTTTGTTTATCTTACTAAATTTCTGTTTATATAACGCCTTTGAATCAACAGCACAATTCAACACTTGATTGGCTGCGACTGCGTTTTATCTTATAGTATAAAGGTAATACATTCATAGCAAATGATATTGAAATTTGCAATGTTAGAAATGAAGGAAGGTTTTCATGTTTCCAGTATGAATTCTGAAGATTACCCAGATATTGAGTAAAATAAAAGAAGCAACTTTTCTGTTTTTGGCCAGCTCTAAGCCACTTTGTCAGTTCAGACAATGCAATTGTTGCACGTTTTTTAATGCATTTCCATCATACAACTAACTTAGATCAGCTCTACGGACATCCGTCCTGTCCTTTTAACTTTTCTATCTTTATCAACTTGATGACCCTGATTGTTAGGAATATATTCAATCAAATGTTTCCAAAGTTCTTGACTAGTTAAATATATCTTAGCATCCGCTAATGCATCACAGCTCAGACAAATGAAAAAAAACACACACGTTGTATTAAAATTGTTTAGTTTTGTTGTATATTTTTATTAATTTCTCAATTCTTTTGTTTTAGATGTATTTTGTAATTTCCATGAATTATTACCCAGTTTTAATTGTCATTTGGTTTTCTTGTGCTTTTTTGTTTGCAATATTTATCGATTTTCAGACGCATTGCTACTTAGTTTTTTTTTTTGTTTTTTTTTATTATTATTTTATAGATTCAAAAAAATTGTTGTGTTCATTTTGTTGGCATTGTTTATAATGTATTATGTCATTGTTGAAATTTACTCTTTTTTTTATAATTGCCAAAAAAAATCTCAGCATTTTGTAGTGTTTGCAAATCAATTCAAGAATTTTAAGCTGCATTTTTTTTTAATAATATTTTAATGTGGAAAATAAATAAATTCATTGGGTTGTTGTTGTTTAAATAATTTAATGCTATATTTTTGCCATGAAATTTACACATACTCGTATTAAATGGTTTTTAAATTAATTTAGAAATTAAACTAGTCTAGAGATTATGAACACCAAGCAACAGCAAATTAGTAATTCGTCTGTGTAACTTTTGCCATAATTTACAATAATAAAAAAAAAAAAAAAAACATTACAAGTAGGTAGTATATAATATTTTCTTTACAGTGTACACTTACGCCTGGTTTATTAATTTTTACAAAATGTAATTTAAACTTATTTGCTAATTATTAAACGTTTGTTGCAATTTTGCATTAATTATCATATTAATTTATACAAGTCTTGTAGGTAGGTTCGTGATTTACTATTCATTTCGATTAGTGTATCCAGTGTTGCAGAGCTGCATGTATGTCATGCGGAAAGTGTTGCAGTGTGTGTTTGTGAGTGTGAGTGTGAGAGTGAGTTTGAGTTTGAGTGTGTGTGTGTGTGGCCAGTATTGGCAAACATTTTGTGCAATGGAAACTTTGGAAAGTTAAGAACTGTGCAGAAAGTATGGAAATATATATGTATGTATGTACTGGTATATTTATTTCTTTTGCTTTGAGCCTAGACAGCTTCTAATTGTAATTAACGTTTAAATATGTGTTTTAAAAAATGTCTAGCTTAATGTTTAGCTCGGTTCTCTTAATGTTGTTATTTTAAAAACTTCACGAAAGTGTTGCACAAATATTTTAAATACTTTTTTTTTTGTGTACTATGTCTCTGTGTATGGTTTTTTTTTTTTTTTTTTTTGCTACTATTTCAACTACTTTTGTATTGGGTGTGTGTGTTTGTGTGTGTTTCTGTATTTCTGTATATTTTGTATTTGTATTTATTATTATTAAATATGGTTTTAACGCGCTTACTTATTTGATATTTTATAAAATGCGGTGTTTACACTTTGTTTTTTTTTTTTTTTTTTTTTTTTTTGCTTTTGTATTACTTGCTGCTTTATTTGTTATCTACTACAAAGCTACTACGATTTAAACTTTTAGTACTTGTTTTGTTTGTTGTGATAATTTGTATGCGCATTAAACTAAAAAGGAACATATACATACATATGATTATTTATTTATTATATTAATTATACAATACATGTACTCGTATATAGTGTTAATTATATTATATATTTTTTGTATATTATATATTCATAGTACTTTTTATAGTCAGAGTCATTTGTTTTTGTTTTTGTATTTTTATGTCGGGTAGTACGCTTGCATTAACTAAAATTAGCATTAAGAACTGAATATTCGTGTATTTTGTTTTATAAGTAAGTAGTTAAATATTTAATCACAAATCATTGATGAAAACTTCATTTTAATTGGTTTTAGGCGACGACGCTCTGCACGCTCTCTTGGTCCGTTAAATTCCGTTACAATTACTATATCATCATCAACGTCTCTACATAATTTTTTGACGCGGCATTTCCATCTGCTCATCTGCTCATCAGCATCATCTGCTCTCGGTAAGCAAACAATCTATGAGTATGAGTACGACTACGAGTACGAGTACGAGTATGTATCTTTTGGATACCTTTATAAGTTTATACACAGAAATTTACAGTGGGGCTTAAACAGTGGGGTTAATACAATACATAAGTATAGTATAGAATTAAGGGGGTGTTTTTTTTTTTCAGGCATTTACAGTTAGTTATGCAGTTTTTGTTTTGTATTTGCTTTATTTTCGGAAAGGTACTAAAAATCAGTTGAACTCTATTATATGCTAGTTATCTCTTTATTTCATTATCTCTTTATATCGTATTTCATGTTTTTATTTTCTTTTGTTTCGTTTCGTTTCGTTTCGTTTTTTAAACAAAAAGTGTCGCTAAATGCTAAACCTTAAATTCGTTTTTATATATTTTGTTTTATATATGTGTTCTGCTCGATTGCATTTGATCTATGAGAAACTAGTGCCCTTTTTTCCTTTGTTTTTTTTTTTCTTAAAATTCAGCTCGCTTTTCTATTCATATGCTTTCTTTCACTACCTTTTTTCATGATGATAATCTAGATATATGTATATTGTATATTTACAGTTTGTATTCTATAAGTTTTATCATTTCGTTGGCATATGTATATTCGACGCTATTTTTTTTGTTTTGCTTAGATATTTCGACTTTGCTAAATTAACATTTCCATTTGCTCAGTGGGTTTAATTGTTCGACGCGTTGTGCTCTCCATATAAGGGAGAAGGGGCGGGTACTAACACAATTTACTGTACTATTATTACGAGTACATAATATTTGCATATTGTTTTTGTAATTTTTTTAGTTGCATGTCCGTGTAGAGTTTTAGAGCTGTGAATGAATAGAAAATAAGCAGGAAAATGGCTGTTAAAAATTAATTTTATGTAATATTTTGTCGTCGAAATTGAAAATAATTGATTTATGGATGCAATAAAGTGGCATCAAAAGTGTGCAAATTAAATTAATATTAAGTGAAAGTGGCAAATTAAAGGGCAATTACTGTCAAAAGTGGAAACTGGGTATAAAATGCTCTAAATCATATTAATGATTGTATTCGAGTTGTTAAACAAACGTAATTTTGGGTCAATGAAATACTAAAACTGACATTTTCTAAAAAATAGTTCATGTTTCAAAATATGAAAACAATTTAAATTCAATTATTGTAAGTTTCCATTGAGATATATGTTGATACACTAAGAGAAAACCCATTCTAAATTCATGAAATGGCACCAAATCATGAACAATCGGTATCAATCAAGCCAGTTTCCATTATCGATTCCGATAAACACATTCCGAGCGGACATAATTATATGCCCTTAAATCCGAATATGGATTAAAAAATTGATTGAAAAAGTTTTGATTTTAAGTCTGTGAAATAAGAAGTATTGCAACTTATCTTTAAAAACGATTGGTATTTCTTTTGAAAACAGAAACACACAATCACATGTAATGCGGAATGAAAAGTTCTGAAAACAGGCCTTAATAGTACGGTAATCCCGCGTTTTTATGAGGGGCTTGTTTTTAAAACACTTGTTTTTTAATACCGCAGTTTCGTACTTAATTAATAAAAATGTTCTTGTTTTTTAAAAAAATATAAAGTAGCATAAAAGAACATTTTGTTCATATTTGAAAATCTATTATTTACGCAAATCATAAAAAGGAGACTACAATCTCATGACTTAAGAATGCAATTTGGCTCTTAGTGTATTACTTAGCTAATCAGCAATTTTAGTTTATTATTAAACTCACCTCAAATCCATTCAATATGGGGTTTTCATCAATGATACCACAGCCTGTTGTTTTGTGTTCTCATAACACCATTCGCCATCGGATTTGCATTTGCAGTTGCATTTTCCGTTGAGTTTCCAATCGTATTACCAGTTAATTTTGTTGCAGTTGTTGTCGATAGATTTGTTGAAGCTTCGCCGTTGACAGCACCACCAATGCCACTTTTCAATGCCACACTTCTGCTCATGTGCACACCCACATCGTCGGAGGGGGAGAGTCCTGTTAGCGCAGGACGCTTGTAATCAGACATCTGAGCATCCGTGTTGGCCATGTCGCGTGTGAGACGTAGAGCCTTGAGATGCTGCCTTTGGTGATGATTGTCGCGGATCGTTGTCAGATTCTTGTTGCCAGTGTTGTTGCCAGTGCCATACTTGTTGTTGTGGAGCGTGAGGCTGTATTTGGGCTTGGCGGCGAGCGTGTTGATGCTGCTTGTGGCACTGGCAATGCTGAGATGTTGCGGCTTCTTGGGCATGGTGGTGGAGGAGGCATTGCAGCGTTTGCTGTTAGCCAGATCGCTGCCGTTGCCAGCTGCCACATCTTGTGCTGCCAACTTGAGCGAGGCTTCGAACTAGAGATTATCTGGATAACTGCGGAAATTATAAGTTCTGGCGCGCTGGAACTCAGCAGCGGCGGCAGCGGCAGCAGCGCTATTGCCACTGCTATATGGATTGATCATGGGCGCTGTGGATTGTGAATTCATGGTGCCCATGCCATCATCGTAGATGCCATTGAGCTGATCCTGATTGCTGTGGCTGCTCTTGCCGCCGCCGCTGCTGACAGTGTTCGTGTTGCTGCCACCGCTTGCCGAGCCGCCCTTGATGGGCTTAAATATGGCCGTGGTTGCATAGTATTTCTCCATGGGTGGCGGTGGCACTGTGGGCGGCCGAGGGAATATGCTGCTCAGGGGTGGTGGCGGCGTGCGTCGCACATTCACATAACCACCGCCGGCGTTGGCCATTTTGGAAGTCGGCATGTAGTCCTGCATATGGGGAACCGCATAGCCACCTTCGGGCACATCTGTGAGGCCGCAGGGGACCAAAGGCAAAAGACGCAAAAGGATTTCGCTTAGTCAGGCAAACGTTGCAAGGTGTGTGTGTGTGTGTATGTGTGTGTGTGTGTGTGTGTGTGCGTATATGTTTATGTGTGTGGCAATTGCCGCAAAAATTTATTTGCATTAGTTGCTAGCGGCGCCATATTTTATGGCTCGCAGCGGAAATGGGCGAGCCAAGGGGATTGGGGCTTGGAGCATGCGGCATGAGGTATGGGGTGTGGGGCATGAAGTCTGTGGTATTGGATATTGGGTATGTAACAAGAACCTTGGCATACACACCTGTATAGTCTGGCGTCATATTACATTGTAAATCATTAACCGCTGCGTAACCGTTCACACCGCTCGTGTACATATTCACATTGAAGGGCTCGTGGTAGAGGCTGTTCTTGCCAATGGAATCGTTGTCGTCAACGCTGGCCTGAAATTAAAGGAAGGGGGAACAAAAAACAAATGCACAGTGTTTAATATGGTGACAAGTCAGGGAATGAATATACATATATTAGAGTATAGTATGTGCTCTGTCTGCTCGTAAATGTCATGCTTTGTAGCAAGTATTCTGTGGATTTCTAATGCGCTATTTCAATATTTTTAAAAGGCTTTAAAGGGCATAAAGTCTTGCATCAGCTAAAGTTTAACTCTATTTATTAGGACTTATTTGAAAAGCTCAAGAACATTTGCTAAAAGCGTAAACCTAAGTTTCAATTAAAGCTAATTGCTATTTCATATAAAGCGAAATTGTTGTTCTACAAATTAATTTAATGAACTGAAAGCAACTCTTTAAAAATTATATTTCCTTTTTTTTTTTAAATTGCAAAGAATCTATTTAAAACACTGCTGTAAAAAATGATTGATTTTTGTTTGAATATGCGAATCATTCAGGCATTGAATTAACTCAAATTGAATTTAATCATTTGATGAAAATGTGATTTGATTTCAAATAGTAGTTCTCTCAAATTGAATAAGATTTGAATTGAAATTTGATTAAATTTTAAAAGCTTTAACGTTCTAGCAGTTACACAGTTTGGTTTTTAAGGGCAATTTATTTAAATCAGTTAATTGATTTTGTAGTGCATTGAAAATGAAAATAACATTTCATTGGCATTAAAACGTTAGTGAAAATTAAATTTCTTTAGAAATGAAGAAAGTAATGCCAATGAAAATAATTTTAATTAGAATTTAAAATATATTTTTGTAAAGATTTTGAGTTTCACTTGCATTACAAATGATTTTTAATAAAAATAAAATTCTAAGAAATTCCGAAAAATTCAACTTTGCAAAACATTATTTTTCACTTTATGATTCGGTATTTTAGTACTTTGTTCGAATATACCAAATACATACAAATACTAAAACTCGTCCTTTTTTTTTCTTCGATTTTTCAAGTTTTTTTTTGCCGTTTTTTATAGTTATTTTTGTTTATATTAAAAAAATGCATGTAGCAATACTTTTCACTAGCAAAACTAATGAAAAAATAGTAACATTGATGACACAACTCTGATCTTAACGTAGTTGGTATTATTTATAATTAACAATTTCGTCTTACAAATCCAGGTCTATCCAGGTTATCTTAGATTGGGCATTTAATAGTTTCCTTTCTCTTAAACTTATATTTTAGTTCAATTTTCAAAAGGTATTTCTTGTAACTTGGTATATCGTAATTGCAGTCCTTATTACCTTTACTTTAAGGCACTTTCATTTATGGTCAACTTGCCCACTTTCAAGTTTAAAGTGTTACACTTTCCGCTTTCTGCACAGCTCAGCACTTAAGCTTAGCACCCACAAATCAACACTGGACTCCACCGGACTCCACCAAACATGCCATGTAAGTATGTGAGTAGGTATGTATGTAGCTGTGTATGTATGTATGTATGTATGTAGTATGAAGGAAGCCGTTGAAAAGTTCTATTAAATAAAATAAATGCCGTTGGGCGTCTGGGCTGTTCTGTTCTGGCCTGGCGTGCTCTGGTCTGGTCTGGTCTGGTCTGGTCTGGTCTGGTCAAGTGTGGCATGGTTCAGAGAGCACACGTAGAGAACGTGGCAGCTCCACGGTACATTGAACAATTATGTGAAATTTGAGGCAAGAATTTGTCGTAGCGTATTTCACTTAATATGAGTACTTGTACTATATGGTATATAAGTAGATATATATAGTATGTTATATAGTATATATGCTCACCTTAATGCTATTGCCATTGGGACGATGCTTGTCGACATTGCCACCCAGTGTGTTGGGATTGAAGCTATATTGGAATGCATCGAGGACGTTGCTGCCGCGAGCGCGTTTTGTGCGCGATACGATGAACAGGATAATGGCAACCAGGAGAATAATTATCGTTGTTAGAACAACAATGACAACGCCAATGAAGTTCGCCTCGTTCGGCTCCTGATCAATGGGGCGTGGGGCAATTACTGCAAAGAGAGATAAAAAGAGAGCGGGTGATAAACAAAAAACCATACAAAAAAACAGCCCACTTAAATTAACATGCAAAAATTCATTCGGTTTTCGTTTTGGTTGTTGTTGTTTTTGTTGTTGGCCAATCGAACGAAATTAAATGTAAATATTGTTCAACTAAATAATTAGCGGCAACGTGGCAACGTGGCAACGTGGCAAGAAGGCCGAGCGTAATAAAAAATTGCTAATTGAATTTATCTGCACATTGCTACTTACACTGCGGCCCGTTGTTGTAGTTGTTGTTGCCGCTGGCATCGGTGGCGCCACCGTTGCTGGCACCTCCAGCGCCTCCAGACGCGCCGCCATTCATATTGTTTTTGTTATGATTGTGCTGATAGTCGTTGCTCTGTAAAGGATATTCGCGTGTATCCTGCGCCATGCCGGGTAAATTATTTCGCTGCTCCTGTTCGTCAGTGAAATTTCCCATCGCGGGCACTGCAAGTGTAAAAGAGAACGCAACATTAATATATATATATATATATATATATATATATATAGAGAGAGAGAGAGAGAGAGAGAGAGAGAGAGAGAGAGAGAGAGAGAGAGAGAGAGAGAGAGAGAACGAGAGAGTCAGTTATGGACAACATCAACTCAATTTTTCCATCTTCAAAAGTTGCCGCACAGCTGCGCTTCTATGATTAGTTTTTTTTTCCTTTCTTCAGGTCGTTTCTTTGCTTTACACCTTTCGTTCCACTTTAAATTGTTTTGCTTTCGCTACGCTTTTCTTTTTCTTAGTTTTTCTGAAGACCTTTAGACCTCTAACGTGTTCATTTCCTGTCAAACGTTGGGTTTTTATAGCCAGTTCAGTCTCAGGCATTACTAAATTTATACAGATGTTTGATTTTTGTTCAACTTTCGGACGCGTGTCTTATAAATATGCATGTATTTTTAATGATTTTATGCATTATATATTCTCAGAACTACTTCTAATACTTGTATAAGTATTGAGAGCCCACACAGTCTAGCTCTTTAGCCCATATATCATGTGCTATAATGTTTTTGGTAGCTTTTAGTTCATGTCTTTTGACGTTTTTAACATATTTAATGTGCTAGCATACTATTATAAGCAATTATTTGACTGTAGCACCCCTATATCTCGAGTTACAATAGCTTACAAAAGCAACTGACCAGTTCTGGGTCATGTCTTATCTCATTCCCTACTTAACTTTTTCCATATCTATAAAATATTTGTAATATCATCTATCTAGTTCAACCCTTAGCTGAGTTATGCATAAACCCAGCAAATATCCATGGTGACCTTATTCCCAGGCTTATGCTGCTTATTAGCTTAGATCTGGCCGCGCTTCACCAAACACCTGCTCATGAAGAGTTTACTTTGATCTCTAATACCCTAGCTTATGTTTGTCGGTATGCCCGACTCCGACTCAAACTCCAACTCCAACTACAGCATATGGCTCACTGCTGCAAAGTGTTGTCATTTATCTCCGCTAACATCTTGAGGGCATAACGAAACAAAAGCAAAATATAGCTGCTGCTGGGGGCAGCCTTTTTGTTCAACCCACCTCACAACCAAAAGCACCCCCCCCCCCCCCTCCCCCCAAAGCACCCCCAGGCTAGCCAAAAAACGCTTCCTTGAGTGGGTGACCCCGTTTCTTCAGACAGTAAATGGCGTAATTACTGTGTGAAGTTGTTGCTGGCAAGGCTGCTGTTTTGAGTTATGTCGCCTTCTTGGACAGCACCAAGTACAGCGAACACTGAGGATACAAGACACAGGCAACAGGACACAGGACACAGGACACGGGACTCAGGACATAGGACACCAGGCATGCCTCTGAAGTTTGTGGTTGGCTGCCTTTTGTTTCGACATTGCCATTGTCCTTTCGCTGTTATTGTTGTTCTTGTTGTTGTGTGTTTTCCAGCGCGCTTCCTACTTATAAAGGCATATCTTGCATCTCTCAGCTCTCTGTGGTCGTCATAAAACGTTTAAAATAATTAAAATATTTCGTGCCACATTTATCACACACACACACACACACACACACACACAAGCGTGTGTGCCGCATAGAAGTAATGGTAAATATGCTGCATATCCTTTTTTTCGCATTTATATATTTTTTTTGTGTGTTGTCGCATGCCCTTTATTACTAATTCTCTTTGTGTGTGTGTGTGTGTGTGTGTGTTTGTCCCCAGGGTCTCAATTCTGGCATTGTTTTTGGCTGCCTTTGTATTTTTAGAAACCTTTAAATACAACTCCATAAAGCACAAAACAACAACAGCAAATCTCACAAATTGGGGTTAAATCTCTACAGTGCCTGATAAAAATATACGCACACACTTGAAAGATGCTGCCTTGTTGAAACGTGCGTTTCTTTTGTTTACCCTTACCCTAGTTTTTCGAGCCCTTCACGCGTTCTATTCAGCTCCCCTCCCCCCTCTACAACGTTGAGTGCAGCAGCAACCAAAAAAAAAAAAAAAAAAAGCGTAAAAATAAAAAGCAGCAAACAGAAAACAGCTGGTTGCTAGTTGCTTCTAGTTGCCTCATCATCATCATCATCATCCTGATGTGAGACAAATGCGTCGTGGTGTTTGCTACTCGTACTCGTCATGTAATTGCCGCCAGGGTAGCGCAGCATGTGGTGCAACCGAGCTCTGAGCTCAGAGCTCTGAATGTGGTTTTCGGCTGAATATCCTTGGCTCAGATGGACTGTCATGTTAAGCACAACCCCAACCCAAGCCAGTTTCCATTATTCCAAATGTGCTGTGTAATGCTCGGTAGCGCTGTCAAAGTAAGTGCTGATCCACTACTGATCTTGAGTGCGGCATCTTGTTGCTTTTCAGCTTAAAGTCTTCATCAGGGACTTTTGTATTTTCCATTGTGTTTTTATTTGTTAAGAACAGCGATGATTTTCAAAAACTTGCCATGGTACGTGTAAATTTCTTTGTAGCACTTTAGGATCTTGCAAGTGATTTTCAATTTTATAATCTAACTAGCCGATAATTCCGGTTTTGCCCGGCAATATATTTGACCCTAGCCACTATTTTCCGCCCATGGTTGAAGAAGTTGCTAACACTTACCAAGACTGACTGACTGATTTTAAGGCAGAGCTTTGAATCTGTGTTTGAGATGAGAGTGTAGAGACGAGAATGAGAAGAAAATTTGATGTTCCGTCCCACAGGAATTTCGGGAAAATACAAATATGACATCTTTTCCGCATTTTCTTAAATCTCTTTTTGCGTCTGTGGGGTTAAATTTTCTTTATTCTGACACCCACCAACTTAAATATATCTCATTTAAAAATATTAATATAAGTTTAAAACTAATCGCACGACAAACTTAAAGATTAGCTAATAGAGTTTTCCACCCATGGAGGTGAATTTTCTCAATTCTATGAGACACATGTCGAATTATTTTTTGTCAAGAGCTGTGAAAATGAGTTTTAACCTGATCGCAATAAAATTACACTTTCCATATGACCGTCCCCCACACATTTTCCGCCCCGGTGGGTAAACTTTCCGAAATCAGTGATATGTGTGTCAAATGAATTTTTGTAAAGATCTTTGAAAATGAGTTGGAGCCTGATCGAATGATAGCAAAAAAAGTTCCATACAACGCGAATTTTCCACATTTTCGAACCGAATTTTTCCTTCTTAGAGTTCACTTTCGGTATAAGATAAAAAATCATTTATTCTTAATCGATCAACATCCGCATCACGTAATTGCATATTATAAAAGCTATTGTTGATCACAATAGTAATTATATTCCTAGAGCATTGTGAGACTTTTTTCTTTTACCCTACAAGCTTTGTTTAGTTTTAATTCATTCTTAGCTATACAGCTTATTTCCTGTTCTGTTTCATTGAAAACCAAGCTGCTTCACTTATTGAACTATAAAATCTCAGTTAGTTTAGATTTATAACCGACTTCCTTCATAAATCCATTAAGCCTACAACGCAGCCCCTCCCACCCTACTTTATGCCCAATGCCATCTGTACAAAATCCCCTATTCATGCGGCACGCTCTATTTAACTCATCAATCAATGGCCTGCCAAGTCTGCCAACCAGTTTTATACCCTAGTCATTTTCACACCTATTGCGCATAGATTTTCATAGATTCTAGATTCAGAGTTTGGGTTTTTGGCAGGCAGAGCCACAACCCCCAATGAATATAAATGATCTTTGATTCAATAAGCGATCCTATGTGCGATGTTAACAGCGTTGTAGCCTATAAGCAATTTGTGCCACCCCTAGTCAAGCAATATCCATATAAATATTGTCTAAATATGACGAGGGGCATCCTAAAATGTTGCACTGAACAGCCTTGCACTTGGTACAATTTAATCAGTACAGGGACACGCTTGGCATTTATAGGAAATGTTGCTGAAAAATGCAAAAGGCATTCCTGGCATTGCCAGCCTGCAGTGTTGTTAGGGGTGGAGGGAGAGTAGGGGGTTGCAGCAACCCCTAAGTCCAAATATCTTGTTTACTTTTGCATGCCGAAGGACAGCTAGAGACTCGCAGATCCCTTCCATTCATGGGCTTCGGGCATTTTATTGACTTAAACCTCCGCCCACCGATGCATTTTATAAAAATAAAAATAAAAATAAAACAAAAATTGTACTGAAGAGATTTTGCTCTTGGGCCGCTTATCTCGTTCTGTTTGTGTCTATGTCTGTGTCTGTGTCTCTCCATTTATCTCATTGTTGTTAGCCAAATGTTGGAAAAATGTTTTATACTCGTTGGGTTTTCTATTCTATCCCTTAGCTAAGTGTAATGCATTGCACTTTGTCGTTGCACGACTACGAATACGAGTATATCTGTAGTTGCTGTCACACACTTGAAAGTGAAATGAAGCTGAAAAATGCATTTGAAGTCGCGTATGCAATTTCTAGTATGCCAGATGCAATTTTCGGGCAATTTGCACAGCAATTTTTATTTTACTTTGCAGTCGAGTATGTCGAGCATGTGATGTTTCATGTACTTACCGGATATAAAACTAATCTCTGATAGCATAATCCATTTGACAGCAAAATACAAATTGATTTTTAGATATTTGCCCACACGATGATGCAGCTTAATGGTAACATCTCGAGCATGATCCATTATTGTATCCGGCATATATGAGAACTGTACGGGCTCACCGGAGAAATAACGTCCACCAATGCTAAAGAACACCTTGGCATGAACGAAAACCTTTAAGAGTAGAGAAAGAGAGCAAATGGAAAACAAATAAGTTAAATGCGAAGAAAGTTTTCTTAAAGGAATGGAAAGTTTTGTTGAACAAATTTCACTGGAAAAATAGTTGACGTTTCTTAAGATTGATTCAGACAGAATTCATGAATAATAAATGAACAATTCATTTATTTTGTAGTGGATTTGTCGAAGATACCAAAACCATAAAAATACTTAAATTTGATAATTTTCTGGTATTTCGGAAGTCTTTTTTTTTATTTTTTCGGTATATTTTTGGTACCTCTTGGTGTTAAAAACACACAAAAAAATACAAAAATATAAAATTTTTTTGTGAATTTGGTACATTTAAAAAAAAAATACTGAAACTCTAGAGATGAAAGGCAAAATAAATATTTCAAAAATTTAATTTTTTGATCCTTCTTGAAAATTGTATTAGTTTTTAAGAAAAATCAGTTCAATGCTAATAACAATTAAAAATATTTTCGCTGCATTACTTTTTGCAATGCGAATGAAATGTACTTTTCACAATGAAATATTAACTTCAATACTTTTTAAAAAATAGTGATAATACTTATGGACAGATATTATCTAAAAGCAACTTGTTTGTTCCTGATCTTTCAAGACTGTATTCCAGTTCTTTAGAACTTAAATTATATCAACACTCACCTGTACATCCTTGGTAAACATATTATTTGTATGCAAAACGATGGCACTGAAATTGCGAACCGTATCGAATTCGAAAACAATTTCAACGGGTTTGCCCAACAGACCGGGCGTATCATTTCGCCAGCCAATCCATTCGTAGCCTGTAATAAGAACAACACCAAAAATACCATCCATATAAAATGTCATTTTGCTAGAGTTTATTTGAAACAACAGTGGAAAAAGAACAACAAAACGAAAAAAAAAATAAAATAAAATAATCAATAGACCAACCCGGCCGCACATATGCTCCAGAGTGGCATGTAAAGCTATTTAAGCCCCCAAGTCAATGGCACTTTGGGGTGAAGTTTCGTAGTCCAAAACAAACAAATGCTCACGGTAGGACCAAAGTGGGGGATGAGTGAGGGGATGGGGACCTGCTCATAACTAGAAATTATGGCCAACGCGACATTTAAGCCATTTCTTTGGACTGCTCTGTTTGCATGGCCCTAATTTGCCTTGGATGAGGTCGCAGCTGGAAACACGGGAAATAGGGGGAGTTACGTGCCAGGCTTAGACGACTGAAGAAATATTGAAGTTTCGCTGCATAAGTCATGCAATATTAACTGCTGCCAACAATGGTTATATGCTTGATATGCTGCTAACCAGATATTATACAATTTCAGTTCTAGAAAAATAAGATGTTATGGCAAGGGTGCTCAATTGTGGGGAGACAATAGTTCAAAATCAATAGCGGGGTAAAAATATAAAAAAGAAATATCGATTGCAGCTGCTTACAATGCAAATAAGCCAAATGCCAGGACGTAATAATAATAAAGAAGATGGCCATTCAATTGTCAGCTATTTGTAGGGTAAGGTTTGGGTTTGGCTAGATTGAAAAATTATGAACCGAAACTTTTCGCTGGTATTCGCTGCAATGCGATTGCCTTTTATGTGTCTGTCTCGACGACGACTGCATGTCTAATTGTCTGAGCGAACTTTTCTACTTAAATTCGCACAGCACAAAGTTTTCAATAATTTCGATTATTGGCCATTTGCCAAAGCGAGAAATGGCAAAAAAAAAAATATGATTCGAAACTTGCGAACTTTGCAGTTTGCCAGTTGTGAACTTTTGCAGCCGCCGGCTCGGAAATGAATGCCAGTGTTGCCATAAATTATCAAATATGCATAATGTTTACATTTTTACAGCGCATAGTTCACAGGGAGGTGCGGTGCGGTGCGGTGGCTGAGGCTATAATATATTGTGGCATGGTGTGCTGTGGTACGATGTGGTGTGGCATGGTTCGATGCGGTGCGTTTTCGACTGGGCTTTGTATCCGGCCAAGTTTACTGCGACGCCAGCAAATAGTCCAAAGTTATTATTTATTTTGTTTATTGTGTTGTGAGGCAAATTATTTGCAAGCCAAAAGTTTTGCTGGCCCCGACCTGAACTACCCTTCACCCTTCTCTCAATCTATCCCCAAATATAGTACACCCACAGTGCGAGTATGTCTCGATGTTCAATGAAGTAAGCTTTCAGTTTGGTCGCCCTGTTTTGGACTTTGCCTTATGCTTTTTCTGTCGGTGAACTTTTGTAATTATTTGATGTTAATCAGTTTTTTCTATTGCAATAAATCTTTGCGGCGTTTCACCAGCTAACTGCTTCTCTAGGAGCATCGTTTTTGCGTATCGTTTCGTTTCGTTTCATTTCGGTTTCAGCTAAATATATGGAGAAAGTTTATGTTTTAGGGGCAAACCCTTAAAAGCTCCAAACTTTTAGCCATCGAAAGTTATAGTTTTTTTCTTTTTGTCCACTGATACACATAGGGTTAACTTTTGGCCGTTTGCTCTAATGAGCAAGGTAGTCATAAGTGAAATACGAGTATGTGAACAACAGCATTATTTGTTACAGTAATATCTTTTTTGGAATATGTAGCATAATTTGCAGTATTGATTTCTGCACTTACCTTTGCCAAATCCATGTATATCCGTGCGGAAATTGTCCTTGCCCTTTTGTCCATCCACCAGTTGACCCAAGCCATCCACATAGCGATCACCTTGCTCATTTCCATCGTAGGTCTTGTCCGATAAATCCACTTCCATGCCTCGCTGCACCCCCTTTGGTATGCTATACGAAACAATGCCCTCTGAAATGAAACCAAATGAAAATTGAAATTTTAAATAAAGTGCCAGAATTCGGGGAACCAACATGCAAGCCGCAACTCCCAACTCCCAACTCCCAGCTCCCAAAACCCAAACTCCTCCCCCCACAAACACTAAACCAAAGTAACACGAGCCGCCTACACACAGGGAACATCACTTCCTCTACTTTTATTTCACTTCAGTTCGCTTCACGTCGCGTCACGTCACGTTGCGTGTCACGTGACACAGACAAACGAGTGACAAAGCGAGTCTCGCATTTGTTTTTGTGTGTTTGTGTTGGTTTTTAAAACTGTGGTAAATTTAAAGTTTTTCTCCCGTGCTAAGCCGGCAACAACTTGGTCAGGGTTGCAGCGGAATGGATTGTAGGAATGGGGCTGGAAAGAGGGGCAGGATATTGAGTTACTTGAAACATAATTTCGTTTTGCGGCCACTTTTGTCTTTAGTCTGCCATTTGGTTTCTGTGGTTATTTTTAGCAAAGTGTCTGTCACCGATGGGGAATTTCAGAGTTTCCGAGTTTGGAGTTTGGAGTTAGAAGTTTTTTTTTGGAACTGCTATAGTTTTTCAATGTCAAAGTCAGGGTACCACAACAACAACAACAACAACAAGTACACAAACAACTGAGTCATGCTTTTGTGGCTAAGTTTACAAAGCGTTTTGATGTTTGTAAAAGTTTCGCTATAGTCAAGTTGAAGGATTAGTATAACTACAGGCATCAAATACAGCATAAGTGTTAGTTTCAGTGGGAATCGCCTTACTTTCGTAAAAGCAAACAACACCTGACACTAATTACCACAACTAAGTACGTCCACCTACAAAACAATTACATTTAGATCGAAAAACAACATCAAATTGGTTGCCAGGGTTGCCGAGGCCACTCAAAATAATTACATACAATGCTCCAAACAGGCAGACTGGCAGCTGTGTTGTCATAAGAGGGTTGTGGAAGGTGCTTGTCCAATTTACTAGTACTATTGCTATTTACACAATCAGGCACGTGGTTAACAGGATACCACGGACACAGACACGGATACGCAGGACAAACAGTCAAAAGCATTTTCCAATAATTACCCAAAAATCACATAATTATACATAATTACTGAGCAACGCAAAACGAAATCGACTGCTACGCATTAAGCATAGATAATTAGGACAACAGCTATGGATCATATGTGAGTAGATACATAAAAAAACAAAATTAAGTTCGGGAGAGTAGCTATGCATATATAGGGGGCATGGCAATAGGGTTGCTGTGAGGGCACCTACAAATATTAATTATTATTTAATTTATTTATAATGTGTGGGCAGTCGAGTAAAACGCTGTACTTAATTATAGGAATTAGGACAAAGTCCTTCTTTCAGACACTTAAGCACAGCACACATCAACTACAGAGATAAGCCTTCATTATACGAGTACACGATATACACTACATATATGTATACACACATATAGTATGAATACGAACACGAGACAGTGTTGCCAATAGTCAAAAAAGCAAAAATAGCTAAGCTTACTATGAAAAATAGCTAGAAATAGCTAACTTTAACTATAAATAGCCAACAAAAATGGCCCATACATAAATTTCATGTTTTTCTTTGAATATAATTATTTTTACTTGATTTGTATCTTTATAAATACCAATATTATAGATCAAGGTAAATAATTAGGCTGGCATGTTTTGAATTTAAAGCTCTTATATCAATTCTGTTCCCTAATTTATTTAATTTGCCCGGCTTAACAATTTATACACCTTGGCGCTCAAATTTGTTGGGAATAAGATACAAAAAAGTTTGGTCTTAAAACACTTGCCTCAGTAAACACATCTACATTTTAAAATATTGGAAATTGTTGGCAAAACCTTTTTTTTATAAACGCAACAAGAATTTATATATATTTGCTCTTATGTAATCAAAATCTATAAAAAGACAAAAAAAAATATAAAGCTGATTTTTCAAAGAAAAAAGTCCGATTTACATTCAGCTGCTGTTTTGACTTTTAAAAGTAGCTAAATCTGACGTGAAAATGGCTAAATTGGCAACACTGATAAAAGATACATAAACGGTATATGGTATATTTAATTAACTGCAAAGACATTTAAGGAAGCTCGTTTTACAATTGCGTCGCGACATCTTTCACGCAATGCCCACATGTAACTCCTACTCCATCCTTCCTACCACCCTCCAACGCTCCCTACCCCCCACTTATGCCTTTAAGCTAGTGGATCCAAAGGGGCAGATGCCACTTTAGCCTTGTTATTCGCGTGCTCACATGCGATTTTTATTTGCGTGTCGAGACAGAGAAACAAAATGAAAACTGCCAAAAATAAAAACAGAGCAAAGCGAAGTCCTCGCAATGTGCGTGCAGTGGCCTCAAAAAAGCTGCCTTATATATATACATACAAATATACCATATAGTAAATATGTATATACTTAAGTGGACCAAGACACAATCGGGCAGTGAGCAACTACAATATATATAAAATGTAATTTGCTTCCCTTTTTTATTTTTTTTTTTTTTGCTCCCCAACCGTCACGCGAACATTGACAATGGGGACGAAGATGTCTACAAAGTTTGCTGATGAGTCAAATTGAGCAGCAGTTGAATGAATAAATGGATACTTAGATGGATGGAGCCAAGTTAACTTGAGGGTAAACTATTTAGTTGTATGTTATAACCAAAATTTTGGACTCAGATAACGAAGACTCCAACTAAAAGCAGAACAAAATATATTAATGCATATACTCTAACTTGTATATCTAAAAGAGCTTGGTAAGTTTGTTTATATTCATCAGACTGTAACAATGCTTAAAAGATCTTAGATAGTAAAAACAGTGAAAAAACTCTATGTTCGCCAAAAACTTGCTACAAATAAGAAGCTTGTTTAGATGATGCAAGATGAAAATGCATGAAAAAGCGTGCAAGATATGTTAAGATAAGATAAGATAAGCCTGTTTATTTCGTTCTGTCTTTCTACAGTTTTGAAGCTGCAGCAACCAAGCTTGGTATATATGTTGATATCTAACTATCCTTTGATATATAGCTGAAATAGCTTATATAACTACTTTTTCATTTCTCAAGTAAGCAACTACTAATTCAGACAATTAACTATGCCAGCTTTTAAACTAAACTCACAAACATCCAAAAAAAAGCCCAACGATTGAAGCTAAGCTCAAAATGTTCATAGTGTTTAAAAAAAAATGAAAATGGTTCAACTTAATGCCCCTAAACATTCATAAATTATTCAGATTGCTAGTCATAAATCCTGAGCTTAACGCTAATCAGTTGTTGCATTTATAAAATGCACTTTAGCATATGCATAAAACCTGAACCCCAATCCAAAGCTCAAACTCAAACCCAATTCCAAGTCTATAACCATTTGTGGATACAGAAATTCCAAGGGCTAAGCTGTTATTAAATCGAAACAAATTTGTATTTAGCTCGCTGTGAAATCAGAGTGTGTCACTTGCCTCAAGATAATCTGCAGCCATGACGTGACCGTAGCACCAACCTTAAACCCCGTAGCCACATAGCCCCCAACCCCCCGATTCCCTGCCCGCTTTTGGATGCCCCCAGCTCGATTAAGCCCTATTTGTTTACGATTGTGACGGCGCTTCCAGAGCAAAAGACTAACTTGGGTGTGGTCTCTCTGGTCTCTTTGGTCTCTGGTCTATCTGGTCTCTCTGTTCACGTAGGTGTGCCCATTGATTTGCATTTAAATGCTACGAGTTGGCCCCGCCAGTGGCTAAATTTATGGCCACAATTTATAAACAATTATGATTTCGGTCTAAATTTCTTAGCTGGCGCGCATCGATGAGATTAATGTTTTCCCATAAAATCGAGTTGAGTTTTGTCAATGCGCTCGTTACTTAGTTACTTTATTGATTTCTTGAACGCTTTAGCGCCGTCTGTCTGGCACTTGTCTAGACTCTAGACCCATACCATCTTATCTTGTTTAATTTGCATATGAAATGTGCTATGTACATTTAAATTCCCCATGGCAAATCAAATGACATGGTCGCAAATGGTGGGGTACGCCCACCCAACGACTCCCAACAACTCCTAACTCCAATCGACCATTAGTAGGGTGGTCAGCTTGCATGTTCAAGTCAACATCTAAAACCCCCCACACACACACACACATAAAACTATACCATTGAAAGGGCGTGTACATAGTTTTGACCCCCCTTTCGCAAATGGCGCCAGTTATCAGGCCCTAAAACCCAACCACACATTGCGTTAATTTACGGAATAATTTGGACTTCCGTGCCTCGTCCTCCCAGTGGAGCAACCAACTGCTGAACTGGCTCCAACTCCAACTCTGACTCTGACTATGACTCTGACTCTGGTCAAACAAATTGTCATTAGGCGTGCTCTGTTCGCGTTGTTGTTATCGCTGCTACCTGGAAATTATAGAAAAATTTGTTTGGCCAGACTAGTTATAGTTGTACTCAGATGTTTTTGTTCTTGTTGCTCGTGCACTACTTGACAATTGCGTGCAAACAACTACATCGACAACGACAACCACAACAACAACAACAACAACAACGACCAGACGACAACAGCAACAACAACGCGGAGGTTGTTTGCTGTTTTCGGTTGTCGTCTGCATAGTTTTCTCAGCCAGCTTTTGTCGACGTCTGGATTTCGATTTGGTTTCTGTCTGCGATTCTGGTATGGGCTACCAATGTCTGCACGCGATATTTTATTTCAAATACATTTTGCAAGCGAGAATACAACAACAACAACAACTACAACAACGAGAAGAACGTCAACATTGCGTGGCTCATGTGTTAGCCAAATGTAATGCAATTCAGGTAGAAGGTCTTTAAACATAGGCGCAGTCGTTGCCATGATTGGATTATGCGGTTTGACTAATACGCTGCCCATAACACCATGTTTTTCAGTTGAGCAAACTGTGATATAGTTAAATACGGAGAGCGCAAAATGCAATTTTCAGAATTACTTTCAGGACGATAACAATTCAATTTAACGAGTTATATGTGGGAAGTAAAGTATATTCTACAATTATCCAAATGTTTTATTCTGATTGAACTGATTGTAAACAATATTGAAAAGTACCTACTTGGTTTGAGATTCTGATAAATTATTAAAACTGCTGATAAATGAAATTTAACATACATTTTGTGGGTCTCAAATTTAATTCAAAGAAATGTGATTAAATGTTAAAGGTTTTTAATATTTTTAAAAATTTTCATTTTGTTAAAAAGTTAAGTTTCCAATTTAGGTGTGGAAGAAAAGGTGTATTTCCATAAACTGCAAAGAGCATGTGTTTTCAATAGTCGCTTGGAAATTAGAACCTACGCAAATATCAATTTTTCTGAAATTACATTACTTTGAGTACTCAAAAATTAAAATCGAAAATACTAATATGTGAGCGGCTTAAAGTTTTTCTTCCTTTTTTAACATTTTACAATACTTTTGCCATTTTTTATTTTATAATAAATCTAACAAAAATATAAAGTGAATATCAAAATTTTACGAGCCATAATTTTAAGCAGATTTAAGCTCAAGTTTTTTAATTAATTAACAAGGATAACGTCAAATAAAATCGAATACATAATTTTTATGAAACATTTATGACAATGGATTTGTCTCATTAAATCATAAGATTTGCAAAATTGTAATAAAATCATTTAATTATCCTTTAAAACACGTTCGCGAATTGTAATTTTGCGCAAATTGGAACTTGTCTGCAGCCGTAGCTTTCTAATTAGCGAACGCGCACTCTTATACTCTTAAAATCATAAATAGTCTTATTTGAAATTTACCTTTTCTACGCTTTTTATGCAGTGTCTATTTTCTCAAGCAGCCTTAAAAACCGCTATTTTATCACATGTACAAAACTTATCTACATAGGAAAACGAATATGAGAAACTAAACTTAAGTAGCTAAACTACTTTAGCTAATATCAAAGAGCATTCCATGCCAACTTTTCACCATACATTTTTTGAAGTCTTAAGTCTTGAGTCTTAAGTCTTAAGTCTTTAGTTTAGCAAAGCTATGCTAATGCATGTGGGATAGCTCCATAGCTGTATAGCACTTCAGGGCAGTCTGTCCACTAACTACACACTTAAGCCGCTTTGGCTTGTCTAATAGACACCAGAGCCCAGTCGAGCCAAGAGCCAAGAGCCAAGACCTAGACCCAGGTTCAGTTCGAGGTCCAGGTCCAGGTCTAGGTCTAGGTCCAGGGAATTTCTTTGGCGAAGAGGAGCCGACGGAGCTGATGATAAATTAACGCTGACACTAAAACTCTGTTAGCCTTTCCGCGCTATCATTGCTCATGTCGAGTTTTTATCGCGCTCGTTTAAATTCGCCTGTGGACAGATTCAGATTGGGTTGAAGACGATGAAGGCGACGACTTACCTTCCCAGGGGCAACCGACGATCTCGGCACGCAGGCAGACAGTGCGATCGTATTGACCATACGGATATATGCGTATCTTTGAGGCAAATATAATCGGTTGCAGTGCGTTCTCCACTTCGCTGTAAGTGTTGATGTTGCCGGGCAATATCTGTGAAGGAAATGTAAATGTAAATGTTGCCAGAGTTGTTTTTGGGGTTAGCAATTTAGTGAATGTGGTCTTACCTCCTTGCCCTGAGTGTTCTTCCAGCGCTGCCATTTGTCAAATCCTGGTCGCCAGTATTCCAATACATAGGCCTCAGTGTACTCCTGACCCTGACCCTTGCCAAAGCGACCCTGTGTGCGTATGGCGGTTATCACATGCGTCTGCAACAAGTCCACCTGTAGATACTCCTTGAGCGCATTGGATACCATATGCTTGGGGCACCAGGCACCGCCATTATTATCGGTTTTCAGTCTGCAATAACAACAACAACAAAAACGACAACTTTATTAATTAGGCTCGCATACGGTAGCTGTGAGAGCTATAAAACCAGTTAACCAGTTGCGCAGGAGGTTAGCCACAAAATTTTTATAAATTAATTGACATTAAGCGTTCGGCACCACACGGCGTCGCTGGTCTCAGCCCCCAGCCCAGGTCTCCAGATCTCCAAGTTCCAGGTTCCAGGTCTTCAGCAACAGCAAGAGCTTTAGCCAGAGCCAGAGCCAAAGCTAAAGCCAGAGCCAAAGCCACTGACATTTGTGGCCCAAGGGGGGCTGCTCAAGCAGTAGCTCGAACTGAAGCTGAAGCTGAAGTTGTAGTTGTAGCTGGAGCTGGAGCTGGAGCTGAAGATGGAGCCTGGTGGACGTCTGTCTGGCAGCTCGTCTCGTTCGTTAAGCTGTTGCGGTTTAAGACGCAGCAGGATGTTGTCTATGTAATTAAGGATTAATTTAAGTTAGACACAGACAGCCTGAACGACTGGACGACAGGATGTGTATGTGTTTGCGTGTGTGTGTGCTGTTATTCCCTCCTCTTCCCCCCCCCCCCCCCCAGCTACTTTAATCAATTCTGCTCGTTTTCTATAACTTTGCCTTAGCCGTAGCCTCAGCCTCTCCCCATTGGTATTGATATGTTAACCACTGCAAATACGTTTTTCGGTTTATATTTCAATTAAGTTTTACATGCTTGATTGCATTTTGGGGCCTTAATGTTTACCCATTATTCATCGACTCTGACTAGGCCTAGCAACCCCATTCCTGGCTCCTCTTCCTGCCCCCCACACCATCCCAGCAGCCCCAACTTGCCAGTTGTCGTTTGGCTTTGCTCTGTTGCAAATTGCTTCATTTTGTTGGCTGTCTTTGGCAGCAGAGCAGAAACTGAGACTCTGACTGAGACTTGGAGACTATAACTGAACCTGTGCCATTGCCAGCAGGTTATTGAATTTGATTGCAATATTTATTTAGTGGCAGACATGCGTTTAATGCATTTTTGCAATTTGTTATTTATTTTTATGTCCCTAGCGTGTGCAGTGAGCGCAATTAGTAATGTCTTCCTCATGAATTGAGAGGTTTTCCAACATCATTTGGCTGCCTTCTGAGAATGTTATTTTTTTAAAAATTATGACATGTTCAATATTAATATCAATTTATTATGTTTGGTTTCTTTTTATAACGCTCTCAATATTTCTTAGTTTTGCAGCAGTTGACTTAATTCAACGGGAAATAATTATGATATTTTTAAATATATATTTTATTGCACCAGAGATTTAAAAAAAAAAATGTTTTCTTCTGCAGCAGCAACTATTATTTATTTTATTTTGCCCCACAAGCTGCGTGGCTTTGAAAACTTGCCTCCTGCCAGCCAATCTAATAATCATTAACAAACTGCAATTAATTTCAAGTGCATAGATCAAAGTTGCTTTATTAAAATACTCAGAGTGAGCTCATCCACACACAAACAACTTGGTAAAAAAGGTCAATTTAATCATCATAAAATTGCTTAGATTTCTTTCATCTACTCGGCACCTCCTTTCTTAGTTGCTTAGTAGCTGTGCAGTAGCTCATGGAAGTGCTCCAAAAGCAAATAACCCAAAGGCAAAAAGGAGAAAAATCCGAGAGATGGCAGAGAGAAAAACGTATAAACATCATTTAAAATGCTAATATCCGCAGTTATGTGCATTTCAACTTGACTTTAATTATTGTTATTGCCAAAGTTAACAATCTGCGCCGACGTCGGCTGCTCATTTCAAGCGGCTGATGGACTGACTAACTGCTTGCTGCCGGGCACTCGACTTGGACTTGGACTCGGACTCGGGCTGGGACTGAGACTGAGACTGAGATTGGGACACAGACTGGGACTGAGACTGAGACTCTGACTGGCTTTTACTTCTAATCAAGCGCCGCCTGCTGAAAGGCGAGAGTATTTCTATTTCTATTTCTTTTCTTTTTTTTTTGTTTCGTTCCTTTTTCTGCTGTTTTTAATATGTAAGAGGTTGTAAATTTAATAGCCTGACGGCCGTTGGACGCTGGGCGAGGTAATGAAAATCAAACAGCGCCAACTGTCATTAAACTAATCTTTGTAATTCAATAGCTACAGACGAGAAGACAACTTGGACATGAACGTCAACGTTAACGTTAACAACAAAAACAGCCTTCATGTTCGCATCCTGTTGGACCTGAGGGTTTTGGGTCTTAGGGATCAAATCGCTGCTCTCTCAGTAAGCAAATGCGCTTGTGATTTGTTTTAAGTGCATGTTCTCTGTAATGAATTACTTAAAGTTCGGTACGAGTTTGGGCTAGTTAGCTGCCTGGTTAGCTAAGTGCACGGCAGCCACAAATTATAATGCTGCCTGCACTTTTGAACTTTGCTGCAGCTCCAACTAAGCAAATTGCAGTGCGCTTGATTGGACTTAGTGGGTGGTTGTGGTGGTGCTTGTGGTGCTAGTGGTTTGAGGGACGCGACACGGAAAGAAAAAGACAAAAGAAAGTTCCACGAACTTTAAAGAGTTGCTTTCTGTGTGTGGCAGTCAGTGGGTTAAGCCAACTCAACTTGCCAAAAGGTGAAAGGCTGGCATAATAGTTTAACTACGGAGCGCTTCGAATCGACAGTTATTGCAAATTAAAGCCAGTTCAAGTACAGCCAATTGATTTTGTTCTTGGAATTAACTATATAAAAGTACTTCGTTTGTGAACAAACAGTAAAATAGATCTAAACAATCTACCTATTATACCAACATGTTTACGGATATTTCATAAACCAAATACAGTGTTCGCTTGGAAATTAGAACTTTCGTTCATTAGATTTTATCAAAAATTACATAAGCTTTACTACTACGCTGTATTAGTGTCCAATTAGTACTCCTAAGCCGCACAAAACCTATTGATTTTACTACTTTTGAAGTGTTTTAAAAAAGTACCTACTAATTACAATTAAATAAATGCTTAATGTATGTGACTTAGTGCACTAATCGCCTACTTAAGTGTGACTAAAATAAATCAATTGTACAATAAAACTACGCAATAGTCCCTTATTGCTTGATTTACATTAAGTGCTCACTAAATATCTAATAAAAATAAAAAAAAATACTCGTAATTAGTTAAACTTTACGGATTTAATACAATGCTTTCTATTATAAAGCAAATGTTTGCTAAACTCATCTTAACTGAAGCCTGCACAAAACATACACTAAAAAGCCAATAAAAAAGTATAAGACATGTACTTAATTTCTACTCAACTCTTCCAGAACTGCCGGATTGCAAAAACAACAACATAATAAATATATATATGGTATATGTGTATTGGCCGCTAATACATTTCATTTGCCATTAAGTTTTCAGTCACTTAGCTGGTCTTCTCAGTAAAGTAATCGCAGTGCACCACATCGCCTGTCAATCCAAAGCACTTTGCCAACCGACAGCCACCACAAGCGAACAGACCAACTAACTAACCAGCACCACCAGCAGAAGCAGCAGAAACCACCAGACACGACCTCTCAGGTGAGTCAGTCCAGAGATACAGAGATCCACAGATCCAGAGACTAACCAGCAGCTGCCATTGGCAAACAGTTAAAAGACAGCCCGCAGCCAAAGAAACATATCAAATGCTTTAAACTCAATCCCAGTTCCAATTCCAATTCCATTTCCAATTCCAATTCGAGTACCTTAAACTTTGTCTTTGGCTTTCTGTGAGTTCAACTTTGGCTCAGCTCTTTGGTAAAAATTCCAGTTAATCTGCCTTGGACAAAAAATAAAAATATACAAAAAAAGTCAAGCTATTTTCGGAATGCCGAAGATCTTATACCCTTGTGCTGTGGGCAAAAATTCAATATTTTTGGTCTTGATACAATTTTTTGTTGTGCTGTTTTTTAAATTTGTTTTGGTTTTTCCCAATTTTAATACTCGAGATATATATATTTTTCATTTTCACTGACTAACATTAATATTTGACGCACCAAACTATGTAAAATGAAATACAAATTACAATTACAAAAATCTGTTTAAACAAACAGGTTTTCAAACAAAAACTTATTTTTCAAGCAAAAAACATCATTCCTCAACTGATTGTTCCTTACTTGACAGAATTTTGTATA
Organism: Hirtodrosophila cameraria; assembly: GCA_949708635.1. Classification (NCBI taxonomy): domain Eukaryota; kingdom Metazoa; phylum Arthropoda; class Insecta; order Diptera; family Drosophilidae; genus Hirtodrosophila; species Hirtodrosophila cameraria. The sequence goes on from OX453090.1 coordinate 54,352,339, forward strand.
CTTTGAAAGTTTAAAATTGGTAAGTTCGGTCAATATTTCGCTGCTATGGCAGCTATATGTTATAGTAGTCGAAATAACAAATTTGTTTTTTTGAAATTCCATTTTGGTCTAATGCACAATTGTGCCAAATTCTGAGGAATTATATTTAGAGTTAATGACTTTTTTGCCCATAGTACCTTGGCTGTTGATGCTTTTTACAAATGTATATACACGTTAAGGGCTCCGAAACGACACGACAAAGTCTGAATACCCCTTGCAAGGGTAAGGGTATAAACAAATCAAGAAAAAATAAGAAAAAAGTTTATATTTTGTTTATCTCAACGTGCTCATCACGCATCGTTTTGTGGTTTTACTTTAGTGCCGCCATAAAGGGTTAATGTTAATGATGCCTTTGTGGTTTCTCAGTGTGTCTCACTGTCTGTCTCTGTCTTTGTCTCTGTCTCTTTCTGTTACTCTGATGATGCCCTGCACTTGAGTGTTTTTTAAGTGCATGTCTATAAACGCAGACAGCAAATTATTACAAAAAGCGAGAAGAATCTGTGGCGGGCTACAAAAGTACGAGCATAGTCGATGTTTGCATTGATTTTGCCGTAACTCACGTGGTAATTGACATGTTTATGGTTTGAATGAGTGCTTTACTTTACTTTATGTGGCGCGGGTGTGGAACTTAACTCAACTCTGTTGTTATCCTATACTAATTATACGGCAATACAGCGCCTCATCAATCATTAGCAATGGCTGCGACTATCCAACTATCCAACTATTCTGACTATCGAAGTATTCTCAGCAATTGCAAAACTTCCGGCCCAGTCTTCAATCTTTTGACCCGCATTGCCTCACACTTCCTGGTGGAGTCATAAAACTTTAATTCAAACGAAAAATGCGTCAATAAAATGTAAACAAAAATGTTCAAACTCAACTATAGTCCAACTAACTGAGGCTCTACTAAACTTGTCTAGCCAGCTGCATTTCTATGTTTCTATGTATTTGCTTCTGGTTGCCCTTTGGTTGAACCGCTTCGTGAACCGGTTTTGCGGTTTTCATTCACATCGCATTGAAATTGCATTTAATTAGTATGGAAAAAGGGCTGCCAACATCGCGTATACTCTTTAGATATCGCTGTCGGGGCCATTAAACGGTTGCTCGCTGCTTCTTGCATATTTATAAAATAGTTTTACATTTTCTTTGGCTAACCTACATATAACTATATCTTTTAAAGGGCGTTAGTTGATCACCAAATACTTTTAACGCTTTTCAAACTCAACTGATATGCAAAAACTTTTATATTTGGTATTTTGATGAGCCAACTGTTTGTGTCATAACATGAATTGTTTTTGTTGTTTTTGTTTTTGATGTTAATGTTTCTGTTTGTGTTTGTGTTTGTATTTGTGTTGTTGTTTGCTTTTGTTTGTTTGTTCGACTCCTCTTTCAATCGGTGGCTAAGATTTCGATTTTATAGACTCCGTCTTATCGCACACTAATGAAGTTGTCTATAAACTTAACAATTAAACCAACACGCAGCGGCGTTGATGATAAGCTCCAAAAAGGGGGCCGAGGGGGTCGATTACAGTGGCTGGATCAGCTGCGGGTTAAGTGGTTGGGAAAATGTTTCAGCTGTGACCTTATCCAACAGAAGATATGTTTCTAAGATTTTAGAATTTTATAAATGTTTTTTCTTCGACTCGTCTTAAGTTTCAAAATATTTCAATTTCATTTTGACAGATGTTTGAAAATGTTATAATAATATAGACTATAATAGCTACTAGCTATATCTCCTTAAACCGTTTTAGTTCTAATCATTTTTGAAAACTGCTATAGCTCCCATTATTTGGATTAATTTTGATTTCGAATGTTTTTATCGGAATCGGTAAAGGGCACAAGACTCTTTCAAATGAGTTTCATATTAACTCATAACTCTTTATATATGGCTTATAGTAATAACATATATATATTTTTTTTTTTGCTTAAATTATAAACTAGATTTAAAAACAATGTTCTGAAGTTGATTTTTTGAAACGAAAGTTTCTGTTGAACAAGTTTTTTAGACTTGTTTGTTATTAAAAGCTGTTTGTACCAAGTATATTTATTTGCCTTAATATACTATAAAAGTTACTTTTCATTGGATGCTGGAAAGTAAGCTATTGGAAAATGTTGCTTGTTTTGAGGAAACTAACACAGATAACTTTAAATTCAACTGCATTTTGTTTCATCATAACTCACCTTGCATGTTGTGGCCCAACAAATCCCGTATCATGGGCTGAGCTTGCTGTGATTTGAGCATCCGTAATTGTGCCTGATTCCATGCCTAGAGGCACATTGCACGTAGCTGTAAATAGAAGAAAATAAAGAAAATGTTTTCAAATCTGTGAGGCGCAAGTTAAATTAATATTGAAAAAAAAAAAAATCAAATAAAAGAAACCAAAACTTTAATTAATGATGGATGCTCTTTGCAGCGCTCAAAGACGGCAGCAAATACACATACACACATATTCAAATACATAAAAGGCCAGTCAAAGTAAATATAGAACGCCCAACTGCAACAGCGTTTCCCCACCACCCTTCCCGTTCCCCTTGCCCATAAACAGCATCAATGCAACGCCCATCAAATCTATCAAAATAAGTCAAGCGTCAATTTGACTTTTTTGACATTTGAGCGGACAGACAACAGGGGGGAGTTGGTGGCCAATGGCGTCTTAGAGTCGACACGCCCAAATTGGGCTGACTGGGATGACTACTGAAGTCAGTGATAGGCCTATGCCTATCACTTTCCCATGGATCTGGCGACTATCTGCTTTTAAATAAGGCAAACACTTAATCATTGCCAAAGTCAAAAGCAAGCCGGGCAGAACGTCAACTACTTTACTTAATTTATTGCCTACCGATTGCATTTAGCAGGCCAATCCTCCATCCTTCAATCTGCAGGCCTTTGATATAAGTTGGAGTTGTAGTTGGAGTTGAAGTCGGAGCTGGAGTCCCCATCGCCCCATCAGCTGTCTGTCTAGCTGTCTGACTGCCTGCTGACATTTTCGCCAGAATCAACACTGATTTGACATGACTTTTGTTGCGCAGGCACAGCATGGACCAGCTTCCAGTTCTCAGTTTCGAACGCCCAGCTCCAGCTCACAGATACTCAGTGCTGCAGTGCCTCCTTCTGCCCAAGGTGCGTGCATTCGTTTAGAAGTTTATAAATAATCCCACACACACACACACACACACACGCGCGCACACACATACACACGCAGCACAACCTGGACCTGAACCTCACAGCTTCGGAACGCTCTTTGCATTCGCACTTGATTGGATTTGATAGCTGGCAATGCTAATGTGAACTGAAGCTCACTCTGACTCTAAGGCTGAGACTGAGGCTGAGGCTGGGCCAGGGCCAGGTTGGGGTCGACTGCATATTGCAAGTGCATTCATTTGGAAAATTGTTGCATGTTTTGCTAACTCAACTCGCTCGATGTGTCTAGCACAACAACAGCAACATTCAAACTGATGCCAATGCCGAGGCACTTCCTCTGCTTATTTGCTTATGTGTGTGTGTGTGTTTTTGGGGGGAGTAAAGTGCAAATATTGTATGAAAGGCAGCCAGAAACAAGATGAGGCAGCAGGCAATTTTGTATCGACTCCAAGATTCTGTAGTGCCATCTAGATGAACATGTTTATAAATTCGTATTTATGTATTTGGCTTGCTTGATTAACTATAAATATTATGGCTCAGATTTGATTTGTCGAATACAGAATACAGAAGACTAAAGGCAAGGCAAAAATTGTTATGTTTATGCAATATGACGGCTGAAAGTTTCCAGCAAAGTTGTGGTCGAGTTGAGTCTTGCAAAATGTATAAATAAGTAAAGCTAAAAGCAAATAAACTACAAAACTTTTTATGTTGTAAGCGAGAGAGAGAGAAAACTATGGAATAAATTTTACTGTCATTTTTCTTAATACAAATATGATTTTGTAAATGTTAAGGCTAACTAATTTAAGCCATGGCATATATATTTCTTATACATAATAAAAGCTACTTATATGTTGAAGTGTATATTTAATACATCTTTAGTGTATTCCAGATATCGTTACGATTATTATTATTATAATATTATAATTTTGAAATAATAATTATTTCTTGACTTTTCCAACAGATTATAACTTTGACTAAAAAATATATATTACGAAAAAATTGTGAATAAACTTTTATTTTTAATTTTTATAGTACAAATTATTGGTCAACTTTGAAAAATGTATCATCTTTTTTGAAAAGCGTTTCCAAAAATAGGATGTGTGATATTTTCACGTTCATCTAGCCATTCTCTTTTCAATATCATATTATAAAGCTGACATTACTTTTATCTTCTAATACACCTGGTGCATTAAATATATTTTCTAAATAGTTCAAATTTTCCTTTTCCTTTTTAGTTGAATACTACATTTGATGTATAGGTACATCATTTTTTTTTTATATTTTCCAAATCTTACGTATATGCCAAAAACTATTTATCATCATAGTTGAATTACATTCAATATATCTTTCATTGCATATCTTTCCAATAGCATGTTGCGAGTTGAAAACTACTTTTTTAACCCATTTTGTTATGCCACAAAAGAAAAATCAATAGACACATAAACAAAACATTTTTTCTTCCCATAAATGTTTTTTATTTGTTTGCTACTTCTCTTAAAGTATGTATGTATTTTATTTATTTATTTATGCTATTGTAATGCTCCCCATTTGCGTCTCATGGCCCGTTCTTTTCTTTTGAAAGTCTTCGCCAGGCCGCTTAGCTTTTGTTCAGTCCATCAGGCGCTGCCTTCAGAATGTCCCCAACGGCCTGTCCTCATATCAACATAGAAATTTATGAGCCGCTGACATGCCAGGGCCATTGAAAGTGGCCATAATCCTAAATCCAGCTCTCCACTCGTACTCGGCAGCTCGGGCTACTTCAGTATGGCTTCATTAAAGCCATGTTGTAGCAACTACTACTGTGTATGGAAAATTTCAGCACAAAAGTTTAGATGCAGCATAAAAATGTCCATATGCCAATTAATGAGCCGGGGCCAGAGAGAGAGAGCCAAAGAAACATAGCCATAGCCACCCGTGACCAAGCTGGAGTAGTCTCCACTCCAGTGTCCAGTGTCCAGTGGAGGGCGCCCCATGGCGTTTGGTCAGAAGCCACCAACTGTGCAGCCTGTCGCTGCTCAGAAAATGATGAGCCACATAAAAATGTGCTTTCAATGTCAATTAAAATAAATTTTGCAAAAGTGAAGTCATGACTGAGAGTCGCCTTAAGTCAATATGTCACTTGAAATCAAATGGAAATAAGCATTTCGCATTTTCTTATATTTCTTAAGATATATTTGGACTTTAATGATGTCTGCCTGCCCAGGCAAATTGATGAATGTGCGCACCTTTTGACTTGACTTGACCAAAAAGTTCATTTATTTGATTACTTAGATAGTACTCGTTATTCGTATTTGTATTCGTATTCGTATTCGTATTCGTATACGTATTCGTTTTCGTTTTCCTATTCTACTCACCAATATCAAAAGCCGCAATTTCTGGCGTATTGAGCATTAAACAGCCAATGGCAATGATCAATGCCAAGAGGCTAAGGTTCCAGTTGCCGTTCCAGTTTCTTGTCGAACTGCTTAAATGCCGAACTCGACTTTGGATTGTAGTTAATGAGCGGGGGTAGTTAGAGTGTGGGGAGGTGGTGGAAAGGCACTGGCGGGAGAACATTTTGTAGCTAGAATTTCTTGCTTTTGTTGCTGTTGTGGTTGTAGTTGTTGTTGCTATTTTATTTGCTATGTTTGCTGATAATCTGTGCGTCATTTTGTTGGCCATGCAGTTTTCATGAGAAACTTGTATCTGCTTGAATCTGGTCTAACAGTGAGATCTGTAAAGAGAAAGACAAAAGATATAGTTGATTAGCACATAAAGTATTAAAGTTTTTGGTTAAAGTTTCATTGTGATTTTAAAAGCTTGAATAATGTGGAAGATCTCTTGAAAAGATCATCATAAGATCGCAGTTTGTGATTTTCTTGCTGGGAGATAATGTTATTATATTTGACGTTTGATGACAAAAGTTTCTTTACTTTTAATCAAGTATCAAATACTAGACCATTCATTTTTTATCTTATTCATTTGAGTCGCCTTTCTATGCGCTTCTCATGGCACAGAAAGTAGCTGATCTCTTGTAGTCTTGGGAAAACATTAAGCATTAAAGATCACATTAAGGTCGCAGTTCCTGATTATCGTCTAGAGAGACTTTTTTCTATATATAAATATTATATTTGACCTACTATAACTGCAATTCAAGCTCATTTAGATATGTGCATCTCTTTGACGCGTTTCATCAGTCAGTTGACAACAGTTTCATTGCTTGAACTCAAATATCAAATGCGCGACTATTCACATTTATGTAGCTTATTCATTTGGGGCGCCTTTCTATGCGCCTTTTAACACACAGAGAACACTTTTCTATGCGCTTCTCATGGGCGGCGCCTTCGCTTCTAATTAGTTTTGCTTAGGGTAGTCGCCGCCTCGCCCACATCGCAACTCATTAAAATTAAAAGACATCAAAAGAAATTTGCAAACTAAACACAAACAGCGGCAGCTGGAGCTGGAGCTAAAGCTGTAGTTGAAGCAGAAAGAACGAGAGAGAGCCTAGAATGTCCTTTTTGCTGGTCCTAGCCGGCATGGCACGTTTGCTCATCTGCTGCCGCCTTTTGTGCTACCTTTTGCCCTTTTTTTTCGCCGCACGCTTTGCATAAACTAAATAAATTTCTTGGTCGTCCGCCTTGCAGGCATGTCATAAAGTGGGCTGACTTGGATTTTTGGTTGTGGGTGGGCCGAAGGAACGGGTAGAAGCGGGTGGAAATGGAAGTGGAAGTGGAAGTGGGTTGAAGGCAATGCAGCTTCTGCTTTAAATTGCTGCGCCAGCTGACGGGTTTGGGTCTATATTGCTTCTTTCACTGTAAGCCAGCGTTAAATTAAAGCGGAAACTGGCTTCTGCCGGGCAATGGAAGAGGTTAACTGGCACAGGGGACCAAGAGGTGATGGGTGATGTGGGATGGGGGGAGGGGGGTATTATCTAGGCAGGCAGGCAACATGTTTGCTTTGGCCGCTTTCTATGGCTCACATGGTATCCCCAACTACTCTGTCTCTGACTGTGGCACTGACTCTGCCGCTGCCTTTGCTTCTGCCACTGCCTCTGCTCAAGCAAAATTGTTGCAAAATAATGTTAAATGAAAAGCACAAAGTCATCCAGGCAGCCACAGCGTCAAAGGCGGGGGCAAGGTGCTGGCATGGGCACGGGAACAGACTGCCTCATCCGCATTGTGCTCACGACTTGTGCACTCCTTTCACTCCTAGCCAACAAGCTCTGCTCAGGTCCGCATCCTCCGCGTCATCGTCATCGTCACGCACATTCACTTTGCATTCATTCAAGTCGAAGTCGAATTGGAAGTCGCACTCCAAAGTCGAACTGAAAGACGAAGAAGCAGACGAAGACGAAGACTGACGACAGCTTGCAACACATTTGGCGTTGGCTGTTTTGGCTTTTTGGCATCAATTGAGTTTCAGATTCATTCAGTGTTAAAGCCAACTGATAGAATAACTAAACGTGCTTTCTAATTCTGAAGACAGCCGCAGATTGAAGAGGAACGTTTAGACAGCTGACTAAAGTTAAGAGCTGTTTAGAACTAAGTCTTGGCATTTTGAAGTAACTTTTCATGCCATTGCTAATGGAAATTATTAAATAGAACTAGGACCTACCAGTAGCCACTTTTAGAAGTACTTTGAAAGCGTTTAATTTCAAGCACAATAATTGATAGATTGCTATCAACTCAGAAGTTATGTGTTTTATGCTGTCTTTGTAATAGACCTTTGTTTACGGTATAGAAAAACAAAAAGCGTTACATTCATCAGTACCATTCTTACCAAAAAGATCTATTGCATTCCAAAGCTCAAAGATATTCACATTGCTGCCTTTGAAACTCACCTTACCCCTTACATTCCTGCCCCATTCCAACAGAGCTAACGAGACTCTGTCTGCTCAGCTTACGCGTAGTCGCTGCCCACACACTCTTCCACGTGTGCAACACATCTACTGATGTTTATCTAACAAATGTCCCCATCCTGTTGGGCTTGCAATTTGAGCAACCTTATCGACCGACTGATGACTCCTCCACACAAAAAAAAAATACCTTAGCACAACATGCAGCAGCGCCGTGCAACATGCATGCATGCAAAAAAAAAAAGAAACAGAAATGGGCAACGTCATGTGGCAATTTGTCACACAGACGCAGCTGCTACAGCAGCAAAAACGGAGACTCCCCACCACTCGTTACCTTTCCTCTAGTTCTCTTTTTCTCTCGTGTGTGTGTGTGTGTGTGTGTGTCTGTGTTGGTTTTTCCCTTGACTCTTGTCAATAACTCAGCGCTTAATTGCTCATCTTTCAACGTCGCAGGGTGTACTCTGACTCTCTCTGCCCAGCGGCAGCCTTTGACGCAGCGAGCAAGCCAACAAATTAGAAAATTCTCAACAGCAGCAACAACAACAACAAATGTATGAAAAATGCCGCCTGTCATAGTTTTAACTTGGTGTGCTTCATATGCACAGCAGCAACCACAACGATCCAGGTATCCAACAATCCAACGATCCAGCGATCCAACGATCCAGCGATCCAACAATCCAGCGATCCTACGTTGCGATCTCGAGGCAGGCTGCCTGTGCCACAATGTAGGTTAAATTAATAGTGACACTCGCTGTGGAGCGAAGAGCGCGTGGCAATGCCGCTGGTCAGTTGTTTTTGGCTTCACTTGCTGTGCACCTGGCGGCGCATTGAGTACTTGCCACGTTTTTCTTCTTTTTTTTTTTTGTGGCAACTGCAATGTTTGTTTTTGTTGCAGCGCGCGAATATTTCATAAATTGAAATGTACAGTTAGTTAATTACACGCTCAATTGGCTCTAAAAGTGGCATTAGCCAGCCGGCCATAGACTTTTCGAGTCGTAGAGTCGTTGCAAAGAACCAGCCTAACAATTTCCAGCACTACGACTGCATTTTTAATGGTTGTCATAAAAGATTTATCGCCTAATGGTCAGCCAACTTTAGCGGTTTAGAGGCGTTAGGAGCTAAAGCCAAAGTAATCATTGCCATTCACAGTTTGCAGTGCCGATCAGATTGTGATATAATAGCTTGTGAAACAACTAATGGAGAAGGTGCAGGTGGAGATGGAGGTGGAGATGGAAGTGGAGATGGAGGTGGAGGTGGAGGTGGAGGTGAGTGAGGAAAAGGGTGCTGAAATTGGCAGCAAAGAACATTTTAAGATAGAAACATAAATTACTTGAAAGGCAAGGCAATACAAGTATTCCTGATCAGAAAAGCTAAAGTGTGTATAAAATAACAATTTCAAAGTTATACAATAGAATTATCTTAGAGCTATACTTTTGAAAACTAACTATATTCTGCACTGTTCCTCATTTAAAAAGGAATTTATTCATAAATATTGTTAAAGTGCTAACTTCAGAGACCATCAACTATGTTTAAGTAAATTAAACTGTTGCCTTTTCATTTTTTCTTTACTTTTCATTCTATTCAATTCCATCCTTTCAAAAACTTCAATTTAATACACTATTCCAACTCTTCACTTTTCTAACTCATTCTTATTTTTTTTGACATATTCGTGAAGTCTTAATTACTTATTCTACTTTGCCATCAATATTAACAATCCGAAATTTCAATGCTCAGCTACCCTCAAACAGTTCCAAATACTGGATACAGGTCATCAATCAAAGGCGTTTTCATTTAAAATGTCAACACACAGAAAAACACACACACATGCACGTATTGAGGTAAATCTGTGTGACTCCCAAAAAAAAAGAAGAAGAAAATAAAACTAAACAAATTGCAGACCCGCGTGCTGAAAAAATTTAAACATCAAACTGTGTTTTTGGCTGACTTCCTGATTAACTCGAAAATAAAAGAACAACAAACTGAAATTCCCGCAACAAAAATACCAACAACGAAATTGATTAATTGATGAAGCAGCGCAGTTTCATGGAAAAAAAACCAAAAAAAAAAAAAAAAAAACGAAGCAAAATGTAAAGTAGAGCATGAGAGATATATGAAGATATATATGTATATATATAGTATGGTATATAGTAGGCCACATGGCTCGACACAATTTGCATAAATCGAAATACAAAAAGCGAGTTGAGTTGAGTTGAGTTGACTGCGATGAAAATCGGGAGCAAAAGATATTTATCTTGTCTGGCTCCTCGCAAACGCGTCGAGTGTTTGAATGAGTGTCAAATTAAATTGATCAATTAAGCAATTGACGTGCTGGGTACTCGTTTTTCCCTGCCCAAGCGAAGTCAAGTGAAAAGTGCATTAAATGCACAAAGACAGCAGCGGTGATAAGGGAGGGGGTAGCAGTGGGAAGTAGGGTATAGAATGTAGAGTGTAGAGTGTAGAGTGTAGGCGGTAAGGAAAGTAGCTCTACGACTTAATTCGACTTTTACACACACAACAAGTGACGCAAATTGTGGAACGTGTTGAAAGGGTCTTGGGACTGGGAATGGGATTGGGATTGGGATTGATGGGGTTTACAGCAGGAACTGGGAAATGTAGACCTGCTAGTGACAATTTCTGTCAATTCAGCGGCGCTAATCAAGCGAACGACTGTCGTGCATTTAAATAGGGAGTAGGGAGAGTTAAAGATGGGTCTTAGTCAGTGCGATGGGAGTAGACAAATTGGCTGCGATTGCAGCAGGGTGGTGCTCAGCTGCTGCGCTGCTGGCGGCTTAAAGCCAACATGCGGGTAGTTTGCTAGCCAGACGGCAATGTCATATAATCCATCAACTGAGCAGACAGTTGCAGCTACAGCTACAGCGACAGCGACAACGACAACGACGGAGACGACTCGAATTTCCCCAGCTGTAATCAAATCAAATGACAACGCAGACAGCAGTCAGCAAAAGCATGGAAACTGCAACAGCAGCACAACACACACAACTTTGTTGAAGCCCAAACGGAAGGCAACTGTCTAACCAGAGAGACAAGAACAACAAACAACGCACAACATACAACATACAACACACAAATCCAGGCAGACAACATGCAACTCTCATAGGGATACGAGCAGCCAGCTTTACAGCTTTCCCTGTGCCATTCCTTGTGACCATTGTCGCATTTGATGGCCAACACTTTTGATGATTTAATAATGACTTAGCGCGCAGCGAAGCAGCTTAGAGGGGTTAGAGGGGTGGTCTAATGAAAGAGTGCGTTGTAGCGAAGGTAGCCTAGCTTAAAGTCTTGCTAGCTACATATAAATTTGCATAGCTGCCAACCGAGACACAGTTGACAACATATTTTTATTTTATTTTTTATTTGTTTGTTGTATTCGCCTGTAACTGTCGTGGCAAACAAGGAGCTGCCCTCCACCCACACTGCTGCTGAATGTATTCTTCTATTATTGTGACAGGCTGAAAAAAAAACTCACGACTGTCTACTCTTGACTGTCGACTGTCGTTTGTTGACTCTTAACTGTCGACTGTCTCTCGCCTGTCTGCCACTTGAAACTTCAGTCAGGAAGCTTTGCCAGCTTAAAGGCACTTAAAGAACAGGCATATTGATTTTGCGACATGTCCCAAGTTCATTAAAGTCACATCAGCAACACCCCTTAAAAAAACACATCAAAAAAAAACCGAAACAGAAACAGAAACAAATATCCTCTGCCCACATTCCAACCGCAAATAGACACGAGATGCGACAACAACAACAACAACAACATCAACAAGCGGCAGAACGCGCCCACAAATCAACGCCTAACCACAAAGGGGCAAAGGCGAAGGGGCAGGGACTGCCAAAAAAAAAAGGAGACGCCATTTTGTCTGTCCCCGGCCATTAAATATGCAAAAAGCAACATGCGAAAAAGTAAAAAAAAAAGTGTTGCATACTTTTAGTTGCTGCGTCAAACCACAAAAAGGCAGCAGTGGAAAAAGCAGAAAAAGCGAACGAAGCTCGCAACAGGAAGCCGGAAAAATAAATAAAAAGGCGAGACGAGACAACCACACGCTTGCCCTCCCGCTCCCACTATCACTCACTCCACCTCTACCTCTCACTCTTCCACTTTTTCCGCCTTTTCTACTGTCCTTCTGCAAAGTCCGCGTTGCCTTCGCGAGCCATTCATTAGCATAGACCTAGGAGAGCAATATTGAATTTCTATGCCTGTATGGGTGCTGTGGGGTCCTGTGTCTGTATGTCTGTGTGTCTGTGTGTCTGTGTGTGTCTGTGAGGTCACAAGGTTGCGAAAAAATGTTTCATGCTTTGGCAAGCTGAGAAAATCACAGCAACATAGGGCGCACTGGTGCGTAAGAAGTGGGCGGGTAAGAACAGAACAGAACAGAATAGAACCCGAACAGCGCCTGGGGATCAAATTAGTCGAGTTTTTCGAGAAAAAAAAAAACACGAATGCGTTAAATTCTCGACTCTGTATACAGAGGATAAGTGGTGAGTAAAGTGTTTTTGAAAACCCCTTTTACAAGGTTTGAGTGTGGGCGTGAGGAAGTCAAAATGCAAGAAATATACAAGTGTAAAGCTCTGAAGTATCTTGCCAGGCAGTCGTCACATGTCATCACGACAAACAGGATGTGGGTAACAGGAAGCGCTGCGATATTGACAGTAGTTATGAGACAGATATGAAAAAGATAATACAAAATTAAGGGTAGCGTGTGAGCAAACGATTGCAAGGGTTGACTGAATGCAGAATTGTTTTAGAAAGAAACAATTTTAGGCAGGAAAGAATTCAGTAAGCATAACTTTATGAGCAGCTAAAACCTAAGGACTAAACATAACTCCATAAGCAGCTACAGCTACAGCTTAAGAGCTACAGGACTATAAACAAGGAAGTGCATTAAATGAATCAATAACGTCTGAAACAAATTAATGTTAAAGTTGCAGATGATGCAGAATAATTCAAGCAAATGATGAAAAATGTTAATTGACGATGAAGATAGAGTAGCTCGCACTCAAAAGGATGTAAGGAGGTAGCACACTTTTGGGGTATCTGGCTGCGAGGGTTGGGTTAAGGTATTGCAGCCCTCGAATGGCTTGTTAAACAGATGCTGTTAAGCCAAAGGCCTGGGCATACACTTGTCTGTCAATTGAGTAGGCGGCTCAGCTGCCAACCTCTTTCCCTCCCCATCTCCCTCTCTCAACTCTAACCACATCAGATCCTGTGGAGCGCTTTGTCTGCGGTTTGTCAGCAGCAAAGAGAGCTCGCTGTCAGCATCGTGTGTGGGCCTGTGTTGGAATTTTTATGAATTATATGCAAGGCTGCTGAAAAAAATATGTAAAATTTTTTCAAAAATATTTTCGAGGATGACAGCGACAACGTTGACGACGACGACGAGAATGACGATGACGATGACGACGACGACGACGACGACGACGACGACGACATTGACAATGAGGCGGTAGTTGTAAGTGGCTGCCAGGCGGGCACAACAACAAAGCGCTGATTGACAGGAAGACACACAAAAGCGGAGCAGGCACACGGACAGGGAGTGGGAAGGGGAAAGGGACAGGGACTGACAGACGAATGACGAGACAAAATGCCAGCACAGAGCCAATGCCAAAAGCACAGGGCATGGACCTGGTACAGCCAGCAGTCGTTAGGCCGAGCATCGAAGCGTGGAAAGGACATGTGGGCTCAGACAGCGCACCACCCCGCCTCCCCCCACCCAACCCGAACCCGACTCAAGCGTGTATCGATTTTTGGTACTCAAACTCAAACTTGAAAACCAAAAAGGGGTTTTTTTCTCAATGCTGCACAATTGCAGCTGCGCCTTAGCGGGCTCATCAGTGTGGGTTCTTCATATATGGTTTTGCCACTCATTGTTTTCACATGTTTTTTTAATGATTGCCGATGTGAGGGGAAGCCTCGTCGTAGGCACCGTTAGCCAGACAAATTAGCAACGCTTGATTAATTTTTATGACGCGCACTGTAACTGAAAGATACAACAATGTTGAAGCCACAGCAACTCAAGCTTCAAAACGCAGGTGAGAGCAGAGCTTGGCTTCTTCAGCATAGATACAAAAATATATACATATGCTAGATATATAGATACATACATAGATACAGATACATAGCTACATACATAGATACGTGTGTGCATATGTTGTTTATGCGCTATAACAACCCAACATTTGTCTAATGATGTGCAATTAGGCAAATGGCTTATAATCATAGCCATGCCACATACACACACACACACACACGCACACATATTTGTTGTTATTTCTGTTGATTTCATAATGCAACTAAAGTTTGCTTTATTCTGTTCTGTGTGTGTTGCACGTGCCTCCATCCATGGGCGTAGCATGCAGCGGCTTGGGCCATTTGATTATAGAAATCATGTACTAGACAATTGTGACACAGTTGCCCATTTGGACAGCCGCTTTTTAATGGCACACTCCCCCCTCATCCTCCAACCCACCCCCCCCCCCCCCTACCATTTAAACAAAGCACCCCCTCTCCAATGCCGGAAAGGCGGCATGTTGAAAACTTTTGTGTGTGTGTTTTTTTTTCTTGTTGGCCGAGTTGACGTTAACTCATTGTGGGTTTTGTGGTCGTAAAATTTAACGCTTGTTTGGGCTGCTGCTGCTGTTTTGCAGGAAGGCTTTATTAGCTGATTGTTTTTATAAGGTAATGGGCATTAAATGACTACTTTGTTGCGGTACCGTAATGCAACTCAAAACTCAAAGCGCAATACTGAAAATCTAAGGTCTGCCATAACTGCAGTTTGGTTATGGAGTCAAAATTTATGAATATCTTTAAGAAAATCTATCGAATTAATTGGCATTTATTAAGATTATTTACGAATACTCTTAAGATATATAAATAAATGCAATAAGATCTAAAAGTATAACCATTTTTGAATAGCTAAGAATATTCTGTCCTGTTTTCATTTCCAATTTCGTTCAAAACATTTGGAATAAATCTTATAAGATATTCTGAATAAAGATGGGGAAATTCAGTTGAAAAAGTTTGGCTTTTGAAACAATGGAATCAGAAGTATTAAAATGTATCATAAAAAAACGAATATGATTAGATTTGAGAGCACGAAGATAATTTTAAAAGTGATTCGGAATGAAAAGTTCCTGGAAATCGGAACAGATTGGAAATTAAACAGCCCAGTTCCGACTTTAACTTTCGTTGAAACGAAATGTTGTTGAAAAGTTCTTATCTTCAATTTCGACAAGATTTTTAAGCATTGAATTTATTTGCATTTGATAAAGAATTCAAATAGAATTCAATTCAAAAGCTTTATAAATAAATTTTTTACATTTGTGAAGTGCAAGTTGAAACAGTTCCGATAGAACTATTTCCTGATTGGAATTCAAGCCCAGAACTCTAAAAAAATGTTTTAGGGCTGCCTTTCAAGATATATCAGATAAAACGTCAAATTCACTTGCATTTGAATTATAATTGAATAAAATTTCCATTCAGATAGGATTCAATACTCTAGCTTAAGAAAAGTAATGAAAGAGAAAACCGAAACAAATCCGATAGAAGAACTATTTCCTATTTAAAATTTCGCTGAAAGTGGAAACCGAAACAGGTCCAATTTCCAGACAGAGATTTCAACCCACAACACTTTAGTTGGCTGTTTAAAATGTTTTAGGGTTGTCTGCTTCTCAGTACACAATATTTTTCAATTATATAATAACTTTTTATTTCTTCTATGTTATGCATTAATATTTTAGAATCTAACACTTTCCAGCTTCAGCAATATTTCTGCTTGATTACAGGGAACCGGCCGAGCATTTAACCCTTTTAAGCTCTCAGTCGTTCACTCTTTTTGAGTGGACTCTACAACAGTTGGCACTTAACTTAACCCTCGGCACAACAGTCGCTCTAATTAGGCAAACATGTTGCCCATTTCGGGGGTCAACCCTCGAGAAAACTTCGCTCGGACGGCAAATGACAAGTTGCATTGAAACATTTTTGACACCTGGCGTGTGGCATAGTGGCATGGCCCATGATGATACTATACACTTGGGAAACCAGGCGCTACATTTGCATACCAAAGTACTCTACAGGGGCGTGAAAATGGTCTAAGCAGTTACTACTCAACAAAACGGGACGGGACGGGACTCTATGTGTAGTTTTTGGGCTGTTAGGTGAACTAAATGAAACAAGTTTGCAGCATGGTATCAAACAAACGTGTTGACTGTGAAAAATTAGATTGCATGTATGACAAAACTTTTTCAAAATAAAAGCAGATACAAAAAATACTAAAGTTGGGGGTTGTATATGGGTGTGGGATATGGTATATAAGATATGGGCACAGCATTGATTAATGAGCCAAGTGTGTTCCAAATATGCATTTGCCAACTTAGAACTTAATTACAAAACCAAATTTTTCGGAGTGGCCGCAACTCAAGTTGAGTCTTCCAGTTGAGTCTTCCCGCATTTTGATGGACTTTGTGGGTTGGGTTTTGTGTCTCAGTCTGAGTCTGTTCCAGAGCTTTGTTGTTGACCCTGGGCTCATTGCATGCTCAATGCTTGTGGTCGATTGCAGAACGGCGCTAATGATATTTTATTGTTTTGTGATGCGTAAAAATGTTTTTGTTGACGACGCCTCAACGCTGGCTAATTTTGAGCAGCGACTTGCTTGAATGCCTGCTACAAATTGAGTGAGTCTTCTGATTGCATACAAAGAAACACAGGTCCCACAATGCATATATGTAAGTTTATCGAGCGGGCCAGACAGAGAACCCAAACAATATAGGCCAGAGCATGCGGGAAGTCGTCATCGAGTAACTCTGATGTTGATGTTGATGTTGTAGTTGTAGTTGAAGTTGATGAGCGGCGATTCATTTCCGGCCTTGGTCTCATCATATCTAAATACAAATTTAATATGCTTTATATGCCATAGCTACGTGTGTGTCCCCTGCTCCTGTTACAATGCACAATTCTTAATTCTCATTCTCATTTTCATTTTCATTCTCGGGGCCTGGTCGCAAATTTGCGCAGTGAACTGTAACCGAAAGTTAATTAGCTCAACGAAATCGTCGCAGTTGCAGTCCCAGTTCCCTGTTCTCAGTTCCAGTTCAAGACCCAGTTCTAGTCCCAGTCGCATCTAGGGGACGTTGTGACGAATTCAGTGTCTTTTCAAAGGCATTTTTATACATTCGAGTGTATCAGAAACATTGACGAACCATGTTATAAGGGTCGACTGCTTGCTTAGATAGCGACACAACAACATCAAATCACTTTAAATAACAAAAACAGAAAAACACAAAAAGGAAGCTAAAAAAAGAAGGAAATATTCATGATTGTCTTGTTTGTGAGAAAAAAGGGTTTGACCTTAAATGGATTTGATGTGTTAAAGAACTGAGATTGTAGATTGAAGAGATAAACAAAGAAAACTAAGTAAAAGCATAGTTGCAAGTAAAAAAGAGTGTATTTGAAGAAGTTACTAAACCAATTTTCAGTTATTATTGAAAATTCAAAATAAGCCTTAAATGAAACTGAAGAAAAACCGAATAATCGGTGTTGTTCCAAATAATTTATTGAAAAGTAAAAACGAATGAATTCCGAACGATTTATGAATCGTTGTTCTGTTCCGATCGAAATGCTTTCGCAACGGAGCTCGAACACGAGTTTTCTAAGCAATTATTCTATTGAGTCGTCATCAACATATGCTAAATTGAGAACAGCTACGTTTGCTTGCGCGTTCTCGTTTCAGTAAATGCAATTTGACTTTAATCTAATAAAAAATGATCTAATTAATTTCTTAATTAAATAGCAAATTTAAGAAAATGGAGCTAAGGAATTTGTTATTTGAATTTCCTTTGTCAAATTCTTTCAATGCCTCAGACAAATAAGCAAAACGTAAAATGTAAAAGTTGGACGCTTTGAGGAATTCAGAACAGCAATCAATTCCGTACGGAATTGGAATTCAGAACAATCCTGCATAAAAAACAGCAAGGAATTTAGTTTAATCAGCAACATTATCGTGCTAGGCATCAAAGAGCATTCAAAGCTCTATGCTAAATTTTCGAAATGAACGTGTTAAAAAGTATGCGCAACTTTTGAAAAAACTTTGATGGATTTTTAGTGCTTTGCAACACTGGTTTTTGCTGCAGTTTGATTTAAACAGCAAACTAGTCTCATTGCAACTTAAAGTTCTTTCTAATGGAATAGGTGGCTCGACATGAATGCTTCACATTCATTCCATTTTCTAAGCTCTGCTGACAGCTTGAAATATTTGGGATACTTTAACAGCAACTTTTTACTAATTAAGCGTCCCACACGCAACAACAACAACAACAAAAACGGAAAAACTGTGTGGAAAACTTCAAGTTGTTGCCTTTAAGCTGCCCGAGCAGCACACAAATAAAAAATGTGCCACCATATAAAACAGCAGAGCCAACAACAGCAACAGCAACAGAAACAGCAACAACAACAACAAACAACAACAATAAGAGCAAGGCTGGCGCCAAGTCATTACATGAGAAATTCTCAACAACATGCCAAGACACACACACACACACACATACACACATATAGAACACACACACACATACAAAGATACAGTGGCTACTTTTAAGAGCCGCAACACTTGAAAATTTTTCACAAGTACACGACGCTGACGCTGACGCTGACGTTGACGTTGACGCCAACGTCGACCGCAAAGCAAGCAGAAATAATTTTAGCTGCTGCATTTTTACAAGTTAACACACAGAAAATAAAGCAGCATAAAAACGTAGCAAACAATAAAAACAAGAATAAAACTAAAGAACATAAAGTAAAAAAAAAATACAAAAAAAAAAAAAAGAGGCAACCACATCGCGGGGCAGCCGTGTTGTGTGTTGCAGGGGCATGGATTGTGGCAGAGGGGCGTGGCAGCTATTTGGCTGCCCCCGAAAAGTGTTTTCCTTTTTCTTTGCAATGGCCATGCACGACTGCCGACGTCGACGTCGACTTTGACGTCGCCGTAGGGGCAAATGTGTCGGGCGGGAGCAGGGATGGGGGCGGGTTGCGATGGTGCACAAATTGAAGAAATTCTGGCACCTGTGCGTTGTATCTTTGTGGTCGTGTGTATCTGTATCTGTATATGTTTTTTGTATCTGTATCTGTATCTGCAGCCGTGCATCTGTATCTTTGTATCTTTTGCCGACGAGGCTAACAAATAAACTGCCAGACAAGTTATGACAGTCGACCACAGTTAACATTATTCTTAGTTAGATGCTAATTAATTTAAGAAGCACAGCCCGAAACAAACCCAGTGGCTATTCCCTGCCAAATACTATGTGGGCAGATACAAGATACACGAGTCGCGTTCCTCTTCTTATTGTTGTTATTATTGTTGTCAGAGCAACACGGGAAGCAAATGCCAGCAATATGCTTGACAGTTTTTCAATGCTTGATGCGCATAAATATGCCATGTGTCTTTTTGTGGGAGGATATCAAACGAAGCATTGACCACAATACGAAACCATTCAACAACGTTGAGGCAACTGATGTGGGAGGCACACAAAGTTGTTGTATCTAAGTAAAGCGAATATATCTTATAGCTTAGATCTGGGATGGGTCTGTGCTTTCTCAGTAAAAATATGTTAGTTAAAAGACATTGATCTAAATTAAGCAACAATTGTACATTCAGGACTGTTCTGAATTTCGAACCCTTAAAACATCAAACGTTTACATTTTGAAAAGTTATGGCTTTTTATCTGCGGCATGAAAAGTTATTGACAGATTACACAGAAAATTCAAACAAATTCTTCAATTCAATATTCTCATATATATTATTGTATTTAGAAATAAATTAGGTAATTTATTCATTGAATTGTAATCTAATTACATTTATAATATTATACTAAAGAACTGTTTTTACTCCCTGTTCCCATTAAAAATTGGAAAAAGGGAGTTATAAAGTACTGCAAATGTGTGTAACAGACAGGAGGCATTTCCGACAATAAAACTATAAACTATATATATTCTTGATCAGGATCAACAGCCGAGACGAACAAGCCATGTCCGTCTGTCTGTCCATCTGTCTGTCTGCCCGTCCGTATGAACACACAGATCTCGGAGACTTTCTGTATACCACACGCAGATCAAATTTTTTTCAAATTTCGAATGCAACCCCCGCACCCCCTCAAATCGAAAAAAAACTCCCACAGCCACAATTTTAAAGATAAAGCTTCGATTTTTGGTAACCATATTTCTTTTATCAATGTTAATCAGTTGCGTAAACTTCGTTGCGATCGGATAAATAACACCAAAGTTATGGAAGAATCAATTACCCCCGTCACAGCAGGCAGCAACAACAGTTTGACATGCACTGAACAAGTTAAGTGTGCTGCTTGTTTGCATTGTCGCTGAACTGCTTGAAATTCAAGTTGGGAGCAGGGAGTCTCGTAGTCGGGCACACTCGACTTGTTAAAACTGAAACGTTGCTGTTCTTAATTCAGCATACATATGTTGCTGACAACTTAATAGAATAATTGCTTCAAAGCTCGGGTTCGAGTTCCGTTTCGAATAGGAAAAAACGAAGCTATTCTTAAATCGTTTGGAATTCACATGTTTTTGTTTTCCAAAAACGTTTGGAATTCGGAACATGATCTTTTATCAGTTTTCTATGATTATTTAATTATTAAGAATTTTCAGAGCATCAAATAAAATGTTAGTTTGATGTTGTCATCATATAATTTTTTTTTAAACTAAAATTGTTGTGTGGCAGAGGAATACATTATTGAATTCTAATCAAAAATTTCACAAACTATTTAAAGTTTTATATATCAATTTTATAATGAATATTTTTATTTCTAATAATAAGGCCCGTTTTTGATTTAGTGTTCTTGTTTTTGAATGAAACAACTATTGTTTGAGCTATAAGTTTAATTTTAAAGATAAGTTCGAATAAGTCTTAAGACCAAAACTTTTTAAATCGAATTTTCCAGCATGCAAGACAGCTTTGAAATCAAATTTGAAATGGAAACACGCCTGAATGTGCAATCAAATCAATTGTATTACACAAATTCAAGTGTTTTACATACAAAATGCAAGTTTGAAAATCTTAAAACATAATCGCAAAGCATTTAAAGCTGATGGTGCTTCAAAAAAGAAGAGACTTCATCAGCTGAAGCATATCCTACATTGTCCAGCACACAATGGAAACATAAGAAACGCGTTAATGTTAACTTTTATCATAATGCTAATAATGTGAATCGACCACAAGGAAAAACAAAAACAAAACCAAAAATAAAAACAAAAAAGAAATATGAAATATGAAAAGTTTTCAAGATTATTATGGTAATTGCGCCCGAATGGCGCCTGAGGCAACAGCATCCTCAAGTCGAATGCGGCTGCCAACTTGTTTACACAAATTTTAATTGCTGTAATTATGATTTTTACACGAAATTAATTATGCATGCGCAGTGGCTGCATTATGGATATGGATATAGCTATGGATATAGATATAGCTATAGATATAGCTTTAGATATAGCTATAGATGAGATTGAGATGAAAATGGAGATTGAAACACGCAAACGATTTTAATAAAAACTAATTTGCTTACTAAACAATAAGCTGGCAAACCATCAAAGATATTTACGACCATGTAAGCCACATCTTTTCGAATTTTAATTGCCAAACAGAATTCAACTTAATTACCTGCCAGAGAGCAACGAGGAAATTATGAAATTACTTTGGTCTCTCTCTCGCTCTGTCTTTTACTGTCTAGCGATGTGTGAAGTTGCCAAAGATGCCAGTTTATAGATAGTCTGCGTTTTGTGCATCCCACAGATAAAAATCGTGTAAAGTGTTGGGTGTATTCAACTTCAACAACAACAGCAACAACAACCACAGCAACAACTAGAAACGGAGCAACCAAGCCGCAGCCTTACGAAACTGTTTTGAGAAAAGATCTTTCACTGGCTGATAAAAATTTTGAAATTAAATTCATTTCTAGTTTTCTAGCTTTTGTTGTAAATATTTTTATGGCCTGCCTTGCTGCTGTTGCTGCTGCTGCTGCTGCCGTTTTGTATCCATAAGATACAGCAGGTTATTTTGATTAGCCTGGCATGTTGACAGTTTGACTTTTCTTAATTTGTGTTTAATTAATGTTTAGTGTGCACACTAAATTCCACATGTGACTTGTGTGGCATAGACACATATTTTCTAAATAAATTTCTCAAATGTTTTGTGTTGATGTAAACAAAAGTGGGCTGAAAAAAGCACTGTTCAATGCAAAGATTTTTTGAAAATGATTGAATGATTTGAAGAATTTGCACGATAAAAGAAAAAACATTTGTTGCCACAACTGTTTTAATTGATAAAAAGTAAAACTGAATTGCGCTTTAACTTTACTAATTAGAAAGAAAGCATTCAGTATTTATTTATTTATTGTTTATTGATTATTTCTTTGTTTATTTATTAGCTTGATTCACTTTGCTTTTGTGGCGCAACCACAAAAGATTTCTCATAAATGCAGTTCAATTGAAAACGGAAAATTTAAATCTTTATTTCTTTTATATGTATTTACAAAGTGATTTAAATTTGATTTCATTTGAATGCATTTTGAAGACATTTAATTGAATATCATTTTAATTTTGATTGCAAAATATAATCGTTATTTAATTGAAATTGATATTTGTTTTAATTTGATTATCAAGAAATGTGACAAATTTCAATTGCAAAATTCTTTAAACTTACCTAATTTGAAAAGATTTCTTTGCTCCAAAGTTTTCAATTATTTTGTTTTGATTTGTATCCTTAGCATAGCATTGTATATAAGGTATACATATATATATATATAGTTATATATAGTTGTGTATATATCATATATGTATATAGTTAAAAAGCGTTACTCAAATTGAGGCGTATTTTTTACAAATTTCGAAAACACACGCACAACGCACATCAAAAAAATTGTTTAAATGCAAAAACTAAATGCAGTTGAAGCTGTTGCAATTTTGTATTTTTTTTTTTTTTGTAAGTTTTGTTTTGGTTTTGTTATCTTTGCACTTTTGCACTAAGCTTTTGTATCTTATAGGTTGTTTTGATATGTTTAGCACGCTGCTGAGATACTTTCTTACATGCCGACAGCTTAAAATCGGACACTTTGCTTTTGCGTTTATTTAACGGGTATTAAATTTGCCTTGCGTTCTTGGCGCCGGCTGCTGCACAGTTGCCGCATTTTGTTGTAAATATCTTAAAGATACTTTTTCGCAATAACTGCACTATCTGCACCGTATCTGTATCTTTCGCACACACAATTCACGCGTAAACTCACGTTACGCGCACACCAAAAAAAAACCGAATTTCACACGGAGTGTGTAGAGCGTTGTTGTTGCCGTCACGAGCGCTGGGATGAGACTGAAACTGGATGAGACTGGTTCCACTGTTGCAACCACCAACGTTGTGGCGTACCGAGCGCGACCGAATTGTTGCAACAACGTCGACGTCGACACTGCGTTTACCGTTTACTGTTTGCTGCTGCCGCCGCTGCTGCTGTTGCTGCCGCTGCTGCTGCTGCTGCTGCTGCTGCCTTTTCGCTTCTTGTAACGCGCCGAACGAAGGTTGACGAACGATTGAATTGAACGAACCATGTAAAGTTTCTCAGGAGCCGCATGTTGCTTGTCGCTCGGTCGCTTGTAACCGAACAACGACAACTGCTTTGTGGATGCCAACAAAAAAAAGAAGAGCGCAGCCAACGCCAACGTCAACGTCAACGTCAGAGTCGGCGTTACGAAAGAGAGCGTAGAGTTGAAATAAAGAGAGCATTCAGCGTAGGATTGCAATTCATGTTTGTGGAATGTATTTGACTAATTGGTGGACTGTTTGTGGGCAGCAATGCTTGTTTACAACTGAAATTAATAAAACAAATTAGCATCATTTTGGTCAGTTTGTTATAACTTTAATTACGTTAAACAATTTTGTATTTTAAAACAATTACAAACATTTCAAATGAAAATTCATCAGAGGATTGCAGTTTATGTTTGTGGAAAGTATAAGACTATTTGGTGGACTTTCGGGACTTGTTTGTTTCTAAAAAAAACAAAATTTAACCATATTTTGCTCTGCAATTTATTATAAGTTTAAATATGTCATAAATCTCCATTTAGTGCTCTATCGCATATTATACCCTTCTCAACTAATAATTTTGCAAAAATTAAAATAAGCGTTTTCAATGCATTGAACGTTTCAAAATTAGAATTACTTTCAATTTACCAAAGTTTATAAAATTTTCTGTCTCTTTTACATTTCATAATACATTTTTCTTTTTTATTTTGTCATAAATCTATAAAAAATTAATGATGCAAAAAATTACTTTACATACCATCACTTTTGACAGATTCAATTTATAAATTTTAGAAATACTAAGAAGTATATCTTAACACTTATTTCATATTCAAATATGTAATTTTTAAAATAACTTTCATGTCAATCATTAGCTTTTCTTAGAAAGAACGTTCGGAAAGTAGAAGTTTTTGCAAATTACAACTGTTTTGTAATTTTCAAATATAATTATTAAAAATTTAAGTTAAATTACTGCAAAATAAACCAGATACACCTGTAAAATGTAACTTCAGTAGGAACTCAACGTGTGCTCTTAACATCACTTTCATAATCTCACTCTCTTTAAAATTCACTTTCATAGTGCATCTCTCTTTAAACAGTAAGCATATAAAACACATATGCTCTTAATAACCACTAAAAGAGTATCCAATTCCATTTCGTTCCGTTGTGGTACGTTTTGGCATGCAGTTGAAACAAAACAAATGCCGCATCTAACTGTTGATTTGTATAGCTATCCAAGAGATACATTTTGGTGCGCTGTTATCAAAGATACAATTTGAAATGCGCTAAATTGCTATTTGTGAATTTTCTGTGCTCTTTATTTATATTTGTTTTTGCAAATAAAAATCAGTTTACGCAGATTAATGCACTAATCTGCCCATTTAAAATGTTGAAGTAAAAGTTGCCTTATTTAGCTGTCAGCATGTCGCGTTTGCTTGAGCTGTTATCAGCTGTCGTCTATCTGTGAACTGATGAATTCCCAATAATTGCCGAGCGCATTAATCAAGATATTCACACGCGCGCGCCACAGCGCTGCAAGATACAAGCTGCAGATACAGATACAAAGTGCGTAACGCGCCGCAACTTGTCATAATGAGGCATTATGGTTGAGCTTAGTGCTGTCGAGATTTGCCGCCAGCCAGAGGCTGAGAAATTGAGGAACAGAGCAGAGCAGAGCAGAGCAAAGAGAGCAGAGTGCGATCTCGCCATGATTTATGACGGGCCGCAGTTTGTTTGAGATACAAACTCTCAGATAGAGTCTTAGGCCACAGCCAACAGCTAGGGGCATGGGTAAGGGTAAGCGGGTAGAGGGGTAGATGGATAGATGGGTAGAGAGCTACAGATGTAGAGAGCTAGAACTATGTATGTCTAAGGGGCACTTGTTGTAGATGGTATCGGTGCGCGCTTTATGGTCGCAGTTTTGATTGATTGGTCCGCACACACTATACACATAGTTGAGAAGTCTTTCGTTTACTTTGGGCTTGGTTTCTGATATGCCCAGTTCCAAGTCAACATCAACAACACAACAGTTGATACTTTCGAATAATATTTTGACTTGGTGACATAGTTTGCAACTGCAACAGAAAGTAAGTACGTTAACTGTGTGAGTTCAAGAATAGATAGGATCAGTTAAGCTGACAATTGATTGCAGTTGTTGGCCGTTAGCCTATATTCAAATTTTTATTTCATTTCCTAAGTAAGGCATAATTGTAAATTTTAAAAAACAAAAATGAAAGGGAACTATTTGAAACGATGTTGAAAACAAAAAAGCTTAAGTTTGTACCAAATAAATGTAACCCACAAACCTAAAAACAATCAAATGTCAGTTCCGCTATTGTTCTAACTTGTTGAGTCTTAATACTCTGTTCCGAAAACAAGTTAATTAGGGTTTATGTCTAAAAATAAACTCAAATAATGCAGCATTTTTTAGAAAGATCTACCAAGACCAAAAAAATCATAAGGGTTTTACAACCAATAACTTCAAGAAAGTGTACATTTTATTATTCTAAAATATTGATACCATATCTTTGTTAAAATTATGCAAAAAGTGGATGCAATGTCGAACTTCTGTTTTTCCAGATCATAAGTGTTGAGTGTCTTTAATACAATAACAATATATTGCACAAAAATGAACAGTAAGCCATTAATAGTATATTTTAATGGATTAAAAACAAACATTTTGTTTTGTTTAAAATGATTTGTAGATCAAGCCAACTTAGCAAGTTAAATAATACTTTGTATAATTTGCCCCAATTTTATCAAAATCGAGAGACTATATCTTATAGCTGTCATAGGAACAATTGATCGAAAATTTCATTTTTATATCAAAAACTTTTCTGCACGCCGAAGATACCTTTTCTGTGTTGCTTTTACTTTACCCATTCAAAGGGTTAAAAACGAGTATGAAACAAGGAGACACAACTGTGTCACATGTTTTCCTATAAAAAAAATTCACTGAAATTTTGAAAAAAAAATATTTTAATTCCTTAATAACTAATAATTTAAATATATATATAAAAGAAGAAAAAAATAAAATAATTTATTTTTCCTTTTATAATTTATAATTTAGAAGTGTTTTCTATTTTTGAGAAATACATGCAAGAAATACACTTTCCTACACATAAGAACCAATGTTTCAGCGACATTCTAAAATCAAGAGCATGTTTATTTCCTCAGTGCATGAACAAGTTGATCATTAAGATTAAAAGAGCTACAAATTGCTTTAAAATTGTCAAACAATAACTAATAATAAAGTGAATAATTCTTATAAAATGAAGTACTTTGATAGACTCGAACTAACGCAACTTCAACGCCACATTGCGTACTGCAAACAAGTTCCGTTTGGCGAATAATTTAATATGAAAATTAAATATATATGTACAGTAACTTGAACAATTGAGAGAGAGAGAGAGAGAGAGAGCTATGCTAATCGTCGTTGACTGAGTGATAAATTTATCGAATAGTGTAAATATTCATTTATGATAACGCGCCAGTTGTCGTCGTAGTATTTTATTTATTTTTTTTTAACTATCTGTTGTCGGTTTGCCGGACCATTTGTATATTTATCCAAGGCGCTGATTGCATTTTTGTGTAAATTCTTAGCCTACCCATGCTTCATATAAGTAATAATAATCTTTCAGCTCCTTTGACTTGCCTCAACACAGTGTTTTGTTTGTATATGCTCTTGGCGAAGGCAAACAAAGCAACAACAGCGGCGCATGCGCAACAGTTTTGTTGAATGAACCAAGTGGATGGTAACCCTCTATACATCTCTATCCCTCTGTCTGTCCCTACACACTACTCAACTATTATACCCTATACGGCTGTCTGTTGCCGTCTGGCTTGTCATTCATTTTGAGCGCGTTTGTTTGGTTTTCTGGCAAGCAGCAGTTGGCTCATGGTTTGTTTGCATAAATGATAAATTGCTAATTGATAAATTTGTTATTGGATTCATTTTGTTTGTCATAGTTGCAGACATTTGCCATTTCCTGAACCTACAACAGTTGCAGCAACTTGGTTAGTTTCTTATTTTTCCTATGTACATACATACATAAATATATATTTTACTTAAGTATCTATCCTATCTTTTCTAAACATGTCTTCTCAAACCTGCTACACTTTAAGTAAGTATCTTTAGGTCTTTTCTCTACTTGACTCATAAATTCACTTTAACGCGTGCCAGTCTCAAAGTTTGCGACCGCACTTTAGAAACTTGCTACTAGCTTCCTGCCCTACCATAACACCCTCTCCTCTTGCCTTTCCGCTTACATCAAATCAATTGCCGGCCCAGTCCGACTCCGGCTTCAACATCAACATCGCCATCGCCATCGCCATCGACTCCTCAAAATGCAACTCACGTACGCGTATATCAATTGTTGCTGCCAGCTCTCTAGGCAAATGATGGGCAAACTTGGGCTGACTGTCTGTCTGTATGTCTGTCTGTCTGTGTGACTGACTGACTGACTGACTGAGCGATTGACGGGTTGACTGCTACGCGGTTTCGCTGTCCATGTGTCTCTCTGTCTATATATAATATTGATTCTTTATGCATATCTGTGCTTATCTGTCTGCTCAGTCTGCTCAGCCTGTTTGCTGTTTTACTGCTAAACTTGCTTTGTTGCCTTTATCTGTGCTTAAATCTATCAGACTCTTTATAAATTACAAATATTTAGTACTATATATATATAAAAAAAAAGAACTTGCTTAATCGCTAAATCTTGCTGCAGATGAAACCTAATCTAATAGAGTAGCTTTAAGTGACTTGTGCTACAATTAGCGTGTAGACCATAAAACCTATCAGCTGGCCATAGAAAACAGTTTGTAAGCTGATGAAGTGATTTGTAAATGCAACATTTTGCACATCAATGGCAAGCACACAGACACACCAACACAGACACAGAGTGCTACTGCATATGAATCCTGATATTTTCCGATTTTTCACTGATACGAGTATTTCAGCGTTTTGTTTCAGCTACTAATCCCTCAAGCGTATCGACAGCAAGCTGCAAAATGTTCCAAATGT
Organism: Hirtodrosophila cameraria; assembly: GCA_949708635.1. Lineage (NCBI taxonomy): Eukaryota > Metazoa > Arthropoda > Insecta > Diptera > Drosophilidae > Hirtodrosophila > Hirtodrosophila cameraria. The sequence continues at coordinate 54,380,961 of OX453090.1, forward strand.
TGCAGCAAGTAAGTCAAAATTGTGTGTGTGTTCGTTTTATGTTTGTTGGGTTCGGATGCAACTAGAAGCTAGTTAGAAGAGAAGGCGAAAGGCAATATGCTGCTAAGCTTTGCTGCTTTGGCTTGGTCTAACGAAGCCCGTTGATGTGTTAATTGACCAAAATTTCGTACACACTCGCTGCCAAGCAGACACAGATATACACATACACACACACACACACACGCACACACACACACACACACACACACACACACACACACACACACACACACACACACACACACACACACACACACACACACACACACACACACACACACACACACACACACACACACACACACACACACACACACACTCACACACACAGAGATAGATAGATAGATAGATAGACATATACAAACGCTGTTTTAGTATCAGAGTCTGCCTTCTGTGCGTTGTAACTGAATCCTGAAACTGTAGTTTTGTAGCTCGGTTCGCTTGTCGATATTAAATCCCAGCAAAACTTAATTAGAAATTCCGTTTATGGCTTTTGGGGGCATTACACGTAACGCGTTACCAATTATCGACTCGAGAACTGTTGCATATCTGCCCCGTCTGCTGCCTCTGCCCCCGAAGGCTCTGTGGAGCGTTAACCTGCAACACGCCAATTAAAAATGCCTTTTGATGATGACATGCGCACAGCACTATGCACACGCATACACAGACATATACACAACACACACGCACACAAACTCTCACACAGCATCGAAAAAGTAGTATAAAAAAAAGAATGTAGAGTCAGAGTAGCTACAACATTTACCTGGCCTTAACGGCTGGCTAACGGGTAAACTGACTAACGGGAAATGGTCTAACGGAACCGCCGCACGACTGCACGTAGCTGCAGCGGAAATGCGTTTGCAAAATGGCGCCGACGTGCGTGCTAATGAACGCACAGCCTTCAGTGCAACACGGACGCTGGCCGGCCAAATAAAATGGTGGAGCAACAACAACAACAACAACCCAACCAACCCACCCACCCACCCAGCCCCACCCAACCCTCATCCAAATGCCACCTACCTTGATCCGTTCATAGGCACGACATCAATGTTAATTCGCCAAAGCAGCTTGTTGTTGTTCTTGGCCCTCTTTCTATTGAAAAATCACAGGCCTGAAATTGAACACATTTTGTCCATTTTGTGGTTTTGTGCAGCAGCAGCAACAGCAGCAGCAGCCATAACATTTGGGCTTTTGGATCAACCGATGGCTTTGTTTAGTATGCAAGGCAACAAAATGTTAACGTCAATGTAAAACGCAAACGCATTGCTAAATTTACCAGCGAAACTGGACGGTTGCAGAGTGCGGAAGAGGTACGGGTGCGGGAGCTGGTGCGGGAGCTGGTGCGGGAGCGGGTGCGGGAGCTGCACAATAATCACAGTCAACTGTCAAAACTTCAGATGCATGAGCAGCATGGTGAACAGCAGCAGCGGAGTCAGCAACACATAGGAGTACAGCCTCAAGCAGGTGGAAGCCCGCCACATTTTGGGGCAAGAACAAATGCGTGATAAGTTTAAGCCCCAAGCTAAATCATTAAAAAAAAGATTAAAAGCTCAGCTAAATAAGCATTTAAAACAAAAAACAACAGGGTCCGTAAGTGTAATGAGTATTTTGAATAAAAATTACTTTTAATAGTTATTTACTGATTTTTATTATTAAAATCAAATTTAAAAACAATTTTTGGTTTTTATTATAAAAATCATTTCCAAAATCAAACTTGATTTTTATATTAGAATCACCGACAAAATGACATTTTTTGTTTGCTGCACGAGATTTGATGGTAGAGTTTGGTAGATAGAATAACCACAAGTAAAACTTCATTCATCGTTTTCAAAAACTAAGTGCAGTTTTTGAAATAAAAAAACTTTATTTTTGTCAGATCAATCAAGGAAGTAATAAGTAGTCCTTGTGCTAAATTTGGTTAGTCTGGCTGTTAAACTGTGGAAGATATATGGTTTTGAGGTTTTTGGGGGAAGGGGTGGGGGTTGGGGGAGAAATCTTGACACTTTGTCTGACTATGGTTTATAACAACATGTATACCAAGTTTGGTTACTCTAGCTTCATAATTGTGACAGACAGACAGACAGACAGACAGACAGACGGACAGACTTTATTCTTTATTCTTTGTTTTAAATTTTTAGAAGAAAAATAATGTCAATGAAGTAAAGCATAGATTTCACAAAAAACCTCTGGTAATATATATACAAAAAAACAAAGATTTTCTTATAATACACAAGGCATTTTAATTGACTAATTAAAAGGTTAAGAATTTCCTTATTGCGGTTGAACTTGCGAATAATTGAAATGTAATTCAATTCGTAAAATCATAGCAAAAGTGAAAATGTTTATAATTGAGGGAATATCACTTTCACAATATCTTGCCAAAAGTGCAAACAAGACAAGCCTGAATATAATCTTTTGTTTTTCCTGTGCTGCCAATTTCCAATTGGATTGCTTTATGGCTCATCTAAGAGTAGTTGCAATTTAATATTTACATTTCCTAAGCATTTATCATTATTTGTATGTTACTATGAGCACAATTATAGATACAACGCATGTTGAGTAGAGTTGAGACCTACTCTGAGACTTTAACTACAATAGTATCATGACTTCCGTTGAGTTATATTCAGTGTGTTTGAAGGCGTGTGCCGACCATTTAGGTGAATGACGCTGACGTTCGGCATCGCCTTAAAAGCAACAATTTCCAAATTTGAATATTATTACAGTAAAACTTGTAATGTAACGACTTGGCCGACACCTCAGTGCAACAACGTCGCTCCAAATGGTTCCCAGCTGTCGTAAAAAGCTAAGGAAGCAGCTTGTTCAGCAGCTGATGGGCTGATACTCGTAGTGTGTAATACAACTCATGCTTCTGCCTCGATTACATTAATGTTTATTTTTGCAATTAAATATAAAAATATCGTAAAACTGGCTAACAATTTTAACGACTTGGCAAGTTGCTTTTAACCCTTCGATAGGTGTCAGAAATGTGCGTTGCAAATGCCTAATTAGAAATTCATAAAAAAAAGCGCGTCTGAAACGAGAACGTGACGCTGTAAAAATCACATAAAATTATTGAAAAATCCCCAAAGCTGACAGCAACAATTTCATGTTTCATGTTTTATTTTTATATATTTATGTTATTGTTATTTTATATATGCATTTTTGCTACGACTATTCTAAAGTTAAGGCATGGCTTCTATTGCACAGTGGGCCATAAATTTAATACACAAATTGTCACTGCACGTTTCGATAATAACAGAAAACAGAAAACAGAAAACACAAAACAGAAAACTGAATAAAATGCTACGCAGGATGTCGAAATGGCAATGGAATCGATGACGACGTGGCGATGGCTTCAAGTGGCCAACGAAACTGGGGAGTCGAAAGAGAATCGCCTTTTAGTTAATTTTGTTTTGTTTATATTGAAAGAATGTCTTTCAATAAACAACAACAAAAACAACAACAATAACAAAAGCAATGCTAGCACAAATTGTTTTCATTTGCTGTTATTTTTGTATAATTTTCCAATTGAAGTCACTTTGTTTATGAGATGTGCGTTTTGGTAGAGTTCTCTGTGTTCTTGTTGTTCTTTTTGAATACCGCGTGAGGTCAGTTTCTATGAATTGTCAAATAGACGTTGGGAGGCCTACTGAAAAATAGGAATAGGAAGTTGCCAGCCAAAATTGTTTGGGTTATCAGCAAATAAAACAAAAAATTTCGATTGAGTTTTCAAATAAACAAAACGCCTGCGCAGCCAACTTGGCATCTTTTTGAAATCACATTTGTAACTAAATTAATGAGTTTGAAAAATTGTTAGTGTCTTATTGTAATCAAAGAAGATTCAAATATTTAAATAACAAATATTTTGTCCGGCCTTTGACTACAAATAGTCAGTCGAAGATAAGAATTGATGCTGAACAGTTGACTTTAATTCTCCATAAAATAAAAACGTAACAATACGTCTATATATGTATATAAAAATAGAGCCAGAATTTTTGTGAGGCAACATCCCGTGAGAATGGCTGGGCCGATTTGGTTCAGTTGTTCGTAATTGCCAGGATTTAGAGAAAATAAAATTTTAGAAAAACTTTCTGGAAAATTCGCTAGCTCCTCAACAGGTGTACTCACTGTTAACGTATCCAGCTCTGTTTACGATCTGAGGCGATACTCACGGGACGCGTTTACGCGTTGAACAATGTGATCCAAGCGACGATCATCAAGGAAAAATACAAAGGAGAAGAAGTACTTATCCCTCGAATTTCGATTAATCCAGCAGATCTTCCATTCCAATTCAAGCGGATTTAGTTCCCAGTATGATTGGCTTTCCTGATATTGTTTTACTCTTTTTACTCCCTGTTCCCATTAAAAATGGGAAAAAGAGAGTTATAAAGTACTGCAAAAGTGTGTAACAGATAGAAGGAGGAATTTCCGACTATATAAACTATATATATTCTTGATCAGGATCAACAGCCGAGACGAACTAGCCATGTCCGTCTGTCTGTCCGCCTGTCCGTCTGTCTGTATGAACGCGTCGATCTCAGAGACTATAAGAGCTAGAGACACCAAACTTGGCATGCAGGTTCCTGTATACCATACGCAGATCAAGTTTATTTCAAATTTCGGATGCACCCCCCCGCACCCCCGCAAATCGCAAAAGACTCCCACAGCCACAATTTTAAAGATAAAGCTTTAATTTTTGGTACACATGTATGTTCAATCAATGTCTTTTGGATGTGTAAATTTCAACACGATCGAATAAATAGCACCAAAGTTATAGAATAATCTATTACGCCCATCTCAGTTGGCAGCAACAACAGTTTGACAAGCAGTTTACGAGTAAAGTGCACTGCTTGCTTGTGTTGCCGCTGAACTGCTTGAAATGCAAGTTAGGAGCAGGGAGTCTCGTAGTTGGGCACACTCGACTAGAATATTCTTACTTGTTTGGCTTATGATAGGGAAAAAGTTCACAAAATTTCAGAAAGCTATCTACGCTTTGATACAAATAAACAAACTGACTTTTCATTCGATTTTGAGAAGCCCACATATAATACAAAATGCTCATTACATTTGAACGATTTGTCGCATTGAAACGAACGACATATCATTCGACGATTATTTTAAATTACAATAATTTTGCATTTGAAAATGTTACCGAAAGACAACACCCAAAGGCACCATTAGCTCCAATCCTTAAAACTTTGTTTTACCTACCTGCATCCCTATATCTTATGAGCCATGTCAGCTACTAAGAGTCTTAGTATGCACTTTTTTTAGTTAAAGTAATAACATTCGATTGATATATTTAAAATATACATGTATAAAGACTATGCTAGCAAATCTTCCATTCTTCCTGTATATATTGCTTGTCGCCTTTCGCTCTTTTTGTGGTGTTTCGTCACTAGCGTGAACTGCCGTCCACAGTGGTTTTAAATTTCGCACGCACAGTATTCTGTTCACGAAACTTGCTTTCTTCTGATGAAATATTAATTTGATATGTTTCATTTTATTTTACTTAATATATGTACTATGCCATTGTTGTATAGAACATGAGTGAGTTGCTTATTAGAACTCGATTGTATTATATACATTTTAGAATAAGATACTTAATTTAATATTGTAAATATACAAATATTCCGAAAATATACGAAATAAAGGCAGACATTTTTTCAGTATTTCCTGATGCATTAAACGTTTTAAAAAGTTTTTTTTTTTTTAAATATCAGATCTTACAGATTAATCGAAAAATGAAATCGTTACCTAAAAACGAACATTATAATCCCGTGTAACTTCATGAAAGCATTACATATGTCATTTAATTATTATGATATATCTGTACTTTATCCATTCAATTTCATTACTCCACTTCTAATCTGATTAATACTATAATTCTTGTGACAAAGATCGAAAACTGAATGTTCCAATAACCAGTTAATTAATTAACTAGCTCCCATCACGGATAACCACAGTGTAGTATGGTGGGGCCAGAGACCGTGTCCCCGTTTTCAAAAAAGGGGCGACGCCTAAAAGTCGACATTAAAAATTTAACAGCTAGTCAGGCATTGAATCGAGGTAAGCAGAGAATCCGAATAGCACGAAACAACAATGCAACCACAAAACATAATATGTAATATGTAAATGCATTGTGTGGCCAGTTTCTCTGTGTAAACTAAACAAATTACAAACTCATTTTCAGACTCTACAATACAACAACAACAACAAAAACAACAAAGATTGTATTAATGTTGCGTGCTTGACTAGGAGATATCATACAACATTTTGAAATGCAGCTTATTGATTCTTCTTGTGAAATATATTCTTAAAAAGCTCATTCGAAATAGTATTATCATAATTTAGATTAGAGTAGATCTATGGCTTAGATCTATTGTACTCCCTTTTGAGCCTAAAGCTCACCCATCATCCCAATTTCTTTCCCAATTTGCATTGGGCTTAGGGTTTCTATACCTAGAATCCAACTTCTTGTTCTAGCGAGTGATGGACCTTCTGCCAGCACATGAGTTGAGGGTTTCTTCTCAATGTTGCAGAATCGACTTTTGACTTTTCCGCCAATAGTGTCCTGTCAGATGTGCAGAGCGTAGCCTGGTCGAGTAACTTAATAACTTGTTTGCTTAACTTAATAATACCCAACTGCATATATAATGTGTACAGGGTATAAAAAACAGAATAACGAAATGAAAATCCGACCCGTAAAAGAGACCAAGGCGACCGCGTCAACACGCCATCAACCGCAATAACAACAATCCAAAAATATAAAAAAAAAAAACGTTAACAACAACAGTAGGTATGGCAAATGCCACGCCTTCTTGCAGCTCCTCCCGCAGAGTTGAACTTCATTTATTACATTCCATTTATGCAATTGCGCCAAAATCCATGTTTGCGGTTAATGGAAAAATTATTTATTTAAATAAATTTATTCGACACGAGCAGAGTGCAAAAACGCGACGGAGCGAGACAACAATGCTCGTGTACATTCTTTATATATATATATGTATATGTATATATATGTATATGTATATATATGTGTATGTGTATGTGTTTGTGTGTATTTGTGCTCAAATTGTTGCTGACATCAGCGCCCACTAACTGTGGGCGCTTCAGTGTACCGGATAAGCGCCACCCACCGAAGGTCCCCCCTGTGGTTTGTTTGTGCACCGCTTTAGTTTATCCACGGTTGCACTTTATACTCCAGTTTAGTCGTCCAATTTGTTTTTATAATACCCTGTTACCATTAAATGAACACAAGTTGGGTACATTGCCTTTAACACTGTTTTGATGGCAACGAGATGCCATCAAAATAGATTCAAAGCAAAGCATATACATACGTGTAGACGTGTTTAGCTATGCCAAAGGTGATTTTATCAGTTAACAGATCTTTGAGACACGTTTTCACAGAGAAACAGCATAGAGAAAACTAGATGCCAGGAAGTGAAATAAGTGGAATACTCGCATATCTTCGAACACAATCCATGTTCAATAACCTTTTTTAAATTTTCAATTTATATTTTGATTGTTTTAAAAAAAATGTTGGCAGGGAATGGTTAGCTTTGATAGCTGTTTTATTTTCTATGGCAACGATTTGTTCGGCTCTGTGCAAGGCATTTTTCTACCTAGGACCACTTTCTCAACTTCACATTAACATCTCTACCGATTACAGCTGCAAAACTATCGATGTATCGCATTTAAGTCTCTTTTTGCCACTATCGACAATAGTTTTTCACTATCGATACTATCTTATCTTAATTTTGCCATAAGTTCTTTTATCGAAGCGTCTCAAATTGGTAATTTGCCATTTTATGAAATAGTCACAAAAAATTGTTTTTTTTCTCAACCTAAATTTAAAATTGTTTATCTCATTATTTTTCAAAGCATTTAAACATTTTAGAATACATTTTTTAATAGACACTATAACTTTTTTAGATATTACTTGAAATAATTGAATTTGTTTATAAAATTGAGCCAAAGTATCGAAACTGTCGAATGGTGCCACTATCGATAGTTTTGCCGATCTACTAAGGATACATTTTTTGTTATAGTTTATATTGCTTATCGCACATGGCATGCAAATATATATGAGCTACAGAACCAAAACCAACAACAATTTTCAGAGGAACAATGGAGTTTTTAAACTTTGTGTATGTTTGAAACAAATTGCTTCTTAAAAAAACTATTACCAGTAAATATCTTATCAGCATTTTCTATCTTAAAACATTCTCATTTCTGTTACCTGCCTGTTTCATCGAAATCTATATATTTTTTTTTTGTTTTTTTTTTTTTTATTATTCAACAACTTTTTGCTAATTGCAAAACTTTTGAACATTTTTGTGCTGTGCATAATTTGTCCACAATCTTCTTTTGGCCATTTAATCATTTCATCAAACCAGGCAACCATACAAAACAGCAACAAAACAGGACACAGGTCGCTACAAAAAAAAAAGAAAAAGAAAATGAAGAAAGAAAATGGCGGTTGGGCAAAAAGCGTAGCATAATTTTGCGTGCATTAATAACAAAATGAAGTGAAATTAATTTGACAGCGTTGGCAGAAAAGGCGACTTAAAACATAATGAAAACATATTATTTGACGTTAATTTTCGGCAGCGACAAGCATATTAAAATTATGAATAAGTAAATGCTAAAGATGATGACAATAATCATTAGCATATGGAGCCCACTGCACCCCTGGCATCCCCTAACGCCTATGCCAACGCGGGGACTCATTACAAATTCCCACAGTTAAATGCGACGACTGAAAGCGAAAGTTTGTGGGCAACAGCTGCTCTTCTTATAGCAACTGCCACGCCCACTGGCTGCGCCTATCAACCTCAGCTGACCCATTAGAGCAACGACGATGGCAAATGAAGAGCTTAGTTATAATTAAATTCTTGTCGCTGAGTAAAAACTGCTCGCAGATTTATTAGAAAACATTGCCGCTGTCTGGGAGACTCCGACAATGTTCCCCAGACGCATACACCCCTCCCCTACTTCGCTCCCACCACCCCCTGCGGCTTTTCAGTCGTTGTCATTGTCGACGCCTCTTTGTCAATGTCAATTGTTGTGTTTGGCATCGTTATTCTTCATATGCAGCCACGTTGTTGTTGTTGTTGTTCTTATTGTTGTACAACTGCGTTTTAATGAATTTGTTTTGCCGTTTCTTACAAATATTTTCATTTTGAAACGTTTTCTTCTTGCAAATTATAAAAAGTTGCCAGTTCGTTGACCAGTTTGTTGCTGCTCTGCTCTGCTCTGCTCTTTGCTCAACTGTCAAATTGATGGAACTGCGTGGGAAAACAACTAAAATGATGACCGAAGCGAACTCAAGTTATTCACCATCAAGGAGGTCACTTCAGCAGATCTCAAACAGTGAAAGATAATAATGACTTAATCATGTTTATGGTAAACATGTAATGCAGGATGAGAAATTTTTCAAAATCGAAATGTAATATCAAAAATAACTCAATGAGTATCGACTTTATTATTTAGATAAGTCAACCAAAACTGTACAAAATACTATTATGACTATGATTATAATCATCCTTGATTAAAAACTAAACTGACTTGAAAACTAAATCTTCAATAAACTATATTAAAGTATGTTCATTGTGTAATAATTCAATTTTCTTAGTCTGGTTAACTTCTATAAGTATCGTTCGAATTTTAATTAAATTAAACAATTTAATTTCTAAGCTCAAATATTCATGTATGCTTCTATTCATGCTACAAATACATTTTGGCAAGGCTGACCACAACTACATTTTACTGACACACAGCACTATCCGTTGAGAATAATATAGAAAAAGAGATTGGATCATAGCTTGAAATCGTTGGGAAATCACATTTTGACATTTTGCACTGCTTCAGTGAACTAGAAACAATTCGCCCCAATTCAAATTAGTCAAATATTAGAAACTTGCGTTCTAGTCGCATGTATACGACTTTTCGCAATGCAATCTCATGCAAAATAAAAAAAAGAAAGAAACTCAGCCAACCGCAAAGCAACAAAAAATGTGAGGCAACTTTTGCATGCCACATGGAACTGCGAACTGGTTGGAAGGTATATGGTGTATGGTGTATGGTGTATAGTGTTGTAAGGGACAAAGGGAGCAGATAGACAGTTAGACAGACAGACAGTTGCAACTGTCAAAAATGCAGGTCCAACTCTTGGATTGCATTGACATACAAGTATTCATGTACTAGTCGGTTGTTGGCATTTACATTTGACATTTGCATAGCTCACTATGCATTTTTATTGGTTAACCTGGCCCAGGAATACACCCTAGTACCTACTCTCTACACTCTACTCCCTACAACTGAGCTGAATCATATAAAAAATTCCATTTAACAGCTTCAATTCTATAGCCACATGCAGCAGGGGCTGCAGCCAAGAGATTGCTACACAAATGTCAGTCAAATGTTTGCCACTTGCCCGCAGAGTTGGGCGTGCCAGCTTGGTCAGCTGTAATCTGTGATGTAGTCATCAACCACAGTCCAAGTCAGAGTTAGAGACAGAGTCATAGTCATAGTCATAGTCAGAGTCAGATTCAGAGTCAGAGTCAAAATAGGATTAGGAGTCCGGATGTCATTCAGCATTTCGAATTAAATTAGTTTTGATTTGCAAGCTGTAGCGGTGCAAAAGTGTTGCATACTTTGTAGTGGGGCTTCAGCTTACTTTGCGGGTTTGCCACTTAGCATTGTAAATGAGAAAGGGTTTCAAAGGAGTTGGGGGAGTTGCGCAGGGGTGATAGGGGGGGGGGGGGAGAGGGGCTGGCATGTTGCCTAATGATGCTGCCACTTGACTGCCCGCTGAGTGAAAGCAGCTCACACTTAACAAATGTCAAGTTGAAAATAAAACTGGCCACCATTTCACTGTTACCAGAACCACTTTTCGACATGACTCGACTCGACTCGACTCGACCCGACCCGTTTCTGTTTGGCGGCCATTTGGCATGAGGCCCGCACACAAATACAGACATTTATCCATAAATATTTAAACCGAATGCGTTTTCATTCCGCACAACGGTGCAGACATTGCCAAATAAAACAAACTGCCAATGAAAATTTGCGCTCATATGTGTGCAGTTTGTATGTGTGTGTTTGAAAAAGTGAAACAAAGCGACTGCCGCCAGTCGCCATTTTGTCGGCACACGTTGCGTATGAATAATTTATTTAATGAACTTGTAGCGAGCAGCCATAGCGCAGCACACGAATCCGAATACAAATACAAATACGAATACGAATACGAATGCGAATACGATTGCGAATACGAATACGAATGCGAGTACAAATACAAAAGTATCTACAACTTTGTTCGTTGCGAGTATCTTTGCGAACGCTTCTGCTGCAGACATGTTATAAAGTACTTTTGTTTTTCTTTTGTTTTGGACGATTTGTTGCCGTCGAGCGTTTACGTTACGTTCCGATAGTTTTTTTTTTTTCACTTTATTTCGTTTCTTTCTGACAGTCAAAACTACGAGTTTCTGCATTTTCATAGGCGAGGGTTGTTTTTGCAGTTGTTGAAATTTGTATTTAAAAAAATATATTTGTATGTCATTTGAATACCCTTGCAGAATACCCTTAGGATATTATTCTTTTGTGATGAGATGTGTATTCTTGAACAGCATCAACGACCGAGTCGTACCAGCCACGTTCGTCAGCAATACAAACTTTGTTCATACAATACAAATGTCGAACCTCTCTCTCGAATAAAAAATACTTTTAATTAATTAGTAGTAATAATGTTATTAATATATTAATATATTTAATAACAATAATATAATAATAAGTTAATCAAAATTCACTCAAAATCAAGATTATTATATATAATTCAAATTAATAATTAAATTGTCACATAATTTAAATAATTCTACATTTTTGGATAGGATGAAAATCCATTTGGTTTCCGCAAGGCTAAAGACCATTCGCATGTGAGTTCTAATGTGAGTTCATTTAAAAATGAATCGTCCATTTATAGCTTAATTGAAAAAGTGTTTCCTTTCTTTTCTTTTGATCTTTTAAAAATATACATATTTTTTTTCACAGATATAATTTTGTACAATTTTTGGCTGCTGTTAAATGGAATAGAATAGTTTTAATCAACTATAGAAGGCCTAGTTTTAATTATTATTTTTATATTTATGAGAATAAGTTCCTCTTTCTGCCATATAAACAAACCAAGCGTACCTCGTCCATACTCAATCCAAGCTTTGAACCTAGCGTTGTGTTTTTCTTATCCCAGTAATTCAAATTATTTATTTATAGTTCATTTGCGAGTTTGGCATTCGAAGCTGTTATGTGTCTCGTGGACTCTTCCACTGTCGACCTGTGTGTTGATTTGGTTTGCAATTTATGTATGCGACTAAGTACAACGACAAATTGACTTTGGACGAGGGTCAAGCAGTCAATTTGCTGCCACCTTGCTCGGCTAACAGCTTGACAGACAGTTCGCATCTTTCAATTAGCACGGCCATTTAGAAGGTAACTGAGCATTAAACAATACGCAAAGGCAAGTTTAGTTTCTAACAAGTTGCACTTGACTTGCTGGCCAGAACAGGAGTAGAAAAGAGAGGACAGGAAAGGCTGGGCATTAAAGTTGCAACGTCCGAGACTTTTGATGGCCCCAACTTACTGGCTGGCTAACGAGGACAATTATGCAAGCAACCGCAGCCCAGGGAGCCAAGAAAGACAGCTCAAAGCAATCCACTTAATTTGAAATTTTTCAAATCCTCTTAAGCAAATCCTATTGACCGCAGTAAAACACACAAAACCGCAGTCTGCAGTAGTTGTTGCTGTTGTTGCTGTTGTTGTTATTGTTGCTGAGCTGGCAATTTGCACCCGTGGTTGCAATGACAATTCAGAAGGATATAATAGGCTATAGGAAAGCACTGTGCAGCTGCCACTTGATATGACAGCTGTAGATACTTTTGTATCTACTTGCAAACAACATGTTGTCACATTTAAATATGCTTCACAAATTGCTCAAGCACACACGGCAGCCATTAGATATTCCTCTGACATCACTTGTCTATGGCATTTGCTTATTTGTTTTCCAGCTTGGCCCTGTCAAATGTATCTGCAGCTGCAGCACTTCATTATCATCAATTTTATAGCATTCTAAATATCTGTATTTGTATCTGTATCTAAAGCTGTATCTGTATCTGCTGTATCTGTTTCCATACTCGTGCTCCTGCTCATGTACGCTCCTGCCAATGACAGCCTCAAGTGTCCGGCAATATTTTGGCATATTAAATTTCATTTTCATTTTCAATGTGCAGCATCTATTCACATAAAAGTCAAGTTTCGTCTTTTGTCTGCTCATAACGAATGATACTCCAAGGACAATTAATCAAGTGTGCACAGAGAGGTCTTAGCTTGTTTTCCATAACTCGCTCAAGCAGGCACTTTTAATCAAAAGCAGCTTGTGAAAATATTGCAACAAAGTTACCTCAATATTTATATTTATGTGTAGTAAATCAGTTATTTTGTAAGGATTTGGGTGACTGAAATATTGATTAATCGAGTTAATTAAATAAATGATAAATTCTGAAAAGCGTATTTTCAAATAAGTGTTCAATAGAATAAACATAAGCATGATCCATTCTGTTTGTGGATTTTGATTTCTGTTTATAAGAATTAAATTAAACTCGAATTTCACAATAATTTGATCGAATCTCTGGCCAACTATTTTGCGATTCGACACACTTTAAATAACTTCGAGATATTTCTTGATCTTCATTCAAGTTTTTTTTCGTTTTTCTGATATATTTTCGATAAGTTTCGTGACTGTTTTTGAAAGCGATTTACATTGTTCAGATCTCTTTTGTATTTAAGTGCTCCACTTTGGCATTGCCATAAATTGCGAATACCTTTTATTGTTTTTCTGACTTTCTCGGAAATTGAAGACTGTTTGCGTGCACAGATGACTCAGAGTTGTGCCCAAGGATCAGCTGAAGATTGAAAGTATATTTTCCAGACTGTTTTTTTTTTTTTTTTTGTTTTGAGTTCATTCACCGCACAGAAGTCCCAATCCACATACATCATCAATTGATGCACTGTCCGTAATATTTTCACATGCAGCTCACAGCAACAAATCATTAAAAATGCATTTTCAATTTCGTCGCAAGTAAAACAGCAACAAAAAAAAAAAAAAACGAAAAAAAATACAAAACAAAGGAACAGCTCGAAACAAACTCGTTTCGGTTGTAATTTTTGTTGTCGTTGTCGTCGGTGACGTTTTGTCTTTTGTTGCAAATAAAAAGTTGCAACAACTTTCCACCATTTTGGACTCAGACTGTCAACTGCACTCCTCACAGCTGCAGTCACGACCACGTTGCACTTTGCACTCTCCACTCTTTGCTCCCTGTTCCCTGCCTCCTACTCCCTGCTGTCTGTCCCCATCAAGTGTCAAACTGAAACTGCTGGGAACCGAGCGCTGCACTTGGGCTTTGATGCTGAAGAATACAGTATATGATGGGAGTTCATTGCAGTTAATTTTATTGCAGGACAGTTGATTAAAATCCAGATAATATTAGGGGAAAACTAAACATTTCATTATATGTAAATAGTACTACTACAGACCTACGGAGGTAGCCAAGTTGCTCATTGAACTTTTTTTCATATTCATTGTTGTTTCGAAAACAGAAGTTCGAAAAAATGATATCTCTCGAACATTCGAAACACCTACGGATTTCTAGAGAGGTTTTCGACCCAACCGAAACTAAAATCTCTAGAGTTTTCCTTAACACCCCCGAATAATTTTGTCAGTGGTATTTAGACGAGAGATTTTTACGTGAAATAAACTTGTGTGCAAAATTTCTTTATTTTTTTTAATTTCGTTTAAACAATTCGTGCAACTTTGACCCATTGAAAGATATTCATTTAAGTGCTCTCATACTTTGGTTGAGATATCGTGAACAATTAAACCAATTTGTCAATTCAATGTTCCAATGGCAGTTACATTTATAAATGATGCCACAGTTTTTACATGCATTTTCCATACATACAAAATTAGCCTAATACTTATCTATAATGTTACTATTGTCTATAGTACCAAAAATAATAATAATTAACTTTACCGATGTACATACTAGAGGTGGCAAAACACCGATCTCAACACCGATTGTATTGATAGTTTTAAATTCTCGATGTATCGATGTATATATACCAAGTTTGGTTGCTCTAGCTTCAAAATGTGGAAAATACCTGCGTTCATACAGACGGATGGACAGACAGACATTTCACAAGCCCAATATACTCTTTTTTCTTTTTTTTTCAATAAAATTAAAAAAAAAGAGTATAAACAAGTAAGAATACTCTAGTCGAGTGTGCCCGACTACGAGACTCCCTGCTCCCAACTTGCATTTCAAGCAGTTCAGTGGCAACACAAGCAAGCAGCGTACTCAACTTGCTCAGTGCATGTCAAACTGTTGTTTCTGCCTGCTGAGACAGGGGAAATAAGTTCTATTTGTGCTATTTATCCGATCGTGTTGAAATTTACACATCCTAAAGACATTGATTAAACATACATGTGTACCAAAACTTAAAGCTTTATCTTTAACATTGTGGCTGTGGGAGTCTTTTGCGATTTGCGGGGGTTCGGGAGGGTGCACCCGAAATTTGAAATAAACTTGATCTGCGTATGGTATACAGGAACCTGCATGCCAAGTTTGGTGTCTCTAGCTCTTATAGTTTCTGAGATCGACGCGTTCATACAGACAGACGGACAGACGGACAGACAGACGGACATGGCTAGCTCGTCTCGGCTGTTGATCCTGATCAAGAATATATGGTTTATATGGTCGGAAATGCTTCCTTCTGTCTGTTACACACATTTGCAGTACTTTATAACTAACTTTTTCCCATTTTTAATGGGAACAGGGAGTAAAAAACTACAACTTCATATCCTCCACTTTTGGAGCTCATGGCCATAATCGCTATGGCTCAATAATAAAATGTTAGCTTTTAATTTTAATTATAAGTTAGCAAATAAATAATTAAATAAATAAAATGAATAGCTGGATGATGATCCCATCAGGTCGTTTTCGATATATGTACTGCCTGAAGAAATACTTCTAGTTTGATTCCGTTAGTTTTAAGATTCAAAGCATCGAAACAGACAGACAGATATGAAAAAATAAAATGAACTGTTAATACTGATCAAGAAAATATATATATCAATCTTAAAATGCTTGAAACATTCCGTATATCAATACACATATGTACAAATCTATGCAATGATAGTAAAACTGATTAAAACTTATCTAAGAGTTAAGAGTCATTTCTTTGCAACCTAGAAATTTGTATACATCAGCTTGAACCTCATATGCAATTGAAGTTTGTTTTTAAGATACTTCCCACCACATAAGTTTTATCAAAATAATACCAGCAGCTCTCTTTAGCACTCAACAGATTCACATCAGATTGAAGTCCGTCTGTCCAGCTGTCTGTCCAATTATGCCTCGGGACAAAGGAGTGGCAGCTTCTCACACAGCGAAACACTGGGGCAACAGTGGAGCCCCAAACAGAGGCCTTCTTCGTCTTGAGCTTGGTCTTGATTTGGAAGTTGGAAGTTGAATTCATGTTTTGTCCTTTTGCTCAAAGTAAACATTCGCACGTTTTGCGTTAAATTATTTTTGGTTTTTTTGTTGTACGTTAAGTGCTGGTCTTCTTTCGCTCTTTCACTTCAACTCCCTCTCTTTGTTCTACTCCTTATTTTATTTAAGTTTTGGTTCTTTTCTTGTTGATGATGACTGCGTCTGCGCAGACGCCTTGGCTGAGGCACAGTTTGATTATGAGGGCGTCGCTGCTGATGAAGAACGGGAGACGGCAGTTGGGACTGGGTATGGGTCTTGTTATTTCATCAGCGTGCAATCAAATGAACGAGAGCAACAACAGCAAAAACAAAAATAAAATACAGATTCTGCGAAACGTGAAACGGTGACAGGAAACTGGTTTAATTGGTTGGAGAACGTTGCAAGAGGCGTTCACTGGGGAATTGCACTTGCCAAAGTCAAGTCAGAGTAAGAGTCAGAGTCAGAGTCAACTGTGGCCTGGTCGATGCCTTTGGCATTGTCTATCCCAAGTTGCTTAAACTGGCAATGACATTCAGGGCTTGGTTGGCACTTGCAGACACTTCATTTAGTAGGCGGCTTCAACTGCAAACTCCACCCGCGTCGCATAAATCACATGAAAATCGCAGCTCATCGAACTGTGCGCAAGTTCAATTCAATTCAATTAGCAGCATATTTTGCAATGCCCGAGCCATAAAAGATACAAAGATACAGAGACAGATACAGTCCACAGATATCAGCAATTTATGAGCCCAGGCATTTGCCAGCATGTGGCAACCTACTCCTTCTCCCCACCACTCCACCACCCCACTTCGGCGGGCATGTTTTGACAGCACACACAAAAAATAAAAGAGCGGCACCCGCTGTTCACACTCCATGCCATGCGATCTTGAGATGCCTATGCTATGAATGGACAGTTCCGGGACGACAGTTCAGCGGAGCCAAGGGAAAAAGGGGCCAGCTCAGCGGAGACAAGGCAACAAGGGAGGCGTTACTCGGGTACAACTCATGTGGCGTGCATTGCGTGGCGTCCAAATGATTTAAAAGTTGGCGTGTGTGAAGATTCCGCCATAACAATGTAGTATTGCCCACAGCCCAGAGCTCAGACTACAGACTGCAGACTGCAGACCACAGAGTCCAGTCCCAGAGCACACGCACTTGGACCAATGAACAATCTTAGTTTACGTACGAGTATCTTATGAATAGGCAATGTATTAAGGCAATAGATAAAATTATTGCAAGGTGTGTTAAAGCCTTGTAAAGCTAATTAAGTAATTAAGCCTCTAGCAATCTGAGCATAAAATAGCACACAGTAAAAAATAAAAGTTTAAATTTAAAATCATTTTGGATTGTATACGTATATTAATCCAGTCAGGATTAAAAAAAAAAGAGAGGGAGAAAAACAGAGATTCGAAAAATGAACGAGTAAGAGATAATACTCTTACAATTTCTCACACACACAACATGCCCCATTTATTTTCACATTTTTTTTGCTCACCCCCCTCTCTCTCACCCACATCAATCGCAGCAATGTTACTTTGAAAAGAAGAAATTACTATTTAATAATGTTCATGTCATCAGGACTGGGAGATTCGATCCCGGGGCTCCGTGTTTAAGGAGCTAGCACTCTACAACTAGACTATGCAAAGGCAATTATTTTAAATAAAAATTATTTCCATTAAATATTTACTGATTTTTATTATAAAAATCAAATTATAAAATCCATTTTTGATTATTATTGAAAAAAAAAATCATTTGAAAATAATCAATAGGTATGACTACCAAAACGATATATATAAGCTTTACAAAGCTTTAATTACAAATGCGAGGATGCAATGTCATTAAAAAAACAACAGAAAATTGATTTATAATTTTTATCTCAGTCAGAAGTGGTTTCAAGTAGCAGTATTCAACTGATTTTTACGCTTGCGATAGGCGAGTTCTGCAGGGAAATTCGTAGAGAAATTCATTTTCACGAGATAGCGAAAGTGAGAATGGGAACATGAGATGCACATGAGCAGCGTACCGCCCTCCCAAGTCATTCAGTTCATTTTTAATGTTTGGTTGCTCTCTAGTCTGGCAGCCAAGTGTCAATTGCTAATTGCTTTCGTTTCGAGGTTTTCTTCAGCTGCTGCCACGCCTCCACTGAAGACATTTAATCAAGTTGCGCAGCCGATGAATCTTGGCAATCATTGCGAGCTTTCACTGCAGCTGTTAAGCTGCACACAGCAGCAGCAGCAACAATAGCAGCAACTACTACAACAACAGCAGCAGTAGCAACAACGACAACAACAACAACAGTAAAAGCCACAGCAACAACTTGATATCATTAATGCAATCAATTTGAGAGCGCACACCCAACGACAGGTGGCGCCAGCGTCTTTGCCGCTTGGCTTCGTACGCTCAATTACGCAGCCCACATCCTGCCTGTTCTCCTCCTGTTCCTATCCCCAGTACCCCACAGCTGCGCTGTCTTTCCTTGATTGTCTTTTCTTGGCAGCACTCTGTCAACCTGTGGTTCTTTTTTTTGTTGTTTTGTTTTTTTTTTGTTTTTGACTGCTCTTCAACGCTTGCCAGGCACGCGCGCACCTCATCGATTACGTCGTCATGGAAGAGCCGCCTGGCTGCCAGCATCTTGTTGTGTTTTGCATGTAAATACTTGTAATTTGTCATTTAACATAGAGTTTGCACGCTGCTCTGTTGCTGCTGCCACTGCCACTGCCACTGTTGCTGCTGCTGCTGCCACGCCCGCTGCGCTGACAACTTTGCAAGATAGCAGCAGCTTCTCAATGGGTCATTGAGCGCCCTTCCCTTCTTGTTTTTCGGGGGAGGGGCATATGGGAAATGAAAGTGCCAAAACTCAATGCTTAACAAGCTTACATTTAAAGTAGATGAAAAGCAAATGTATTAATTGAATTCTAATTAAAGCTGCAAGTTCGATTAACTTATTACAATTGCACCCAAAACTACTACAAATGTACCAAAAGTGTTACATTATTTAGTCGTTGGTACAATGGTATTTTTACACCTTGTTCCCATTAAAAATGGGAATGAAAATGTGTGTAACTGGCAGAAGGAGGCATTTCCGAATCTATAAACCATATATTGCCTTGATCAGCATCAACAGCCGAGTCGATATAGCCATGTCCGGCTGTCTGTCCGCATGTCCGTCTGTATGATCACGTCGCTCTCAGAGACTATAAGAGCTAGAGACACCAAACTTGGCAGGCAGGCTCCTGCATACCATACGCAGATCAAGTTTATTCCAAATTTCGGCTACAGAAGCAACAGTTTTAGAGGCACTGGACAAATAAAGTGCGCTGCTTGCTTGCGTTGCCACTGAACTGCTTGAAGTGCAAGCTGGGATCAGGGAGTCACACTTGACTAGAGCATTCTTAATTACTAAAAATTAATTTGAGCCAAGTTTGTGTTCATTTTGCCCATCCGACAGTTTTTCTGAGCGAAATTTAAATGTGCTAAGAGAATTATTTGAATACATTTAGCTACTTCGATCGTCTGCAAAGTCCTTGAAATAGGTTTTGAATTCTGTAGTGATAATTGAGAACTTGATACGGATGGTTATATGGAATTATTGATTTAGAAAAAAAACAAAGTTTTGTGAATAAATTCTTTAATTTTGCACAGCGGTGAAGCTAAAAAAACATCAAAGAATATCCATTTTCACATTGAAAACTCTGTTGGCGAATCGAAAACTATGAACCATATAAAGTCAGTAGGATATATTTTTTGAAAGTACGCTTGGAAAAACCTACAAAAACAAGTAAGAACGTTGCAGTCAGGCTCACCCGACTGCGATATACTCTGTTTTCTGTTTACTGGGGCGGGGGTGGGCGTGTCAAAATTTTTTTCTCCAAACTATCGATGAGATCAAAAGTATTCATACTGCAAAATTTGGGGTTTCTAGCTATAAGGGTGTAGGAGATACAGATTTTGCTCATTTGCAGGGGCGGTAGTGGGCGTGGCATTTTTTTTTTTTTACAGATCGGTCGAGAATGTCATCAGTAGTCTTCATGCCAAATTTGGTGACTCTAGCTGCAAAACTGCAGAAGATATAGATTTTTGCGGTTTGTGGGGGAAGGGTTGGGGGTGGGGGGGAAATCTTGACACTTTGTCTGCCTATGGTATATACCAACATGTACACCAAGTTTGGTTGCTCTAGCTTTAAAACTGTGGAAAAAACCTGCGTTCATACGGACAGACGGACAGACGGACGGACAGACGGACAGACGGACATTTCACAAACCCAATATACTCTTTTTTTCCATTTTGGAAAACAGAGTATTAAAATATGATACAATATATAATTGTATCTTTGTGTGGTATACAGAAACCTACATTCGAGATCGACGCGTTCATCCAGACAGATGGACAGGCGAACAGACAGGCTAATGGGCATGTCCAAGTCGACTCGGTTGTTTAAGCTCAACTAGAATATATGTTATATACATAATATATGTTATATATAGTCAATTATGCCTCCTTATGAATGTCACATGCATTTGCAGAATTAAGTTAAAAATCTTACCAAAGAAGAAAATATGAAATTCGTTATAGGGTTCCCCATTCACATAAAAAAAACTTTGGCTGTGACAAAGAGTTATGAAACAGCTGTTTGCATACAAACTAAAAGTGAAGAAGTTAATATTTACTTTATAATCTTGTTTACCTTCATAAAGACTGTTTAAAGAACTGAATTGAAACTATCTTATGTATTTAATACTTTTGTTTTAAATTTGTATTATGTTTTTTTTTGAATTGACTTTAGCTACATACGCATTATTTTAATTAATTGAATGATTGATTAATTGAATTAATGAATTCCATGACGTCTTTGAAAATCATAAATTGACAATAACAAAATATTTGGCAAATACAATTCAGTAAAAATTTAAGACGAAATTTGAGGTAGTACCATAAATATGCATTGAATTGACGGAATGTTATCATTCACTTGCTATCAACACTTGTATTAAGATGAACTCTAAGATTGTCATTCTGAGCTGTGCTCTTCTCGCAATTCTTATTGCCTACCTGCCTTTGGGAAGCAGTCACCTGTGCCGTGGATCCTACAGATGTGAATTGCGTTGATTGCACCCTGGATGCAAATCTAACTGATCCTGAATGTGTTGCTGCTGTTACGGAGTCTTCCACCACGGAGGCTTCAACAAAAACTGCTGCATCATCAACAACTAATGCATCATCAACTGAGTGTTCCTGCGGGGGAAAGCGTGGTTGTGGAGGACGTCATGGCGGCCGAGGCGGCAGGGGAGGTCGTGGCGGTAGAGGCGGCCGTGGCGGATGGGGCAGACGTGGTGGCAGACGTTTTGAATAAAGATCATATTGTTAAAGAAAATGTTCAAGCACGGAAATGCTAGTTATTGTTTTCATAATAAAACTGAGCCCTTCAAATGTTTTTTAGAAAAATTTTGTATAATTTGGAGAACACTTAATGAGGACAATTTAGAAAACTATTTGTCACCTTCTGATTATATGTGTCAAATTTTAAATTTCATTTAAATTTGAAGACCATATTTTATAGATAACTTTTCTTTATTTTTCTTGACATCAACAACTGTATTGGCCTATAACAAGTTTAAGTTCAAAACATTGAACCTATTGACATTCGCATTAAGCAAAATTAATTTTTATACAAGTAATACTGTGTAATACTGTGTGTTATTTCATTCAATATATGTATATAAGACGCCTACAAGACATATCCCAAGCGCAATGAAAATTCCAATGAGGCAAATAATACCTTAAACAGCCAAATTGTGTAAATTAGTAATAAAGTCATTCTCAAAGTAACCAGTTGAGAAAACCCAAAGGACTTTAGTGGGATATAACATAATTTCATCCAGAATTCAAATGTATAAATTAACAACAGAAGTAAGATATAATATAAAAGAAGATATTGTAAATCGGTAGTAAAGCCATTCATCAAATACCCACTTGAGCAAAACCCAAGGAAGTCAGTGGGATATAACATCATTTTGTTAGAAAGTTTGGTTAGAATTCAAAAATAAGATGATAAGAAACTGCCAAAGACAATCTTTTCTACATTTTCACAACGCAGAATGAAGTGAATAGCGAACTCGAAGTGTTAGCTGAAGCCGAAATGCAAGCCTTAGGCTAAGGCTAAGCCAAAGAAGAAATTGTGGTTCGACATATATTAAAAAAAAAAAGGTCAGATAAGAATAAAAATTAGAAATAATAAAATAATGCTCCAACATGGATTTATGCGAACACTACACCAAGTCAACACTTAAACCGGTTGGGAATTATAAGCAAAAATTTCCAATAACTTTCGACTTGTTATGCCCTTACAGAGAGTATTATAATTTTGTCACGAAATGTGAAACAGGAGCACAGAAGCAAACGTCTCCGACCTTAAAAAGTATATATATTCCTGAACCACATCAATTAAGTTTCTTTATGAAAAACTTTTCTGTTAATTTTAATTTATTTTGAATCTGATCAATTTTATGATTCTGAACTACTACCGGCTTATAATTTTTTATTAGAGAACTTTTCTCTGTTGAAGCTCCTTGTTTAAATTTGCCGTCCGTCCGTCCGTGTGTTCGTCCGTCCGTCTGTCTGTATGAACGCAGTTTTTTTCCACAGTTTTGAAGCTAGAGCAACCAAACTTGGTATACATCAGTATATATACCATAGGCATACTTATACTTTTTTTAAAAAGTCACAAAAAGTAAAATCTTACTGAAATAAGAACAATAAAGTTAGGATATCTTCGGCGTGCCGAAGAAATATACGCTTGCATCAAAGCTGTTCACATGAAAACATCATTTTCGGCCGGTTGTTCCTATGACAGCTTTAAGATAGAGCCGGCCAATTTTCATAAAATTTGGTGAACATGGCAAGAACATACTAAAACGTAGTGTAAATTTGGATTCTAATTGTATGTATGGCTGTTCAAAATTTTGAAATTATTTTGGTATTCGATACACTTGGTAACATAAAATAGTTCATATGCTAAATTGGATACCCACAATTTTGAGGCTTTCGTCACTAGACTTTAAACTGATGAAGAGGTTTCTTGCTTTGATATGTTTTGTGCGAACCTTATAGAGCACATATGTGTGTGTATTTCATCTATGTAATGAAGTTGAGCAGTGTCCAAGCTATGCCACAAGAATATGCTTTCAGATGGATTCAGCGACCAGCAGCTGATTACTCTGTCGCGGAATCTTTGCGGCTGGCTGCACACACACACACACACACACACACACTCACTCACATGGAGACACACACACATGGTCAGTAATCGACGCCTGGCATTGGCACGCAACGTTGCCTACTTGTGGGCGCAGTGACCGATACAAATTCTCGTCGTAATTCTCATGCAATTTAATTTGATTAATGAGGCGCATAAGCTAAGATAGCGATAGACTTCTGCCCCAAAAGCCTGAAGCTGTGGCATGCTCTTTAAGGCGGTGTCAACTGTTGACCCAATTGCAATAAAAAAGTGAAATTAGTTGCTTTAGTTGGGCCAAAACATGCATTATTTGATTGTTTCTCTCAGGTTGTGAAAGTTGTCAAATGGCAACATTGTGTTACTTTGCTAGCTGTTTATTTTCATAAGCACGTTTTTAATTAAACATAAATACAAATACGTATGTATGTATATCCGAGTGCACTTCAAAGTGCCCTGGCTGATGTGCCTATTTTTAGGGCGCCTGGTTGCTCCAGGCGTCACCCTGGCCAGAAGATCAAAGCAGTCAATTACTCAACGCTGGCGATGCCAACTCTCGCATGCACTTTGAAAACTGGCAATGAGCTAGAGAACCGCCAGGGAACAGTCGCTAGGCAGAGACAGGGACAGGGCCATCAAATCAAATTAATTGCCAGTGAAAAGAAGTGCAAGTGGGTGTGGCAGGAAATCGAAGCAGCAAATGGCAAATGCGGCGGATCGGGCTGATCGTGTGGCACGTAAAGGTGTTAGAAGTCATGTGGAAAGGCCTGAAATGTTGCACGTTCGTAGATTGCAACGAGATCGGTTTTGCGGTTAGGCTCGTTGCCTAATTATGTGGAACCGGTGCCGCTTGCTGCTTGCCGCTTGACGCTTGCTACTTGCAACTCGCTTGCTACTTGCCGCCTGCTGCCACACACAATGCCAAAACTTCTCGTCACGCGACTTTCAAAATCAATTTCATTGGACAATAAATAATTTCTTAATAAATTGCACATTCAAAATGCAACTTCCTGCAATTAAAGGCGGCCTGCAACTTTGCAACCGCACCGAGTGCAATAAAAAATAATTGAAAATTCAGTCACGTAAACGTTTTTCCAACCGCTGCCAGATCGCGACTCATTAATCCCATGCGGCAAGTCTTCGCTCCACTCGTTGCCCCATAATAAAAGCACGCGGTGCCCGCTTATCGGCCCCTCACAATCGACGGAACGGAGCATGCAGCAAGCAGCATGCAGCATGGGGCATAGCGCATGGAGCACGGTTTCAAAGCAGCGCGCGGGGCAAAACTGGGCACATCATATTTGGGTTAAAAAGGCGTGCATGCAATTTACCATGGAAGATCATCATGATTACGAGCATGACTCGGAATCTGACTGCAGCCTGTTGCTGCTGCTTGTTGATGATGCGTTTGATTGGGCAAGGGTTGGAGCCGGAGCCGGGGTCTAGTTGAGGCAACGTTTATTAAACCCCATTCGCCAAGACTTGCAGGTGGGCGTGGCTCACTGAGACAGCATCAAAGTCGAGTAGAAACGTGCCTGCAAAACAACAACAACAACAACAACAAGTTCAAGCTAGCGAATTTTGTCTGGCTTTAATTGAGATTAACTAAATCAGATACTGATTTTACATTGAATTTAAAGTCTTGCAAATTATTAATAAGCTAAGTTTCAATACTGAAAATATCTACATATATCTGCACTCATTTCCAATGTGCTTATTGTCATTTTTTCAAGTTATACAAAACAAGAAACAAAAGTTATCTCCGGCGATAAATACCCTTTTTGATGTCTCCTTCAATCCGTTATAATACCCTTTACAAGCGTATACAAAATTATGTAAATGCATAAAAATGGGAACTTCAAAAGAAACTCAATTCCCTCCTCTTTTAACTTCCTGTTCCCATTAAAAATGGGAAAAAGGGAGTTATAAAGTACTGCAAATGTGTGTAACAGACAGAAGGAGGCATTTCCGACCATATAAACCATATATTCTTGATCAGGATCAACAGCCGAGACGGACTAGCCATGTCCGTCTGTCTGTCTGTCAGGTTTCTGTATACCATACGCAGATCAAGTTTATTTCAAATTGCGAATGCACCCCCCGAACCCTCGCAAATCGCAAAAGACTCCCACAGCCACAAGCTTTGATTTTTGGTACACATATATGTTGTATCAATGTTGATCAGCTGCGTAAATTTCAACACAGTCGGATAAATAACACCAAAGTTATGGAAGAATCTATTTCCCCTGTCTCAGCAGGCAGAAACAACAGTTTGACAGGAACTGGGCACGTTAAGTGCGCTGCTTGCTTGTGTTGCCGCTGAACTGCTTGAAATGCAAGTTGGCAGCACGGAGTCTCGTAGTCGGGCACACTCGACTAGAGTATTCTTACTTGTTTTTATTTACATTATAAATAATTCTATAAAATAATGCAAACAAGAAAGCAAAACTTTTTAAATGCAGTATTGTAAAAAAGTAATGCCATGGCATGTTTGAAAACAAATATGATTAAATGGAGTTTTTACAAATATTGAATTTTAATGATAATTTGTTTTGCCTGAACACATTCTGTTTCAGCTCATACTCGTAGATGATTTCACAACCTTAAAAAAGTATTATTGAATCTGATATAGATAAATATTTTTTAAAAGCGATTGCCAAATTTGATGTCTTCAACTTAAACAGTACCTAAATTTGGAAAATGCCAAATAAAGTTGTGCAAATAGTTCGCTACGATTTATTTACTTTAAAAATAACTTAGATTTTATGAAGCTTGCTGCCGAATGGAAGCAATCTCTGTAAAGCATAGTCTATTTATAAGAAATTTTGTATTTCTGAAGATGATTCGGTAAACCCGTACTTTACTATTTATCATTCGGCAAAAGAAGCGGTTTTCCAATATATTGGTACATTGATGCAATTTATGTACTTACTGTCGTTATCAATATGCCATTTTTAGTGATATCGCATGTGATTGTCTTGCCTTTCATTGACTCACAGACTGCCACATGTAGACCCATTATTATCGACTATGATTGAATGCCTCTGTCAATCTGCTGCTATTCCATGCCATTCATTTCCCATTGTGTCCAAAAATTGTAACCACTTTGTGTGTAGGGCTTTGAAGACATTGTCAAAACCACTTCCCCCCAAAATTGCTGAACTAGTATTTTCTCTGGATTTTGGTCGGCTTGGCAGCCACATTCAGGATGTACGCAGTTCGCAGTCAACGGTAGCTGCTTTTTTTTGCGTATTTCAATCAAAATCAAATGCAGACCTCGTCTCAAAACCGAAACTTGCATGGAAATTACACGCACAAAACACACAAACTAATTTTCCAACAAATTAGACGCGCAAGTAGATGCCACCCCCACTGCCTGTTCGCTGTTCCTTGCTCTCTGTTCCGGCGTTGCCCGACCCCCAAACCAACCTCCTACTGTTCATAATTTATTTGCCTTTCTTTTTTTTTGTGTGCTTTTGCTTTTTTATTGTCCAGCTCAATTCGTGTGCGTAATTTTCTCTGTTAAGTTTGCTTTTTTTGCTTGGGAAAACTTTGCTTTGAACATGGTTATGGCTGTAGCGTAAGGGAGGGAAGAGGGCGCTTGATTTTGGCGTATGATAATTGGCCGGGTGGACGGACCAGGCCAGTTCGCTCCTCTCTCGTCGTCGTCTGTGCCCAAATGTGCGTGAAACATGCGTTGCGTTTCTTTCAGTGGACGACGCTTCAAAATTTCCGCAGCTGATGGGTTGAGGGGGGCTACTGAACCTGCATTTGATGCGAGCACACATTTTCCAGGCGCATGCATCGCTGCACAGGAGACGCAGCCTCTCCGTCCAGGAATCATATTTGCAGTCAGGTCACGTGACCTTAATTAGCCAGCGACCGCCAAAAAAAAGTAGAGAATAAAGAAAAAGGAAAAACCAGTTGGAAAAGCGACTGTCGAAATAGCTTTACCGTTGTAATTGTGCGTAACATGTGAAGAGCTCGACTTGAATCGGCTCGATTCGACAGAAGTTGCCTTTGTGTGATTGTGATTGTGATTGTGAGCGGAGTTTACAATTGAGCAACGGCTTGAGCCTTTGTTTGTTTGCCTTTGAAATGAATAAACATACAAAAGTACATATGAAAGTATGTAAGTTTATTCGAATATCTACAAACATATGCATGTAGCAATATAGATGCGTATATTCTTAGCAGTACTTGAATTGCTTTCAATTGCATTTTGACTTTAAATCACTCGCCACATGACAATCATTTAATTGAGTTGCATTGTAATGACCCTTGGTATACAGTACTTACTGTACTCACTGTACTTATTGTTGTTACCGTACCGCAGCGAGTTCAAAAAGCCTTTCAGCCAAAGCGCAATAAATTTCAATTATTTACTTAAATGCACATTAAAACGAATTGTCAGCCAGCCTGACGTTGTATTCTTGTTGTATAAGTCTCTTAATGAAAATTGCGACTATCGCTGCTAAAAAGCAGCTTATTATTAAAAAGGGTATTTTACATGTAAGCAAAGGCAAACGATAAAACACAGTCTGATGTTGTTACAGTTTGCGCTCTCAAAATATTGGTACACTTCTGCCCGACTGTACCTAAAATATTATTTATTATTTGAAGGGTATTTTCAGTTATGGCTTTAACGCACAGTCTTGTGTTATACTACTACTAAAACAACTTTTTCCTTTTTCCGGAGAGATCCATTTTGATTTTGTCCCTATACGAAAGTATACCCTTTTTACTCCCTGTTCCCATTAAAAATGGGAAAAAGGGAGTTATAAAGTACTGCAAATGTGTGTAACAGGCAGAAGGAAGCATTTCCGACTATATAAACTATATATATTCTTGATCAGCATCAACAGCCATGACGATCTAGCCATGTCCGTCTGTCTGTCTGTCTGTCCGTCTGTCCGTCTGTCCGTCTGTCCGTCTGTCCGTCTGTCCGTCTGTATGAACGCGTCGATCTCAGAGACTATAAGAGCTAGAGACACCAAACTTGGCATGCACGTTCCTGTATACCATACGCAGATCAAGTTTATTTCAAATTTCGGATGCACCCCCCCGCACCCCCGCAAATCGCAAAAGACTCCCACAGCCACAATTTTAAAGATAGAGCTTTAATTTTTGGTACACATGTATGTTTAATCAATATCTTTCGGATGTGTAAATTTCAACACGATCGGATAAATAGCACCAAAGTTATAGAAGAATCTATTACGCCCGTCTCAGCTGGCAGCAACAACAGTTTGACAAGCAGTTTACGAGTTGAGTGCACTGCTTGCTTGTGTTGCCGCTGAACTGTTTGAAATGCAAGTTGGGAGCAGGGAGTCTCGTAGTCGGGCACACTCGACTAGAGCATTCTTACTTGTTTAGCTTTCGAATACTAAGCGAGTCAAATTTGACATTGTGTTCCTTTTTATACTCTTTTTTTAACTTTTTTGAAAAAAAAGGAAAAAAGAGTATATTGGGTTTGTGAAATGTCCGTCTGTCCGTCTGTCCGTCTGTCTGTCCGTCTGTCTGTATGAACGCAGGTTTTTTCCACAATTTTGAAGCTAGAGCAACCAAACTTGGTATACATGTTGGTATATACCATAGGCAGACAAAGTGTCAAGATCTCCCCCCCACCCCCACCCCTTCCCCCACAAACCGCAAAAACCTATATCTTCCACAGTTTTATAGCTAGAGTAACCAAATTTGGCACAAGGGCTACTTATCACATCCTTCATTGATCTGGCAAAAAAAAATTTGGCCACGCCCACCCCCGCCCCCACAAATAGGCAAAGTCTGTATCTCCCCCACCCCTTTAGCTAGAATCACCAAATTTTGCAGGTTGAATTCTGTTGCCCTATTTAATAGATTGGATAAAAATATTTTTGCCACGCCCACCCCCACCCTTGCAATCAAGCAATGTTTGTTTCTCCCAAACCTGTAGAACAGGCCCAACCAAATTTTAATTGATGGCAAAACTTTAAAGATTTGAGCAGAAATTCAATTGCCACGCCCACTGACTCCGCAAAGAGGCGAAAAAAAGAGTATATCGCAGTCGGGTGCATCCGACTGCAACGTTCTTACTTGTTTTAAATGAAATATCTGTCTTTTGAAAGCTAATTTCGAATACTTTTCATTCCAGTGCCTCAAAAGCAAAACTTTTAAAATCGAATTTTCCATCGATATTCGGAAATCAAAGCAGCAAATAATTTCCGAATGTTTCGCTAGGAATCTTTACTTATAAGTCAACGGAGGTAAAAACCATGAAGAAAGAAGGATATTAAGCACATGTATCAAGATTCATGATTCGAACTAAAAAGGTAAAAATATAGAAATAGTTCAATTTATCAAGGTCTGCTCCTAATTCCGGTTCCGTTCGAAATTTGCGAAATCGGAATTGATTGCTATTCTGGATTTCATGTTGGGAACTTTAATGAACTGTGGTGAACAAAATGTATATGTATCTGACAGCCTACTTTGTGACGGAATTAAATATAAGTAAACATACTTTTCTCATATATATTTTGTTTAAAAACAAATCTAGATTGACATTGCATAGCCTAGTTCTTGAGGTCCCAGTGCTGATTATATAATTATTTATTTGTTGCTAACAATACCCGTAAGTAACATTAAATCTTAGTGAAATAATACAAATATTCTACCCTTGGGCTTACGCAGATATGGCAGATATGGCTAATTTCTCCTTTGAAATAAAAAAATAATCTGAAATTCAGAAAATAATTTGGATGAGTGTACAAAACATATAAGATTAAAATTAAGCTGGAATTTGCTTTATTATGTACATATGTCTAAAGACATATTATTCCAGGTAATTTGTGTGTTTTATCATGGTGCAAGTGCCTAAGTGGTCAGCACGTAGTTTACATAATGCAGAATTTCATTTGGAAAATGCCTTTAATTAAGTTGCCTTAAGAAAATTTCACTTAATTTTAAGCACTTTTGCTTTCTTGTTGGATGTGAGTGTGTGTGTGTGTGTGCTGCGTAATACAAGAGACATAAAAATGGATTTACCCTTAATCACACACGAAGGATGCATATTTTACTAGGTACCTGGGCAACTGTTTACCTCTCTTTCCCCTTGAATGAATCCCTGCTCATGCACATTTTGTTCATTAGAAGCTCCACACGAGCGCGCAGTTTAACCTCTGCTTAGCACACAGCCGCATACAAGCCCCTCTCCTTCCGCTCCACACCCTCAATGTCCTTGCAGCGTTTTCAGTTCATTTTGCTGGCCAAGTTTTCTTTTTCCCATTTTTCACGGACAAAAGAACCGCCTGCTGTGAGCAGCTTTAGTTGAGCTTGTGGCACTTGGAGCTTTAACCAATGCCAAAAACATATGTACGTGTGTGTGTGTGTGTGTGTGTGTGTGTGTGTGATTGTGTGTAGCTCCCATTAGCCAAAAGGATTTATATTACAAGCGCACACATAAAAAGCACCGCAGGATATTTTGTTTTATGTGAATTTAATTGTACTTTTAATCCAAAGGTAGTGCAACAACTGCAAATCTCTTCCCCTCACCCTCTCTCTCTCTCTCTCTCTTTCTCTCTCTCTCTCTCACTCTATCTCTTTTATTCCTTGCGTTTTACTCACTCAAACCTTTAGCTGGATCAGTGCATGCTATTTTTTATTAATAACATTGCATTTTTATTAAAAGCTGAACACACGTCGGCTACTTGATTTTTCCCTTTGTGCATTTTGCATTTCCCATTTTCCATTTCCATTCTTCTTTTGCCCAAAGCCAACCCAAAAAGTATGCAATTCAAAAGTCGGTCAAGCGCACAAAATAACCAAGCAACATTTTTAAGCATATTTCCATACAAAAAGATGATTTCTAGCGACGAATCCTTTTTCTCCCATTCTCCTCATGTCGTCGAATTTTCCGCATTCAAATTGAACGAAACAAAGCATAATTATGTAAGATACTAATATGCACTGCAGGTGTTCATTTCATATTCCTACTCTACTTTAACTATCACGTTTATTTTGTTCAGCTGCGTCTGCATCTATATGGAAAATTCGTGGAAAACTGTTGAGGGCAACTTTGTTGACTGTCAACCAATCAGATTTAAAGATCAATATTAAAATTCAACAATGACTGCATACCAATTTTCCGTAAAACTAACAAGAATCTGGCGGATGGACAGCACTTTGGTTTGGTCTAATTTGATCAAGTAATCGGTCAAAAACTTGGTTTTGATAAAAACAACTTTTCTGCAATGGTATATTACTTCGGCTCCCCCAAAATAACTTTTCTTTCTTATTTTTTATTTCAAATCAATTGTGCTTCACTCATTCTACTTAATACAATGAGGCTTTCTATAAATATGTTTCTTTTGGGTTTTTAAAGGCAATCCCAAAACATACCTTATGTGTAATTTTCGGATTATTAAAGAAATCCTTTTAAGAAAAATCATAGGTGAATACAGGAGTCCGCACAAAGCCTTTGCGGGTTATCTAAGTGAGCATTCTGGGACAGCGAAATAGCTAATTTTGGGAGTCCCGTAGGATTGCTGTTTTCATATATTTCGAACGTTCCTTTTTTTCCGTCGGATAGCCTCCATTTGGGCTCTTTTAAGAGCGTCCCTAGGAGGGTTAGCACTCCGCACAGGGAGTCTTAACGGTGCACCTTTGGGACTCCTCTGGTTGGTTGGGAGCCTTGTACTGAATTCCACTTTCAAATCGATTCCACAGAAATATTACGTTTTAGATGCCGATGGTCTCTCTTCATAAAAATTAAAAAAGAGCTGATAAAGTCTCGAAAACATTTCAAAAAATGTTCACACTCAGGTATTCAAAAAAATCAACTTACCAAAGGCCGTCAAAATAATCGCTTCGCAGTGCTATCTAAAGAAGCTGATTCTGTAATGGAATTGGACGAAGAAGATCACCATGATCAACAAATAGAAGCCAGCGGGCAAAGTGAAGTTTACAACGAGCAGCAGGAAAGCATAATGCCAAAACCTCCAGCTATCTGCGTGCCGCAAGTTATTAAAATGGGCGAACTTGAAGAAGCACTCAATTCAGTTATTCCAGCTGATGAATATGACATTCGCACATCCAGGTTTGGAGTCTCGCGTATATATGCAAAACACTCTAAAGCTTTTCGAGCAGTTGTTGATATGCTTACAAAACTAAATTGTGAATTTTGGCAAATGCTCAGGAGACCACTTTACCGGAACTAAATCGTGTGAACTTAGTCTTAGTGACAAATATATATGTGCCAACTGCGGCAATGACCACTTATCTAGCTATAAAAGCTGTTCAGTCAGAATTGAGCTGAGCAAGAAGCTCAAGCCAGCAGCAAGGCTACCGGATAATGGACTGCCAACTAGTAGAAAAAATAAAAATCCTTCAGCTAAAACACAATTCATTTCAAATGCTACTGCTAGAAGCGGCTTCTCATATGCAGACATGATAAGGCCACGTGAAGAGAAACGTTCTAACGTTAACACAATACAGGATAACTCCCGTTTGTTCGATGCTGCTGGGGATCAAAATTTCAGTAGCACATTTCAAATATTGGAAAAAGCTATTAACGACTTAAATAATAGAATGGACCAAATGTTTAAGCTCATACAAGATACAATGGAGGCAAACAAAGCTTTTCGTGATCAAAATGATTAACATACAATGAAAAATCGGATTATGGAATGCACGAGGGCTAGTCAAAAATATTGAAGAGCTTCGACTTTTCCTTAGTTCTAACTCAATTGACGTAATGTTGATAACAGAGACCCATATGCGTCCTGGCCTGAGTGTATGCTTACCAGGATACGACCAATATTACGCTAATCATCCCAGTGAAACTTCGAAAAGTGGTTCTGCTATTTTTATAAAATCTTCAATTGCTCATACTCAGAATGAACCCACGTCAAGACTGAATATACAAGTTGCCAGCGTGAGTGTGTCGGCCAATGGTGGATGTATCAAAATCTCCTCCATTTGTTTACCGCCCAACCAACCTTGGAGTAAAACTGACTTTGAGCAATTATTTCTGGATTTGGGCGACAGATTCATCGCAGGTGGTGATTTCAACGCAAAGCATCCATGGTGGGGCAACATAAGATCGTGCTCTCGAGGAAAGCGATTGCAAGAGGCCATCACCAGTAGCACATGCGATATTCTTGCCACTGGCGAGCCAACGTTTTTCTCATACAACACTCGTCTTACACCTTCTGCTCTGGACTTTTTCATTGTTAATGGGATTGCTTCAAACAAGCTTTCAGTTGAAATTAAATATGAGCTCTCCTCAGATCACCTCCCAATTGTAGCGACACTGCATCATGCACCCCAACTTAAAGCCAAGAAGCAACATATTCTCCCACGGGGCTCTTGTGTTGACGTTTTTAAAGCTGAACTGGATAGAAGAGTCAACCTCAACATGGAAATTAGTAGCCTAGATGATATAGAAGATGCAATCTCAATATTTATGAGAAACATACTACTGGCGGCATCTTATGCTACTCCGGGAGGTCAATGCTTACCAAGCCAACAACGACAAGCTGAACTTCCTCTAAGTGCCGTTGCGCTCCTACGCCTGAAAAGAAGAGTCAGAAAAGAATATGCAAGAACGGGTGATATTCGTATCCATCAAATCTATATAAGACTATCAAATCGAGGGCAATGGAAAATTGATGACATTTTAGAGAGCGCTGGTCCGGATGCATCTATCAACTACACTCTCTGGAAGCTTCCAAGCCGCTTTAAAAGAATTGTCATCCCGAAAACCCCAATTAAAGATTCAGCAGGCGGTTGGTGTTACTCCAATCAGGAAAAGGCTGACATCTTTGCAGATAGCTTAGAGGAAAGACTTAGACCGTTTAACCTCACATCTGCAGATACGCGTAGGGCTGTGGAGTTACGTCTGGAGATGCCATTTCAAATGTCCTTGCCAGCAAACCCAGTCACACTGCCAGAGGTGGTGCAGCAAATCAAGAAGCTGAAGGCCAAAAAATCTGCTGGAGAGGACCTTCTGGATAACAGGACACTAAAACTTCTTCCCAAAAGAGCACTGCTGCTTATAGTTCTGCTCCTCAACAGCATACTTAGGACAGGTCACTTCCCAAACAGTTGGAAGACCGCGCTAATCACCATGATACCAAAGCCAAGTAATCAACACTCTGTTGTCGATGGATTCAGACCAATAAGTCTGCTCTCTGCGCTAGGTAAAATGACGGAAAGGTGAAACCTAAGCCGCATCCTTCAGCTTGAATCTGTGATACAAATTATCCCAAAGTGGCAGTTTGGACTTAGACAGGGTCATGGCACGCCGGAATAACTACATCGTGTAGTCAACTTCGCCATAGATTCAATGGATCAAAAAATGTACTCAGTAGCTGTCTTCATCGACATTAAACAAGCTTTTGACAGGGTGTGGCATGATGGCCTTCTCTTTAAACTGAAGAACATATTAATGCCGCAACTTTTCCAAATTGTCAGTAGCTTTCTCAAGGACAGAAGCTTCAAAGTTGTTGTAGACGGAATAAATTCCTCGAAGCGCCCAATCCGCACAGGTGTCCCAGAAGGCAGCGTTCTTGGTCCTACGCTATACACTTTATATACAGCCGATATGCCAAACTCAAGGATAATAACTGGACTGGTCGAGGACGACACTGCATTGCTAACGAGAAGTCCAAGCATTAACCTAGCTACGGAAGCCTAACAGCAATACGTGTGCAGCTTTGAGGACTGGGCTCTGAAATGGAACATAGGCATCAACAGCAGCAAGTGCGCAAATGATACGTTTACCACCAGGACTTTATCTTGCAGAGGCATTACGATGTTGGGCTTCACACTTGAGCACAAGAACTCACACAAATATTTAGGGTCGTACTGGACAGGTATCTGAACTTCAAAATTCATACAACCATGGTTCACAAGTCGGTGATGGCAAAAGCCGGAAAGATGGCGTGGCTACTTGCCCCCCGAAGTAAGCTGTCACTGTATAGCAAAGTTTCTATCTAAGTCCCATATGGAAATATGCACTGCAAATCTATGGCATTGCGGCAAAAACTAATTTAAATAAAATTCGAACAGCGCAATCAAAAATACTAAGGCGAGTATGCAACGCACCATGGTACATTCGAAATAGGGACATCGAAAGGGATCTAAGGGTTCCTAAAGTAGGTGATGTCGTGTAACTACATGCATCCAAATATCTTCAACGCCTTGGTGGTCACCCTAACGCATTAGCCAGACGTCTAACCACAAAGCCAAGAAAGAGAAGACTCAAAAGAAGACTCTACCAGATTTCTTCAATAATAATAATTAAAATAAACTTGTAAATACTGTAAAGAATAATATGTAATACTATATTAATATAAATAATTATATTAATTTCTTCTTCCTTTTCCATAAATGTAAAACTAGATTAAGTTTTGCCGCTTAAGGTAGCAGAAAACTTGTATAAATAAAAATATACAAATTTTTACCAAAAAAAAAACAAAACAGAAATATGGAAAGCATACTTTCAGGAAGTAATACAAATTACTTGAACATAGAAGATAACTAAACTTCTTAATTTTCTCGTTCTCCAAACCGAATATAACATATGAAATTGTTTCGAAAATGGAATTCAGAACAGGGCTGATGATACCACCATATTTGCAAAGTTTGCGCAATTTAAGATATCCTTTCATTTAATAGAGCATTTGACAAGCTATACATATAAACGTCAGCAGCTTAGAAGATTTGGCCAGCAGGCAGGAAAAACTTGAAAATGCCTAAATAAAGCAAAGAATATGAAAAACTTTGCTAAGTTTTGAGTAGAAATATCAACGGAAATATGGCAAACACAATCCTCAAACTCACACATACTAAAAGCAACACAGGCTCAAAGTGCTCACATCCTGCTTAGCCGGGATTTTGTAATGTGTTTTTCTAGTTGTTTTTGTAGTGTTACTTTTGTTGTTGTTGTCGATACACACAAACACACACACACACACACACACACACACACACACACACACACACACACACACACACACACACACACACACACACACACACACATATGCACACACGTTGCCCACAAAAAGGGACAATTTGTTTAAAGGTAACAGAAAGTTTTGGCGCTCTCATTTTTGTTTTTGTTTTTGCTTTTTGCTTTTTTTTTTGGCAGAGATGGAGACAAACGTTAGGAAGAGAAGTTGGGAGAAACTTGAAATGCTTTGCATAAACTTGAACGGGAAAAGTTGAAAATGTTTGTTGTACAGTATATGAAAATAACAACAACAAACGACAAACAACAAAGATAAAGTTCAAAGGAAATGTGGCACAGGAAACGCAACAGAAGATACAGAAAGAGAAAAATATGAAGAGAAAGCGGCAAAATATTTTATATGTGTATGTATATAAAACAAAATATTAAGAAAGTTATTTCAACAAAACGAAAGTTGTGCTGGGGTTTTCCTCAACGAGATTGTTGCTGTTGTTGTTGTTGTTGTTGTTGTTGTTTTTTGGCTGCTTCTTTCTGTGTGAACTTATCATATAAGCTTTGCACCGACTCTTGACATGCTCAGGTATTTTATCACTTATCTTTTTATTTATTTATATATATAAATATATATGTTTTCTTTTGTCAGTTTTTGATTTATTTCAAAATTAATTTAATTTGATGAGCAAAAACTTTCTGTCAGCTGAAAGTTGTTTGTTTTTTATGCATTTTGCACTTAATTAAAAGAGTTAAACAAATTGTTTATAAATAATATTAAGCTAAACTACAAATACATATCAAAATAGAAATCTAAATCAAATGACACCAAAGCTGCAACATTTTCTTTAATTTTATTTTACACTTGTTTTGTTTTGTTATTTATTTGTTTGTTTGTTTGTCTGTTTGTTTGTTATTTGTATGTTGTTTTCTGTTTGCCAGCCACAGCACAAAACATTTGCATAATTTAAGGCGTAATTTTGGCGCGTTGCTTTAAATTGATATTACAAGAGCAATTTGTGTTTGGATAAAGCATACCCCCCTTCTCCCCCTCTCTCTCTCTCACTTTCTGTGTGTGTGTGTGTGTGGCATGAGATGGAACGAGTGCTAAGTACATGGAAAAACTGTGCCATGGCAACATTTTTCTCGCCTGCGTTTGAATTCGCTTGGATTCGCTTGCTCAGCCAGTCGACTGGGGCGTGTTCATTCATTTCCTGTTGCGCCTTAAGTTATGCAAAGCTTATGGCTAAGTGAACAAGCTCTAAGTGGGTGTGGGTCTGGGTGGGCTTGTAGAGTGGAGGTGTATGTGTGCGTGTGGGTGTTGGGTGTTGAGCAGAACGACAACTGCGACATGGAAATGAGCAAAATGCTGAAACAGAAGCAGAGTACATGGAATCGCCAGATAAGAGCACAATGAAATTGCACCACAT
Organism: Hirtodrosophila cameraria; assembly: GCA_949708635.1. NCBI lineage: Eukaryota > Metazoa > Arthropoda > Insecta > Diptera > Drosophilidae > Hirtodrosophila > Hirtodrosophila cameraria. The sequence goes on from OX453090.1 coordinate 54,419,184, forward strand.
ACAAATAAGTTGGGCGAATGAGTGAATAACATTGCTAAACTAAACTAAATTGTCATTGGTGTTGCTTGTGGTCTTAAATTTATGTAGCAGCTTTCAATTTGACACCATAAATTGAAATGAAATATCGTAAACTATCGGTGCTGAGTCCGCATAATCAGCGTGATATAAACTGGGATCGACAGCGTCAGGAGCGTTTAAGTCCATCCACACCGGCCACACGAGTATAACAAACGCCGCACAACAGTCCTTTGCGTTTTAGAATGCTTTCGCGAATTGATGGAGTCCCAGCAGCCTGTGACCGATGTTTCCAATGTCCAAGAAGCGGGTATCAAAGCGCATGAAGCGCATGAAAAAAATCCAGGAGCTAGTCAACCTTAAGCGGCAACTGCTGCAGATTATAGCGGATGATAATCCCTTGTTGGAGGGATTGATGACACCTATTGCCAAGCCAAGGCCAGTACCGCCGATTCCTTCCGTTTTTTATGCGGTGGCTGGGCTTTATTTATGAATGGCTGTGATGTGCTGTTTTTATAAGTTTATTATTTATTATTATTATTTATAATTAAATTTATTTTTATGTTTTACTCCAATCAGGAAAATGCTGACAGAGATTTTGTTTAGAAAACTAAACATGCAACCCTCGCGGCCTATCTTTAAAAACACACACACATGTCAATCTTCAAGTAAGCGAGAAACTTGAGATAAAAGCCGAAACCGTTGGTAAAAAGAGTCAATCCTTGCCTGAGCAAGGCAATAAACATAAAGATCAAATTATCCCACCAGATGTGACGCCGCACATGTAAACTGTAAAAACTGTACACACATGTGTGATGACGATAAACCAATAGAAACTAAGCATAGGATATATTCGACATGTAATCATATGTTAAAAAAGGAAAACTATTGTAACACTAGTAATTCTATCTTTGTTATGCATAAAATACGATCCACATAAATTTAAGGTATATAAGCACATACAAACTCAATAAAGACTTCAGTCATAACCAATTTAAATCTGGACGCGATTCATTTTTGAATTTAGGGCTCGGCAGAAAATAAGCTATGTTTGAATGGACTGCGACATAGGCGCAATCAACCTTTAAAACTATTTAGACCGTTTAACCTTACATCTGCAGATACGCGTAGGGCTTGTGAGGACCCATATATGGACGCTCACAACAGGCGTTGGAAAGGTACGACAAATAGCAACCAACCATCGGTGCACTGACCGAAGGGATCAAAGTGCAGCTAAACTGTTAGGGCATTTACCGTTATAACGGTAAATGTAGGCTGCCGGCGTTGGAAAGGTACGACAAATACCAACCAACCATTGGTGCACTGACCGAAGGGGTCAAAGTGCAACTAAACCGTTGGGGCATTTACCATTATAACGGTAAATGTCGGCTGCCGGCGCCTATAAAAGGAGACAGCAGCGTAGAGCCAAGGCAGTTAACGCGGAGACGTCAAACTGAACACATCAAAAACATCAACAACCACATCTGTTCGAAAGGATCGAACAGGACGAAGGATACAAGGTAAGATCTGATAAGGAGGTCCTTGCTACGTGGAAGTAGTGCAGTGCCATCCTTAAAACACCAAATTAAGCCCTAGCGAGTCTGAGTGCTAGCAGGAGTGCTTCAGGGCGAGTCTTGGTGTAGGTCGGAGAGTCTGGCGAGTCCTTGTAAAAGACAGGAGTGCCATTGACGAATCCTGACGAGAACAAGAGTGCCTGAAGCGAGTCCTTGCGTATACCAGAGTGCTAGGCATAGCCAAGGTGGAGAAAGGTGCCTGCACTGGTTCTTAGCGAACAAGGTCGCGTCCTTGTCGATCTTACGACTAAAGGACACGTACTCTAGGTGAGTCCTTGCGAAAGTCGGAGAGTCGGGCGAGTCCTGGTGAAAGACCGGAGTGCCTAAGACGAGTCTTGACAAGTGCAAGGAGGACCTAAGAGGTGTCCTCGCCGGCCAGGATCACCGAAGGACATCCCAGGCAGGAGCAAATAATTTTTAAATAATTTCTTAAAGGCAAAAGTGCCTAATAAGTAGGGTTTTTGAATGAATAAAAGACCAACAAATTTAAATCAACACGTCTTCTTAATTATCGTCAGTGCTTCACACTATAAATTTGTTGCACGAATCCTTAGACCGCCTGAGCTTAGCCCAGCTTAAACTCGGGTCAACCGAAGGTTCGTTACAACTGGCGCCCAACGTGGGGCCTGACGATATTTAAGGATACGCAGGTCAACAAATTCGAACCCTATTTATAAAAGAAAATTGTACAAAATGGTACGAGCTTGGGTATACAACCTCAAAAAGGAGGAAATAGAACGGTATGGAAGGGAATTTGGAGTAGCAGTGTCGGGCACAGTCGACGTGATGCGTCGACAGCTCGGGGAGTTGGTGAGTCAGAACGAGACGCAGACTCAACATGCGCTTCGGATCAACGAGCTCTCCCGTCTGCACACCCGACCGACAACTCCAAAAATCGGCGCGGAGGAGGAGAAAAGCGAGGAGACAGGCAACCCAGGGCTGCTCCAAGTGCCACCACCAAGGAGTCCGCATGTGGTCGCATCCACCAGCGCTGCCGCAGCTCGGCCGCAGGACTCACGGCCATTTCCGTGGGGAACCCTACCACCATTTGTACGGAGAGAAGACGCTCCCACGGACAACACCAGAGATTATGCCAAAGTGTCCAAACAGGTTCGAGAGTGGGGTTTCCGGTTCAACGGAACCTCCAAGCCCTTGGAATTTTTGGAACAGGTGGAAACATATGGGCTGGACCTCAATCTGGTTCCAAGGGCTCTGCCCGAACTGTTGCAGGGCATGGCTTTAAAATGGTACATCGCCAACAACAGACACTGGACTTCCTGGTCCTCATTCAAGGCAAACTTCGAGGAATACTTTATGCCTCGGGATTACCTCCAAAAGATCCAGGAAGAGGTCCTCAGGAGAAGGCAGGACCTCGGAGAACCTTTTAAAATATACATGGTGGAGATGCAAACCATGATGAGGCCACTGCGCTACTCAGCCCACCAAGAGTTGAAGCAGATATATACCAACAGTCTGCCCGATCTACGCGCGTTCGCTCGACCACATCACTACACAACTCTGACGGAGGTGATGCAGTTGGCCGACGAGTATGAGGAGTTAGAAAGGGACAGGGAACGTCTGAGACAACATAGCCGGCCTAACCGGTCCCGACTGATGGCAATGGAGGAGATGCGAAGCCCCGAAACGCAGAGTCGGTTGACCGAAAGAGAGGAATCACGTGGTCCCGAGAACCGGTCCCGACTGATGGCAATGGAGGAGTCCAGCGGCCCCGAGAATAGGGATGTGCCGAGGCGGTTTGATAACACGCGTGCGGATCCCAGACCAGCTCCCAGGACACAGCAGCCAAGCCCGAGAACGCATGTGTCAAATCCAACCAGGGCCTGTAGAATCTGCGGCCAGGAAGGACACTGGGCGGTGGAGTGCCAAAATGCACGATTGGAGTTTTGCTGGCACTGCGGACGCATAGGAGTTCGCACCGCCACATGCTGCCCACCGGGAAACGGCCATCGGCGTCCACTAGCCAGGGGCGAGCGGGAGCCGGCAAGAGCAGCCCCACACCACTAATTGGACAATTACAGGACGAAGGCGCGCATCTATCGGCGACAGTGAGGATAGGCGTGGAGGAATACAAAGCCACTGTCGACACCGGCGCGACCAGCAGTTTCATCAGCGAAAGACTCGCTGAACAAATATGTGGTGTGGGACAGCGAAGACCCACTCGGAGGCAGGTACGTTTGGCGGACGGAAGGAGCACAAGGATAGCCGAACAAATAGAGGTAAAAGTTGGACTGGGTGATCGGAACCTATCACTAGGATTACTCATTTTGCCCGGGGTCATAGACCAATTAGTGCTGGGATGGGATTTCCTAGCTGGCATGGGCACTATTTTGGAATGTGCAGGTCTCAGAGTGACCATCCCGTCCCGCAGGAGGAACAACGGATGGTTAGAGGAACGATTGTCGGTAGCAGTGACAGAGTCAGACACAACAACCACAGCCGAAGAGACCAGTAAGCCACCAGCCCAGCCTATTCACCCAGATGTCGAGATGGACGCATTCTTGAGGGAGGAATTGGCCGTTTTTGAAAACATGACGGGCACGTCACCAATCACGGAACACCGAATTGTGATGAGCGACGACCGCCCCATCAAACAACGATATTTCCCCAAGAATCCAAAGATCCAAGCGGAAATAAACAAACAAGTGGATGAGTTGTTGGCAAAGGGTTGCATCGAGCCATCGAAAAGCCCGCACAGCGCACCTATTGTCATGGTGCGGAAGAAAACAGGAAAATGGAGGCTGTGCGTCGACTTTCGACAGTTGAATAGTAAATCCGTCAAAGATGCGTACCCTTTACCAAGAGTGCACCACATCCTGGATCAACTCCGTGAGGCTCGCTACATTACTAGCCTCGACCTGAAGGACGGATATTGGCAGATCCCTATGGAAATGAACAGCAGGCCGTTGACAGCGTTTACAGTTCCAGGGAAAGGACTTTACCAATGGAAAGTCATGCCATTCGGACTCCACTCAGCTCCGGCCACATTTCAAAGGGCACTGGACCAAGTCATCGGACCCGAGATGATGCCACACGCTTTTGCTTATTTGGACGACATCATCGTAATAGGCAAAACACGACAAGAACACATGGCAAATCTCAAGGAACTATTCCGACGGCTCCGAGAGGCAAATCTAAGGATCAACGTGGACAAATGTGACTTCTGTAAACAGGAATTGAAATATCTGGGCCATCTAGTCACTGAGAAAGGAATCAGAACAGACCCGGAGAAAGTGGCTGCCATCGCCGAATTAAAACCGCCATCGAACGCCAAGGAGCTGCGTCAATATGTGGGCGTGGCATCATGGTACCGACGTTTCGTTCCGGATTTTGCAACAATTGTACACCCTCTAAATGCCCTACTAAAAAAAGGCGCAAAATGGGAGTGGTCGGACGAACGTCAAAGGGAAACAATTTGCACCACAGACAGACGCTAGCAATTACGGATTAGGAGCCATATTGACACAGACGTCCGAAGATGGAGAAAGGGTTATCTCCTACGCCAGCAGGACTCTGAACGGAGCCGAACGCAACTATTCAGCGACGGAGAAGGAGTGCCTAGCGATCGTGTGGGGAATACGTAAGTTGAGACCATATTTAGAGGGCTATCACTTCACCGTGATAACCGATCACATGGCCCTAAAATGGCTCAACTCCATCGAAAGTCCATCCGGAAGGATTGCAAGGTGGGCACTGGAACTGCAACAATACGATTTTGATGTACTATACCGCAAAGGGAAGCTCAACGTCGTAGCAAATGCACTATCTCGGCAACCACTGGACACAGAGACGTGCTGTCGGATACAGGAGACAGAGGTCACCCTGGAGGAAATAGATCCTAGCTGCAACTGGATCCAGAAGATGCGAGACAAGATACGACAAAGCCCCCATAAATTCCCAGACTATATAGAGGAAGGCGGGCAGTTATATAGGCACATACCACACCAGGCCGGAACCGAAGATGTAGTAGCCTGGAGGCTATGTGTACCCAGTGGTCAGAAACTGCAGGTGTTGAAGGAAAACCACGACGCAGCGACAGCAGGGCACTTGGGAAGCAGAAAAACAATTGCCCGGGTCGCAGCAAAATATTATTGGCCAGGATTATACCGCGACGTCAGGACACACGTTAGACAATGCCAACTTTGTTTGGTATAAGCCAAATCAATTGCTGGCGGCTGGCAAGATGCTGACCCAAATTCCAGAAGAACCATGGTCAACAGTCTGTGCAGACTTCGTCGGACCACTGCCCCGTTCCAAACATGGGAATTCAATGCTGTTGGTTATGGTCGATCGTTTCTCAAAATGGACGGAACTGGTGCCATTAAGAAGAGCAACGACTGCAACGCTACAAAAGGCCTTCAGAGAAAGGATATTGGCTCGTTTTGGAGTACCCAAGGTACTAATTACGGACAACGGGACACAGTTCACGAGCAAAAACTTCAAGAAATTTTTGGAAGATCTGGGTGTGAAACATCAATTTACAGCACCATACACTCCACAAGAAAACCCAACAGAACGGATGAATCGGACGGTTAAAACGATGATATCGCAATACGCCGGAAGTAATCAGCGCTGTTGGGATGAAGCATTGCCGGAAATAACGCTAGCGGTGAATACAAGCTCGTCCGCATCAACCGGCTATACGGCCGCGTTCATCACCCAGGGTCGGGAACCAAGGCTTCCAAAAACATTGTATGATGAGGTCACCATCGGGACAGGACAACCACCACAAGGAGCTACAGAAAATTCAAACAAATTGAAAGAGATTTTCGAAATTGTGCGACGAAGCCTCGAAAAAGCTGCGCAGGACCAAGGCCGCCACTACAACTTGAGGAGAAGACAGTGGCAGCAAAAAATTGGCGATAAAGTATGGGCCAAGGAACACCACCTTTCAAACGCGGCTGAAGGATTTGCAGCTAAGCTGGCACCAAAGTTTGGGGGTCCCTACCAAATCATGGACTTCAAATCACCAGTGATTTGCAAACTCCAGAGCGAATCGGACAACCGGAGCAGAACAGCACACGTGAGTGACCTGAAACCTCATATCGAGGCCGGTAGGTAAAAAAATAAAAAAAAGATTTTATAAAAATTTGTACCTAACCCTATAAAAATTCGGTAAAAAGGGGCATGAAAGAAAAACATAGCAGCATCTGAAAAAAAAGGACTTTAGTAAAAATCAACAGGATACCACACATACTCACCCAAAAGTAATGCAGGACCTGTTGAAGTAAAAGAAGACTTTAGCTTTTGGATTTAAAAATTTTTTTTTTTGAAAAAAAAGGGGGTGATAATTATAGTCATAATTATATTCTAGATGAGTCCTTGCGTGATCGGAATGTCTGGCGAGTCCTTGTGAGAGACAGGAGTGCCATAGACAAGTCCTGATACAAGCAGGAGAATCTAAGAAGTCATAACTATAACTATGTGTATTAAGCAGTAGTTTAGAAGCACTTTTGGCACCACTAAAATAACTACAGGGGTGTTCAAAAGTGCACGGCGAAATCACACACCCACACTACACAAATTTTTAGAAAGGGAGAGCGAGCACAATTATGGCTGCCGGCAGGGTCCGTTAGCAACATTTACAAACGGACCCAACCAACAGCTATAAAAGGGCAGCGCCAACACGAGGGCGGCCTCTTTTGGAAAAAAAAAAAAAGGTATCAAAATCACCACCATGCAAAACTACAACTTGCGCAGCGCGAAAGGACGCACGACACCCCGGGCACGCCGACAGGAGGATGTGCTAGACATACTGGCGTCGCCGCTATGCAGCGGTAAGGAGTCGGAGACGGAGTGGGCAGACTCCAACTCCGACTCATCGACAGCAACACCGCCACCGATCGCGGAGAGGACGCACGTCGCGGGACACAGTGAGACCATGGCCGCGGTCTATGCAGCGAAATGGGCCGCCGAGAGGTCGGCAAGAGTGGCAGCGAGTGCGACGGCAGCGGCGACAACGGCAGCGAGGACGACACCAGCACTGCCGAGGATCACTGGAGGAAGGCGCGTCAACGCTGGCCACAGCGAGACCATGGCCGCAGCTTACGCAGCGATATTGGCTGCCGAGAGGAGGGCGGCAACAGCGACGGCGGCAACAGCGACGGCGGCAACGGTAACGACAAAGGCGGACAAGAAAACGGCCAGAGCAGCGGCGTCGACGACGGCAAAAAGGGACGCCGAACTGGACAAGACCATGGCGGCGGAGATGGCCACGTGGCCAACCACCATGCCTCCGACACCCGGACGCGACTTCGAAGAGGCCTTGGAAACCGTCGTCATCAGCGATACCGAGTCGGAGATAAGCGTCCACACACACTGTAGTGGTTCGCAGATGGCCATCTCCGACTCGGACGCGGGAACGGCAGCACGACCGGAGGGACTGCAGCTGAAGGCGGTACGCACCGTTGTGTGGGCACAATCGCTGGCAGCGTTGACTAAGCCAACACCAACGACGCCAGCGACACCGACACCACCGCCAACACCCACAACGGCCGAATAACCGACGCAAACACGATACAAGTTCGACGGACCAGAGTTGGGCAAACGCGCGTTGGCGCCGACACCACCAACCACCCCGAACACGCCATCGACGGCGAACAGCACCAAAACACCACACTCACCATGGGCTAGATCCGGAACGCCAAGAAGACGTCGGCAACACCCATGGGCGGATCCAGCGCGGCAGGGCGGATGGCAAGAACTGCCATCCACCGAGTGGCCACCGCAACTTGCCGCGGAAGTAGGGGCGTTGGATTCGTCCATCACGTGGTGCACCTCGCGCCTCACATGGATCGCCGGTAGACAGTACCGGATCAGGATGGCCAGGGGCATTCAGCGGGTATTTCCCAGGAGTGAGCGGTGAAATGGGAAGAAAAAAATAAAATAAAAATAAAATTAATAATTATAAAATAATTTAAGTTAAGCTACTCACGTTTTTTCCCAACAGCTGATGCACACTTCAAGAATCGACACAGTTGGCAACGCTGCACAGACGGCTCGGAACCTCTAGTTCCAGAACCGATAACGATGTGTCGAGTGCCAAGTTCAGCGAAAGGAGCCAGATGGCGCAACACAAACGCAAATTTAAATTCAAATTTAAATCTAATGGGAATTTAAATTCAAATGTGCCAATTTAAATTTGGGACACCAACTCTTCACCTTTTCCCGAAGAAAGAGGGGAGTGTGAGGATCCATATATGGGTCCAACAGGCGTTGGAAAGGTACGACAAATAGCAACCAACCATCGGTGCACTGACCGAAGGGATCAAAGTGCAGCTAAACCGTTGGGGCATTTACCGTTATAACGGTAAATGTCGGTTGCCGGCGCCTATAAAAGGAGACAGCAGCGTAGAGCCATGGCAGATAACGCGGAGACGTCAAACTGAACACATCAAAAACATCAACAACCACATTGTGAGGACCCATATATGGACCCTCACAAATAGCAACCAACCATCGGTGCACTGATCGAAGGGATCAAAGTGCAGCTAAACCGTTGGGGCATTTACCGTTATAACGGTAAATGTCGGCTGCCGGCGTTGGTTAGGTACAACAAACACCAACCAACCAGCGGTGCACTGACCGAAGGGGTCAAAGTGCAACTAAAAACCGTTGGGGCATTTACCGTTATAACGGTAAATGTCGGCTGCCGGCGCCTATAAAAGGAGACGGCAGCGTAGAGCCAAGGCAGTTAACGCGGAGCCGTCAAACTGAATACATCAAAACGTCAACAACTACATCTGTTCGAAAAGGATCGAACAGGACGAAGGATACAAGGTAAGATCTGATAAGGAGGTCCTTGCTACTTGGAAAGTAGTGCAGTGCCATCCTTAAAAACACCAAATTAAGCCCTAGCGAGTCTGAGTGCTAGCAGGAGTGCTTCAGTGCGAGTCTTGGTGTAGGTCGGAGAGTCTGGCGAGTCCTTGTAAAAGACAGGAGTGCCATTGACGAATCCTGACGAGAACAAGAGTGCCTAAAGCGAGTCCTTGCGTATACCAGAGTGCTAGGCATAGCCAAGGTGGAGAAAGGTGCCTGTACTGGTTCGTAGCGAACAAGGTCGCGTCCTTATCGATCTTACGACTAAAGGACACGCACTCTAGGTGAGTCCTTGCGAAAGTCGGAGAGTCGGGCGAGTCCTGGTGAAAGACCGGAGTGCCTAAGACGAGTCCTGACAAGTGCAAGGAGGACCTAAGAGGTGTCCTCGCCGGCCAGGATCACCGAAGGACATCCCAGCCAGGAGTAAATAATTTCTAAATAAATTCTTAAAGGCAAGTGTGCCTAATTGTGCTTCGCACAACAAATTTGTTGCACGGATCCTCAAACCGCCTGAGCTTAGCCCAGCTTAAACTCGGGTCAACCGAAGGTTCGTTACAACTGGCGCCCAACGTGGGGCCTGACGATATTTAAGGATACGCAGGTCAACAAATTCGAACCCTATATTTTTAAAGAAAATTGTACAAAATGGTACGAGCTTGGGTATACAACCTCAAAAAGGAGGAAATAGAGCGGTATGGAAGGGAATTTGGAGTAGCAGTGTCGGGCACAGTCGACGTGATGCGTCGACAGCTCGGGGAGTTGGTGAGTCAGAACGAGACGCAGACTCAACATGCGCTTCGGATCAACGAGCTCTCCCGTCTGCACACCCGACCGACAACTCCAAAAATCGGCGCGGAGGAGGAGAAAAGCGAGGAGACAGGCAACCCAGGGCTGCTCCAAGTGCCACCACCAAGGAGTCCGCATGTGGTCGCATCCACCAGCGCTGCCGCAGCTCGGCCGCAGGACTCACGGCCATTTCCGTGGGGAACCCTACCACCATTTGTACGGAGAGAAGACGCTCCCACGGACAACACCAGAGATTATGCCAAAGTGTCCAAACAGGTTCGAGAGTGGGGTTTCCGGTTCAACGGAACCTCCAAGCCCTTGGAATTTTTGGAACAGGTGGAAACATATGGGCTGGACCTCAATCTGGTTCCAAGGGCTCTGCCCGAACTGTTGCAGGGCATGGCTTTAAAATGGTACATCGCCAACAACAGACACTGGACTTCCTGGTCCTCATTCAAGGCAAACTTCGAGGAATACTTTATGCCTCGGGATTACCTCCAAAAGATCCAGGAAGAGGTCCTCAGGAGAAGGCAGGACCTCGGAGAACCTTTTAAAATATACATGGTGGAGATGCAAACCATGATGAGGCCACTGCGCTACTCAGCCCACCAAGAGTTGAAGCAGATATATACCAACAGTCTGCCCGATCTACGCGCGTTCGCTCGACCACATCACTACACAACTCTGACGGAGGTGATGCAGTTGGCCGACGAGTATGAGGAGTTAGAAAGGGACAGGGAACGTCTGAGACAACATAGCCGGCCTAACCGGTCCCGACTGATGGCAATGGAGGAGATGCGAAGCCCCGAAACGCAGAGTCGGTTGACCGAAAGAGAGGAATCACGTGGTCCCGAGAACCGGTCCCGACTGATGGCAATGGAGGAGTCCAGCGGCCCCGAGAATAGGGATGTGCCGAGGCGGTTTGATAACACGCGTGCGGATCCCAGACCAGCTCCCAGGACACAGCAGCCAAGCCCGAGAACGCATGTGTCAAATCCAACCAGGGCCTGTAGAATCTGCGGCCAGGAAGGACACTGGGCGGTGGAGTGCCAAAATGCACGATTGGAGTTTTGCTGGCACTGCGGACGCATAGGAGTTCGCACCGCCACATGCTGCCCACCGGGAAACGGCCATCGGCGTCCACTAGCCAGGGGCGAGCGGGAGCCGGCAAGAGCAGCCCCACACCACTAATTGGACAATTACAGGACGAAGGCGCGCATCTATCGGCGACAGTGAGGATAGGCGTGGAGGAATACAAAGCCACTGTCGACACCGGCGCGACCAGCAGTTTCATCAGCGAAAGACTCGCTGAACAAATATGTGGTGTGGGACAGCGAAGACCCACTCGGAGGCAGGTACGTTTGGCGGACGGAAGGAGCACAAGGATAGCCGAACAAATAGAGGTAAAAGTTGGACTGGGTGATCGGAACCTATCACTAGGATTACTCATTTTGCCCGGGGTCATAGACCAATTAGTGCTGGGATGGGATTTCCTAGCTGGCATGGGCACTATTTTGGAATGTGCAGGTCTCAGAGTGACCATCCCGTCCCGCAGGAGGAACAACGGATGGTTAGAGGAACGATTGTCGGTAGCAGTGACAGAGTCAGACACAACAACCACAGCCGAAGAGACCAGTAAGCCACCAGCCCAGCCTATTCACCCAGATGTCGAGATGGACGCATTCTTGAGGGAGGAATTGGCCGTTTTTGAAAACATGACGGGCACGTCACCAATCACGGAACACCGAATTGTGATGAGCGACGACCGCCCCATCAAACAACGATATTTCCCCAAGAATCCAAAGATCCAAGCGGAAATAAACAAACAAGTGGATGAGTTGTTGGCAAAGGGTTGCATCGAGCCATCGAAAAGCCCGCACAGCGCACCTATTGTCATGGTGCGGAAGAAAACAGGAAAATGGAGGCTGTGCGTCGACTTTCGACAGTTGAATAGTAAATCCGTCAAAGATGCGTACCCTTTACCAAGAGTGCACCACATCCTGGATCAACTCCGTGAGGCTCGCTACATTACTAGCCTCGACCTGAAGGACGGATATTGGCAGATCCCTATGGAAATGAACAGCAGGCCGTTGACAGCGTTTACAGTTCCAGGGAAAGGACTTTACCAATGGAAAGTCATGCCATTCGGACTCCACTCAGCTCCGGCCACATTTCAAAGGGCACTGGACCAAGTCATCGGACCCGAGATGATGCCACACGCTTTTGCTTATTTGGACGACATCATCGTAATAGGCAAAACACGACAAGAACACATGGCAAATCTCAAGGAACTATTCCGACGGCTCCGAGAGGCAAATCTAAGGATCAACGTGGACAAATGTGACTTCTGTAAACAGGAATTGAAATATCTGGGCCATCTAGTCACTGAGAAAGGAATCAGAACAGACCCGGAGAAAGTGGCTGCCATCGCCGAATTAAAACCGCCATCGAACGCCAAGGAGCTGCGTCAATATGTGGGCGTGGCATCATGGTACCGACGTTTCGTTCCGGATTTTGCAACAATTGTACACCCTCTAAATGCCCTACTAAAAAAAGGCGCAAAATGGGAGTGGTCGGACGAACGTCAAAGGGAAACAATTTGCACCACAGACAGACGCTAGCAATTACGGATTAGGAGCCATATTGACACAGACGTCCGAAGATGGAGAAAGGGTTATCTCCTACGCCAGCAGGACTCTGAACGGAGCCGAACGCAACTATTCAGCGACGGAGAAGGAGTGCCTAGCGATCGTGTGGGGAATACGTAAGTTGAGACCATATTTAGAGGGCTATCACTTCACCGTGATAACCGATCACATGGCCCTAAAATGGCTCAACTCCATCGAAAGTCCATCCGGAAGGATTGCAAGGTGGGCACTGGAACTGCAACAATACGATTTTGATGTACTATACCGCAAAGGGAAGCTCAACGTCGTAGCAGATGCACTATCTCGGCAACCACTGGACACAGAGACGTGCTGTCGGATACAGGAGACAGAGGTCACCCTGGAGGAAATAGATCCTAGCTGCAACTGGATCCAGAAGATGCGAGACAAGATACGACAAAGCCCCCATAAATTCCCAGACTATATAGAGGAAGGCGGGCAGTTATATAGGCACATACCACACCAGGCCGGAACCGAAGATGTAGTAGCCTGGAGGCTATGTGTACCCAGTGGTCAGAAACTGCAGGTGTTGAAGGAAAACCACGACGCAGCGACAGCAGGGCACTTGGGAAGCAGAAAAACAATTGCCCGGGTCGCAGCAAAATATTATTGGCCAGGATTATACCGCGACGTCAGGACATACGTTAGACAATGCCAACTTTGTCAACGGTATAAGCCAAATCAATTGCTGGCGGCTGGCAAGATGCTGACCCAAATCCCAGAAGAACCATGGTCAACAGTCTGTGCAGACTTCGTCGGACCACTGCCCCGCTCCAAACATGGGAATTCAATGCTGTTGGTTATGGTCGATCGTTTCTCAAAATGGACGGAACTGGTGCCATTAAGAAGCGCAACGACTGCAACGCTACAAAAGGCCTTCAGAGAAAGGATATTGGCTCGTTTTGGAGTACCCAAGGTACTAATTACGGACAACGGGACACAGTTCACGAGCAAAAACTTCAAGAAATTTTTGGAAGATCTGGGTGTGAAACATCAATTTACAGCACCATACACTCCACAAGAAAACCCAACAGAACGGATGAATCGGACGGTTAAAACGATGATATCGCAATACGCCGGAAGTAATCAGCGCTGTTGGGATGAAGCATTGCCGGAAATAACTCTAGCGGTGAACACAAGCTCGTCCGCATCAACCGGCTATACGGCCGCGTTCATCACCCAAGGTCGGGAACCAAGGCTTCCAAAAACATTGTATGATGAGGTCACCATCGGGACAGGACAACCACCACAAGGAGCTACAGAAAATTCAAACAAATTGAAAGAGATTTTCGAAATTGTGCGAAGAAGCCTCGAAAAAGCTGCGCAGGACCAAGGCCGCCACTACAACTTGAGGAGAAGACAGTGGCAGCCAAAAATTGGCGATAAAGTATGGGCCAAGGAACACCACCTTTCAAACGCGGCTGAAGGATTTGCAGCTAAGCTGGCACCAAAGTTTGGGGGTCCCTACCAAATCATGGACTTCAAATCACCAGTGATTTGCAAACTCCAGAGCGAATCGGACAACCGGAGCAGAACAGCACACGTGAGTGACCTGAAACCTCATATCGAGGCCGGTAGGTAAAAAAATAAAAAAAAGATTTTATAAAAATTTGTACCTAACCCTATAAAAATTCGGTAAAAAGGGGCATGAAAGAAAAACATAGCAGCATCTGAAAAAAAAGGACTTTAGTAAAAATCAACAGGATACCACACATACTCACCCAAAAGTAATGCAGGACCTGTTGAAAGAAAAGAAGACTTTAGTTTTTGGATTTTAAAAAAATAAATAAATTTTTTTATAAAAAAAAAAAAAAAAAAAAAAAAGGGGGGTGATAATTATAGTCATAATTATATTCTAGATGAGTCCTTGCGTGATCGGAATGTCTGGCGAGTCCTTGTGAGAGACAGGAGTGCCATAGACAAGTCCTGATACAAGCAGGAGAATCTAAGAAGTCATAACTATAACTATGTGTATTAAGCAGTAGTTTAGAAGCACTTTTGGCACCACTAAAATAACTACAGGGGTGTTCAAAAGTGCACGGCGAAATCACACACCCACACTACACAAATTTTTAGAAAGGGAGAGCGAGCACAATTATGGCTGCCGGCAGGGTCCGTTAGCAACATTTACAAACGGACCCAACCAACAGCTATAAAAGGGCAGCGCCAACACGAGGGCGGCCTCTTTTGGAAAAAAAAAAAAAGGTATCAAAATCACCACCATGCAAAACTACAACTTGCGCAGCGCGAAAGGACGCACGACACCCCGGGCACGCCGACAGGAGGATGTGCTAGACATACTGGCGTCGCCGCTATGCAGCGGTAAGGAGTCGGAGACGGAGTGGGCAGACTCCAACTCCGACTCATCGACAACAACACCGCCACCGATCGCAGAGAAGACGCGCGTAGCGGGACACTGCGAGACCATGGCCGCGGTCTATGCAGCGAAATGGGCCGCCGGGAAGTCGGCAAGACTGGCAGCGAGTGCGACGGCAGCGGCGACAACGGCAGCGAGCGCGAGAGCAGCGGCGATAACGGCAGCGAGGGCGATACTAACACGGCCGAGGATCGCTGGAGGAAGGCGCGTCAACGCTGGTCATAGTGAGACCATGGCCGCAACTCACGCAGCGATATTGGCTGCCCAGAGGAGGGCAACAACAGCGACGGCGGCAACGGCGACGACGGCAACGGCGACGGCGGCAACGGCGACGGCGGCAACGGCAACGGCGGCAACGGCAACGGAAACGGTCAAGAGAACGGCCAGAGCAGCGGCGTCGACGACGGCAAAAAGGGACGCCGAGCTTGACAAGGCCATGGCGGCGGAGATGGCCACGTGGCCAACCACCATGCCTCCGACACCCGGACGCGACTACGAAGAGGCCTTGGAGACCGTCGTAATCAGCGACACCGAGTCGGAGATGAGCGTCCACACACATTGTAGTGGTTCGCAGATGGCCATCTCCGACTCGGACGCGGGAACGGCAGCACGACCGGAGGGACTGCAGCTGAAGGCGGTACGCACCATCGTGTGGGCGCAATCGCTGGCAGCGTTGATGAAGTCAACACCCACGACGCCAGCGACACCGACACCACCGCCAACACCCACAACGGCCGAAACATCGACTCAAACGCGATTCCAGTTCGACCAACCAGAGTCGGGCAAACGCGCGTTGGCACCGACACCACCAACCACCCCGAACACGCCATCCACGGCGAGCAGCGCAGCAACTACACACTCACCATGGGCCAGATCCGGGACGCCAAGGAGGCGTCGGCAACACCCGTGGGCGGATCCAGAGCGACAGGGCGGGTGGCAGGAACTGCCATCTGCCGAGTGGCCACCGCAACTTGCTGCGGAAGTAGGGGCGTTGGACGCGTCCATCACGTGGCGCACCTCGCGCCTCACCTGGATCGCCGGTCGGCAATATAGGATCAGGATGGCCAGGGGAATCCAGCGGGTATTTGCCAGAAGCGTGTGCTGAAATGAGAAAAAAAAAATATATATATGTACATAGATAAACACAAAAAAAAAAAAATATATATGCACACAAGAAATTTAAAAAAAAAAAAGAAAAAAAAAACTCACAATTAACTCCTTAAAGGGGGGGGGGGATCATCCATCAGGGAAGCGGGGTCATCCATCAGGGGTGGGCGGGGTCCATAGGGCCTCACTAGAAAAAAAAACTTAATAATTATAAAATAATTTAAAGTTAAGCTACTCACGTTTCTTCCAACAGCTGATGCACACCTCAAGCGACACAGTTGGCAACGCTGCACAAACGGCTCGGAACCACTGGTTCAAGAACCGATAACGATGTGTTGATCGCCAAGTTCAGCGAAAAGGCGCCAGATGGCGCAACACAAACACAACGCAAATTTAAATTCAAATTTAAATTCAATGAAAATTTAAATCCACATTTACCAATTTAAATTGGGACACCAACTTTTCGCCTTTTTCCCGAAAAAAGAGGGGAGTGTGAGGACCCATATATGGACCCTCACAAATAGCAACCAACCATCGGTGCACTGACCGAAGGGATCAAAGTGCAGCTAAACCGTTGGGGCATTTACCGTTATAACGGTAAATGTCGGCTGCCGGCGCCTATAAAAGGAGACAGCAGCGTAGAGCCATGGCAGATAACGCGGAGACGTGAAACTGAACACATCAAAAACATCAACAACCACATTGTGAGGACCCATATATGGACCCTCACAAATAGCAACCAACCATCGGTGCACTGACCGAAGGGATCAAAGTGCAGCTAAACCGTTGGGGCATTTACCGTTATAACGGTAAATGTCGGCTGCCAGCGTTGGTTAGGTACAACAAACACCAACCAACCAGCGGTGCACTGACCGAAGGGGTCAAAGTGCAACTAAAAACCGTTGGGGCATTTACCGTTATAACGGTAAATGTCGGCTGCCGGCGCCTATAAAAGGAGACGGCAGCGTAGAGCCAAGGCAGTTAACGCGGAGCCGTCGAACTGAATACATCAAAACGTCAACAACCACATCTGTTCGAAAAGGATCGAACAGGACGAAGGATACAAGGTAAGATCTGATAAGGAGGTCCTTGCTACTTGGAAAGTAGTGCAGTGCCATCCTTAAAAACACCAAATTAAGCCCTAGCGAGTCTGAGTGCTAGCAGGAGTGCTTCAGTGCGAGTCTTGGTGTAGGTCGGAGAGTCGGGCGAGTCCTGGTGAAAGACCGGAGTGCCTAAGACGAGTCCTGACAAGTGCGAGGAGGACCTAAGAGGTGTCCTCGCCGGCCAGGATCACCGAAGGACATCCCAGCCAGGAGTAAATAGTTTCTAAATAAATTCTTAAAGGCAAGTGTGCCTAATAAGTAGGGTTTTGAATAAATAAAAGACCAACAAATTATATCAACACGTTTTCTTAATTATCGTCAGTGCTTCGCACAACAAATTTGTTGCACGGATCCTCAAACCGCCTGAGCTTAGCCCAGCTTAAACTCGGGTCAACCGAAGGTTCGTTACAAAATCTGTTCGAAAGGATCGAACAGGACGAAGGATACAAGGTAAGATCAGATAAGGAGGTCCTTGCTACGTGGAAGTAGTGCAGTGCCATCCTTAAAACACCAAATTAAGCCCTAGCGAGTCTGAGTGCTAGCAGGAGTGCTTCAGTGCGAGTCTTGGTGTAGGTCGGAGAGTCTGGCGAGTCCTTGTAAAAGACAGGAGTGCCATTGACGAATCCTGACGAGAACAAGAGTGCCTGAAGCGAGTCCTTGCGTATACCAGAGTGCTAGGCATAGCCAAGGTGGAGAAAGGTGCCTGCACTGGTTCTAAGCGAAGAAGGTCGCGTCCTTGTCGATCTTACGACTAAAGGACTCGTACTCTAGGTGAGTCCTTGCGAAAGTCGGAGAGTCGGGCGAGTCCTGGTGAAAGACCGGAGTGCCTAAGACGAGTCTTGACAAGTGCAAGGAGGACCTAAGAGGTGTCCTCGCCGGCCAGGATCACCGAAGGACATCCCAGCCAGGAGCAAATAATTTTTAAATAATTTCTTAAAGGCAAGTGTGCCTAATAAGTAGGGTTTTTGAATGAATAAAAGACCAACAAATTTAAATAAACACGTCTTCTTAATTATCGTCAGTGCTTCACACTATAAATTTGTTGCACGAATCCTTAGACCGCCTGAGCTTAGCCCAGCTTAAACTCGGGTCAACCGAAGGTTCGTTACAGGCTGTTGAGTTACGTCTGGAGATGCCATTTCAAATGTCCTTGCCAGCAAACCCAGTCACACTGCCAGAGGTGGTGCAGCAAATCAAGAAGCTGAAGGCCAAAAAATCTGCTGGAGAGGACCTTCTGGATAACAGGACACTAAAACTTCTTCGCAAAAGAGCACTGCTGCTTATAGTTCTGCTCCTCAACAGCATACTTAGGACAGGTCACTTCCCAAACAGTTGGAAGACCGCGTTAATCACCATGATACCAAAGCCAAGTAATCAACACACGGTAGTCGATGGATACAGACCAATAAGTCTGCTCTCTGCGCTAGGTAAGATGACGCAAAGGGTGATCCTAAACCGCATCCTTCAGCTTGAATCTATGATACAAATTATCCCAAAGTGGCAGTTTGGATTTAGACAGGGTCATGGCACGCCGGAACAACTACATCGTGTAGTCAACTTGTGAGGACCCATTTATGGATCCTCACAACAGGCGTTGGAAAGGTACGACAAATACCAACCAACCATCGGTGCACTGACCGAAGGGGTCAAAGTGCAGCTAAACCGTTGGGGCATTTACCGTTATAACGGACGAGAAACAAGAGTGCCTGAAGCGAGTCCTGGCGTATACCAGAGTGCTAGGCATAGAAAAGTGGAGTAAGGTGCCTGTACTGGGTTGTTAGCGAGCAGGTCGCGTCCTTGTCGATCTTACGAATAAAGGACACGTACTCTAGGAGAGTCCTTGCGAGAGTCGGGCGAGTCCTGGTGAAAGACCGGAGTGCCTAAGACGAGTCCTGATAAGTGCAAGGAGGACCTAAGAGGTGTCCTCGCCGGCCAGGATCACCAAAGGACATCCCAACCAGGAGCAAATAAATATTAAATAATTTCTTAAAGGCAAGTGTGCCTAATAAGTAGGGTTATGTTGTTTTCGCATTGTGCAAGTTGTTCTTGTTGTTTCTAGCTTCCCAATAGTTTCTTTGAAGAGCCCTGTAGTTAACACCCCTATTGGAAATATGTCTTGCTGCAAAGAGTCTTGCTGATTTACGCGATCTGATGATGCTGCACCACTGCATTATGTTTTTTGTTGGTTGTGCAGTAACATTACTATTATGTGCGTGGATATCTGGTCGAGACTGCGAAAAGCTTTCTACTGTGAGGACTCATATATGGATCCTCACAACAGGCGTTTAAAATGTACGGTAAATACCAACAACCATCGGTGCACTGACCGAAGGGGTCAAAGTGCAGCTAAACCGTTGGGGACATTTACCATTATAACGGTAAACGGTAGAAAAGGAGTCAGCAGCGTGGGACCGGGCTAGTTAACGCGGAGACGTCAAACACAAAATATCAGCATCTGTTCGAAAGGATCGAACAGGACGAAAAGGATAATAGGTAAGATCTGATAAGGAGGTAACCTTGCTACGCGGAATTAGTACAGTGCTGGCAGGAGTGTGCGAGTGTTCAGTGGGAGTCTTTGTGCAGGTCGGAGAGTCTGGCTAGTCCTTGTGAAAGACAGGAGTGCCATTGACGAATTCTGACGATAACAAGAGGCTAGGCATAGCAAAAGGTGGAGAAAGGTGCCTGTGCTAGTTCTTAGCGAACACGCCGCGTCCTTGTCGATCTTACGACCAAAGGACACGTACTCTGGGGTAGTCCTTGCAAAAAAAAAGAGTCGGGCGTGTCCTTGTGAAAGACAGGAGTCCTGATAACCGCAAGGAGGACCTAAGAGGTGTCCTCGCCGGCCAGGATCACCGAAGGACATCCCAGCCAGGATCAAATAATTATAGATAATTTCTTACAGCAAGTGTGCCTAATAAGTAGGGTTTTGAATAAATAAAAAACACCAAATTAATTCTGAACTCGCCTTCTTACTTATCGTCAGTGCTTCACACTATAAATTTGTTGCACGAGTCCTTAGACCGCCTGAGCTTAGCCCAGCTTAAACTCGGGTCAACCGAAGGTTCGTTACACTACCAAGGCCAAAAAGGGCCATGGTGGCTTAACATGGTCTTGCCCTACGTGCATTGTCATGTAGCTTGATTTCTTGCGAATGTATAACTCGGTTAGAAATCAATTTGTAAAATTGAATAAAGCAGCAAAACTACTCTCTAGTGATTTAGATTCGAGCATTGATTTGCTCAACAATTTTAAATTTGAGACTCCACCTAAGCGCGGGCTGGAGTCACAATTTGCGGAAGTTCCCTCTCCATCGCCCTCTTGTTCTTCTCAGCCACATTCTACTCTTCTGGATCCTCACTACCTGGATGTGTCTCTATATCCTTCTCCTGCAAATTTTCCTGTAAATTCTCCCTTTTCATCTCCTCTTATTGCCCCTACTGCCCCTGTTTCTGGACCCGTTTCTCCTTCTCCGTCTTCTCTCGTTATCCCTATGGCCCCCGTTACCAGACCCGTTACTCCTTCCCCATCTCCTCGTGATATTTCCACTGCCCCTGTTTCTAGACCTTCTCTTACCACCGGCTCTGCCATAAGGGCGGCTTCTGGTCGTAAAGAAGCATCTTTGAGTATCTCAACTCCTTCAATTTAGACTGTACCAGTCTCAACTCTTTCTGTTGTTGCTCCGCGCAAGCAAGTGTTTGTGTCTAGGCTATCGCCAGACACCACTTGTGAATCTATAGCTTCGTTTATAGCTAGTAAATCTTCAGCTAGCGTTTCTATCTCCAAATTTAATTTTTCTAGTCCCCGTGAAATAGCTTCGTTTAAAATTAGTGTTCCTCTAGATTCATTTGCAATCATTTGTGATCAAAACTTTTGGCCACCTCATATGATTGTTCATGAATTTAGCCCTAGAAACCGTGTTCAGCGTTTGCCAATAGCTATCCCACCTGTTTCCCATATATTAACGCCGCATATATTAACGCCGCAACTTTTCCAACTCGTCAGTAGCTTTCTCAAGGACAGAATCTTCAAAGTTGTTGTGGACGGAGTAAATTCCTCGAAGCGCCCAATCCGCGCAGGTG
Source organism: Hirtodrosophila cameraria (assembly GCA_949708635.1). NCBI lineage: Eukaryota > Metazoa > Arthropoda > Insecta > Diptera > Drosophilidae > Hirtodrosophila > Hirtodrosophila cameraria. Next base: position 54,440,727 of record OX453090.1, read on the forward strand.
TCCCAGAAGGCAGCGTTCTTGGTCCTACGCTATACACTTTATATACAGCCGATATGCCAAACTCAAGAATAATAACTGGACAGTTGCAGTAAAGACCAAGAAGCGGGTATCAAAGCACATGAAGCGCGTGAAGCGCATGAAAAATATCCAGGAGCTAGTCAACCTTAAGCGGAAACTGCTGCAGATTATAGCGGATGATAATCCCTTGTTGGAGGGGTTGATGACACCTATTGCCAAGCCAAGGCCAGTACCGCCGATTCCTTCCGTTTTTTATGCGGTGGCTGGGCTTTATTTATTAATGGCTGTGATGTGCTGTTTTTATAAGTTTATTATTTATTATTATTATTTATAATTAAATTTATTTTTATGTTTTGTTGCTCAATTGTGTTCAAAATCAAAGCAGTATTTTTTAAATACTGCGGGGGTGTGTGTAGCATGCGAAATTTGAAATAAACATGATATGTGGGATGGTATGTACATGCCAAGTTTGGTGACTTTGGCTCTTCAGTTTTACAGCTTTCATGATGAAACTTGGCACAGCTGCTTTTTACTGCAGTTGTATGTCAAAATCGACCGGATCGAACTGCTATAACATAAAGCTGCCATAGAAACCATCGGTTGAAAAATAAGTTTCTGTATGAAAAACTTTTTTGTTTTTTGGGACATCTCAATTAAGGCCAGTTGTTGTTTTAGACCTAGACATTCTTTCGGCCCTGAAAATCTATGTCCAGGCCTGAACGTTTACAATACTGCTTTCTTTCCTTTTTGTTTGGAATGTTCTACCTACAGAATACCTTCTTTCGCAAGGTATATTCTCTTGCCTGAATATCCCAAGAAATTTTCCTCCAAGATCACACGCCTGAGGCCCAAGGTCAGAATTAAGGTCTGAAAAAAACCAGAGACAAGGAAAAGTATGACCACAATTTCGGTCTTAAACTTCGCTTGAGAAGTCAGAGCTCTAAAAGTCTCTAAAAAATCGACATATCTTCTGCGCTACACTATCTCCCACAACGCATGAGCTGGTTGGCCGGCTGAAAATTGTTAATTGCCAACAAATGCTTATTAACATTTAAATAAAAGCTATATATTATTACAAATTTGTACAAATATGTTAAAAAGAACCTATCATCATCACCTGGGATTCGAACGCTAGGCCTCTTGCCCCGTGCAAACAACAGTCAGTGTTACACACTGAGCTACCGATAGTATCAAATCAATAGCAACAATTACGCTCGTACGCATTTACTTCTCGCTTCTAACGTAAGAACTGTCTTACGGTTTCGCTTCCGGTTTTACTTCTGTGCAATTCTGTGAAATCCGTTATGGACTCCTAGCTGATTTAATCAGGCATTTTAATTTCCATCGCTGGGAGATGACTTAATCTAAGTTCAATCACATTTTACACATGTTGACAAAAAATGTCATCAAAATCAGACGACTAAATCTTATAGCTGCCATATGAACAATCTGTTAAAAAATGTTTTTATGAAAGACTTTTGTTTTAATGCAGATATTTCCAACAAACTCATTAGTTCTCAATTTTATTATAATATTATAAGCAAGTCGACTGTTTTATCAAAATCGGGTAACTATATCTTATAGCTGGCATCGGAACAATCGGATTAATCGGCACGCCGAAGATAACTTTGCTTTCTTGTTTTTCACGATTTTCGTCAAAATTGATGTGCATTTTTTCATAATTGTAACGAATTTGTCTTAGCCGAATTTTGTTTGTATCTATTTTATTTGGATAGAGGGTAGATTAACTTTATGTTATTAAAGACTTGGCAAAAAATAACTGAGCATCAAAAACGTTGTTATTATACTCTTTTTTTAACTTTTTTGAAAAAAAGGAAAAAAGAGTATATTGGGTTTGTGAAATGTCCGTCCGTCCGTCTGTATGAACGCAGGTTGTTTCCACAGTTTTGAAGCTAGAGCAACCAAACTTGGTATACATGTTGGTATATACCATAGTAAGACAAAGTGTCAAGATCTCCCCCCCACCCCCACCCCTTCCACGACAAACCGCAAAAAAACCTATATCTTCCACAGTTTTACAGCTAGAGTAACCAAATTTTGCACAAGGGCTACTTATCACTTGCTTGATTGATCTGACAAAAAAATTTGGCCACGCCCACCCCCGCCCCCAAAAATGAGCAAAGTCTGTATCTCCCCCACCCCTGTAGCTAGAGTCCCCAAAGTTTGCAGGTTGAATTCTATTGTCCTATTAAATAGATTGGATAAAAATAATTTTGCCGCGCCCACCCCCGCCCTTGTAATCAACCAAAGTTTGTTTCTCCCAAACTTGTAGAACGGTCCCAACCAAACTTAAATTGATGGCAAAACTTGAAAGATTTGAGCATAAATATAATGGCCACGCCCACTTCTGACTCCGCAAAGAGGAGAAAAAAAGAGTATATCGCAGTCGAGTCCATCCGACTGCAACGTTCTTAATTGTTTTTGTACTGTTTTTTTTTAATTTTTTTGAAAAAAAAATGTCGTTCCTATGGCAGCTATAAGATATAGTGGTTCGATTTCTATGAAATTTTGCCAACATATGCGAATTGTGTTTTTTAACTGAGACATAGTGAGTTTGGTTGAGTTATCTTGAAAACTTGCGTCTCCTTTAATGCGTTCCACATTTCGTGACAAAATTATAATACCCTCTGCAAGGGTATAAAAAGTGGTCATTTAACCTATAGTGCGCTGGCCGCTTAAAACTGTCGTGGTGCTCCTGGTCGCGCTGGCACACGTGGGTTTTGAAGATCTTGCTGCCCACGTGGTTTGCTGAGCGCAAGAGTGCTTTTTATCTGGCACGTCTGCGCTGAAGTCGACTTCGTCGCGAACTAAACTCTGCCTTTTCTGCAGCCTATCTCGCTGTCTATCCTCTGCCCGGCTCGTGCTTTTCCTGATCGCAGTCAGCTTTGCTGCTCGATTTCTTGCAGGTGTTATCGCTGCACCGTTCGCACGTTCTTAGCGGCGGCAACTTAATCGCTCTTTTTATACTCTGTTTTCCAAAATGGAAAAAAAGAGTATATTGGGTCTGTGAAATGTCCGTCTGTCTGTCCGTCCGTCTGTATGAACGCAGGTTTTTTACACAGTTTTGAAGCTAGAGCAACCAAACTTGGTATACATGTTGGTATATACCATAGGCAGACAAAGTGTCAAGATCTTGAACTCTTCGATAGATTGGAGAAAAAAAATGTTGGCACGCCCACCCCCGCCCCAGTAAACAAGCGATCATTTTTGACAAGTACACGTCACGCTCTGCTTTGAGCGTTTGCAGCGTTGTGCACTTAGTAGAAAGAATTTTATAGTTCGTAGCATATATATATAAGTAGTCTTAAAAGAATTTTATTTCATATACGTACAGAAAACAGAGTATATCGCAGTCGGCTGAGCCCGATTGCAACGTTCTTACTTGTTTCATTCTGCTCTGCTGACTTTGGCTGGCTGCGCTGCTCGCGTCAGCCATTATGTATGCGTGCTCTTTCGGCCGCCGCTCTGTTCACTTAATTGTGTGTGCGCTCGCTCTGCTCTCTTGTCGTTGCGTTCGCTTTGGTCTCTGGTCGTTGTGTTTGCTAAGCCGCATCAGTGATGCGCCCGCTGTTTGTCGTTGCTCTCGCCGTTACTGCTTGTCTTTGCTATTATGTTATTGCTTCTTATGTTATTATTTTAATTAGGCCCTGGTACAAGTGAGTAAGAGAATGCCACTTCACAGTAGTATTAGAAAAACTGTCCGTACCTAAATTTTATTTTGTACATATTGCTATGCAAAAACATTAAATTTTGAACGTTTTTTAGCTTTAAAAGAGTGCACCTTTTGCGAAAGGTTTCGCCCGCACTTGAAAAAATGCGTTCTCATGGCACTGATGTGGCGACTACACACAGACGTTTCAGCATGTACTGGTCCAAATGGGGATACAGCGACTTACGCTGGTCCCACCAAATCAACGGATCATCCTTCCGATATACTTTTTTTTTTTTTAAATAAAAACAGAGTAAATAACTTAGCTGTCGAAACTGTTGTTGTTGTAAATGAGATGAACGGTGTTGTCAAAATAGTTTTTTTCACGCCAAATTAGCGGCAGCTGTAATTTAGCTTTTTTTCTTTTATCGTGCTTTTTTCCATCAAGCTTATATTATTAAATTTTGAGAGGATATCGGATTTTATGGACAATTTATAAGAGTTATTGGGATTTTTACAATAGAAATTAAAAACAAGAAAAAAATTTTATCTTCGGCGTGCGGCAGATATATACCCTTGCAGAAAAGATTTGCATACAAAAACTTATTTTTCAGCCGATCGTTCCTGTGGCAGCTATATGTTATAGTGGTCCGATCTGACCAATTCAACTACTACCTGCAATAAGAAGAAGCATCTGTGCCTAGTCTCATCAAGATAACTCTAGAATAAAGTTTTGAAAAACGCATATAAACAGACGGACATGAGTCGGCTGTTGATGCTGATCACAAATATACAAATTTCTTTTTCTGAGGTGTCTCCTTCAATTCGTTACACATTTTAATACCAATTAAAATATAAACCCAATTGCAGAGGGTATACTGCAAGGGTATAAAATTATCATCTATCCTCAAATTTGTTTGTTGAATAACAAATAACAGTTGACACGTTTTTTCACTGCGAACTGCGCACTGATAAAACAGAAACAAGTAAGAACGTTGCAGTCGGGCTCATCCAACTGCGATATGCTCTGTTTTCTGTACGTATATTTAATTAAATTTGTGTGTCAAAATTTTTTTTCTCCAATCTATCGAAGAGTTCACATGGAGTCATACTGCAAAATTTGGGGTTTCTAGCTATAAGGGTGTAGGAGATACTGGCTTAGCTCATTTGCGGGGGCGGTAGTGGGCGTGGCATATTTTTTTTTGGCAGGTCGGTCAAGGATGTGGTCAGTAGTTTTTATGTCAAATTTGGTTACTCTAGCTCTAAAACTGTGGAAGATATAGGTTTTTGCGGTTTGATGGGGAAGGGGTGGGAGATCTTGACACTATGTTTTACTATGGTATATACCAACATGTATACCAAGTTTGGTTGCTCTAGCTTCAAAACTGTGAAAAAAAAACCTGCGTTCATACAGACGGACAGACGGACAGACAGACGGACGCACGGACATTTCACAAACCCAATATACTCTTTTTTTCCATTTTGGAAAACAGAGTATAAAAAACCGAAGCACAAATGCTCTCGCACTGAGCGGAACACTTTTTTAATTTTTTTGAAAAGAAAAGAAAAAAGAGTATATTGGGTTTGTGAAATGTCCGTCTGTCCGTCTGTATGAACTCAGTTTTTTTCCACAGTTTTGAAACTAGAGCAACCAAACTTGGTGTACATGTTGGTATATACCATAGGCAGACAAAGTGTCAAGATCTCCCCCAACTCCCACCCCTTCCCCAACAAAACGGAAAAAACCTATATCTCCCACAGTTTTATAGCTAGAGTAAACAAATTTAGCACAAGGACTACTAATCACTTGCTTGATTGATCTGGCTAAAAAAAATTTGGACACGCCAGCCCCCGCCCCCACAAATAAGCAAAGTCTGTATCTCCCACACCCCTTTAGCTAGAATCACCAAATTTTGCAGGTTGAATTCTTTTCTCCTATTAAATAGATTGGATAAAAATAATTTTGCCACGCCCACCCCCGCCCTTGCAATCGAACAATGTTTGTTTCTCCCAAACCTGTAGAACAGGCCCAACCAAACTTCAATTGATGGCAAAACTTGAAAGATTTGAGCAAAAATACAATTTCCACGCCCACTTCTGACACCGCAAAGAGGCAAAAAAATGAGTACATCGCAGTCGGGTGCATCCGACTCCAACGTTCTTACTTGTTTTTTTTGATCAAAAATGACATATTTTTGGCAACCGAGATTGAAACATAATTATTTTGCTCTGACAATAAGCATTTTCCAATAACTCTTAAACACGACTATTATAGAACTACAGTAATAAGTTGCAATTGAAAAGGATACAACCCAACATGAAATGGTGAAATCAGAAAGCCATTTTCAATATCCTTTTTTTTTTTGTTTTCTTGTTCAATAGTGTGTTCCTCATTTTTAACATACCATAATTGCACATACTTCACATGGCTGGCGCTAGAGTCTGATTCCTGATTTTGGTTCAGATTCAGATACTTCATCTTTAGCAGCTTGCTGTTGACATCTGTTGAATGCCGAATGCAGACTTTTTATAGCAATTAAAGGCTGCAAATTGTGCAGCAGCTGCGGCGCTTGTGATTACATGAAAAACATGAAAATTAATGCTGGCGTTGATTTGTGAGGCAGCAGCAGACCCCTTCCCACCCCCTGTCGTTCTACATGTTGGATATTTATCATAATTGAAAGCAGATGTTAAGCTTTAATGACAAGACAACATTGCAGAAAGAATACTCTTAAAAGATAGCCCCATTCTAGTCCTCATTGTTGTTATTGGGAATTGCATTGGGAGGCTCCTCGTTCTGTGGCGGCTGCTCCTCCATGACCCTGTAATAAGTCAAAAATGTGTTTAGAATTTGCCCAAATCATTCACTTTAAATCACTCACAAAAGATCTATTTGCCCCAGAAAATAGGCGTGTTGCAAGAACAGTCGTCCGTGAAAGTCGTTCGCCACATCATTGGTGCCTCGACGCCGACAGTGCTGGCAGTTGCCGGTGTACGGCGGCTCACCTGCCTGACGCTGGGCTGGCATCGGATCTTGGTTATTAACTAGCTTGCGTTGAGGCTGACCTGGAAAAAGCAGCTGCTCCTCTTCGACATGGGGATCATATTTGGGTATCTGGGCGTACTTGTCGACAGCGCGTCGCATTCCCTGCGATGGCCAGTGGAACAACTCATGAAGCGGCACACCGGAATCCCGGACAGCCTTAGCGGAACGTTGTTCAGCAGCAATCGAATTAGAACAACCCCTCTTCAAGCGGGCGCCCATGTCCGCCATGTTTGATATGCCCAGATGGGCGACCAGCTTATCTCCGCTCTCGCCCATTTCGTCCACCAGACTTGGAAAGCGATCGCGCTGACAAGGAGCATGAAAGTATGGACCTTTATGATTCCAAACGAAATTCATTGTTTAAAAAATTTTAAAAAAATGTAAGCAAGAGAATTTGTAACAGATATCAGTATATCTATAGCCTTTATGCTATATGTTGTTTTCTATGAAGTCAAGTAAAGTGAAACAAGTCTGAGTTAAATATGTCAATGCCTTCGTGATCAAAGATTTGAAATGTTTGCTAACTTTATAAATATTTATCAGCCGTACCCATTCAAGTTTGTTAAAAATGGTTAAAAATGTGACGGTGTTGCTTTTACTTTCCTAATTTTTCAAATAATTAATATTGACTTGTAACATATTTATAATTTAAAGAAGTTTCCGAAACGAATTTCTCTTTTTCAAAAATGATAATAAAATGATGACTAACAAAGCCAGCTAATTTGCAATACAAAAACACAACTCTTGATTAACTGTTCGTTAGTTGCTCTATTTGATATTTTTTGACCACTGCATATGATATATTTTACAACTTTTTAGTTATGGTATAATTAAAAACAACATCTCATCAGCTGGACAAAGCTAAAGAAAATTCACAACGAAAATGTTTGCATCAAAGCAAGTCACTCTAGTGATTGTTGCTTATAATTCTCAAACAGTTTAAGCAAACGCTTGGTGCAATGACCGTCTGTGTTGTACATCTACATCTTATCTTCTTATTTGATATTTATTATGGATTTATTCCTCAAATATTGAAACTACGACTTGAGTTGAAATATTTCAGTTTTGTGTTTTTTGAAATGTTCTAGTTATATTTGTCTTTAATCTTTTTTTTTTTGATATTTATTTGAAAATGTATTGCAAAATAAGAATTCTTGTCTTCTTCATCCAAATGTCCAAAAAAAAACTGTGACAAATCTTAAATGGCAGTCAAGGTCAAATATCTAGCCGGGAAATGACTGTAAATTTTTGTGAAATAAAGGATATATTCAAATTCTCCAAACACTGGAACAATGATGCTTACATAATTAGAATTACACAAATGCTATAGAAATGGCAGAAGCTAATTTAAAATTCCTCTTAAGCTGAATATACAAAATCCGTTAAAATGAAAGCCATAAAAATATCGTTGTAGTAGCTGTATATTGTGAGTTTGCTGATTAACATTCAACGAAATCACAATAAAAGTAATTATTATGATTACAATGCTAACGAACGAGGGTTTTGCTGAGTAGAAAAAGTCAAGCCAAAGACAGACAGACAGACACATGTCCATACAAAAGTTACATAAAAATGCCTTAAATGAGAAATATGGGCATGGCAGGGCGCACTCACACACACATTTGTACACATATGCACATATACATATACATATACATATACACACATACATACTATATTACACATCAACATTAAAAATGTATTTTAATGTGTCGCCCGTTTTGTCATTTGGTTACCTTGCCGACATTTTAGCTGCCTGTTGTCATTTTTAATGTGTTTCATTTGGCACAGCGTCGTCGTATTGTGGGCGTGAGTAACGCCCCCCCCCACCCCTTCTCCCACACACAGACACACACACACGCAAACAAAACCGGAAAACAAACAAACCATTATGCGCATTTCATAGCGTTTGTAAATCATAAAATTCTGTCAAATTCCTGAACGCCTGCCAACCAAGTTGGGCTGCCAAATGAAACTCGAAGTGAGCACCTCTATTCGCATTGTTGGCAACTTTGGCTTTGACTTTCAGCTAATTACTTGTGATTTAATTTGAATTTGTAATTAGCCAGCAAAATGGCATTTTTGTGACAGTTCTGACAGGCTACGGTTTCAGATGGCGCCCAACCGAGGTGTGAGCTTGTCTCATATGTTATGTTGGATTAACGCGCCAAAAGTTTTTAATTAGACAACCATGAAAGTGAAAGGCTAAGCGCTCAAAGGTGCTGCCAACTCGTTGCAAACCGATCAATATTCAGTCGCTGTCAACTCATTGTTAGCCTAAGCTAACCAAACTTTATTGTAAATTGACCAAAAGTTAGACATATTTTTTTTAAATTATGATTGACTTTTTATTAAAAAAAAAAGAAGAAGAATGCGTAGTATGTACTCATTAAAATTGATAGTGCTGCCAACTTGCGCTGATTGACAAACTGTGCTGCCAGCTGCATACCAAAAAAAAAAAAGAACTTACAATCATGATAAATTTGACATCAACTACATAAAAAGTCAAGGAAAAATCACTTAAAATCTTTCGCTCGAGGCAACAAAAGCACAGCACGAAACCATCAACAAGCTGCAAAACCCATCTGCCCGTTTGAACATCTACCCCACCTGCCACAACTGCCCCATCTAGCCCACCTGCCACACCCACATCATCAGCAGCAGCCGATGCAGTCAAGTCTAACAAATGGCTGCTAGCTGGATACGTTACGTTCTGTGCTTCTCTGCTATCTAAAGCTGTTGATAAAGCGCACATTAAAATATATACGTATCTAAGTATCTCAAAGGTGAGGAGCGTCCTTCACTTGATACTATATAGTATATACTAGCTATGGTTCTGACTCTGCCACTGCCACTGGAATGGGCGCATTCAAATGAAAACCGTGAGAATCAAAGCAGCAATCAAGTGGAGCGTGAAGCTTTCAACAGGAGGAGGAGTGCCTGTCCAGACCTAAAAACCTGACGGGAACACTGTAGTCAGCCCAGCGATTGTCCAGAGAGACGCTTTGACTTCCCCCTCGCGATGTCGAGTTGTTAGGTTTCGTTTCGTTTCATTTCGTTTTCTTCTTTTTTTTTCTTTTGCCTTTACGTTTCATTTATTACGCAGACAATTTTTCCATTTCTGTATAGTTTTCTTTTTTTGTAAATTAAGAATTTCCTTGCAGCTTTTTTGAGCTCCTCAATGACTGGCTACATTCCGCCCGGCCCCCGTATGCCAGTCCTTTAACTGACTGTTGGCGTTATAAAAGCCCAACGCTTCATTGCACAAACATAGTGGCAACAGCGGCAGGCAGGCATTTCTAAAGGCCTGTTGTTTTGCCCCAAGTGTGTTGGGAGGCACAGCAGCAGCAGGAACCGTTCACCACTTAACAGAGCACACAACTTGGCTTGCGGTCGAAGCTCAGCGCTAGACACTCCACACTCTCCATTCTCTACACTCCACATTCAACACTCAAAAATTTGCCTTGGCTCAAAAAGCTCCTCGGAGCAATATCAATTCTGCACACGTGAGCATAAAGTGTGGCAGCAACAGGAAGGAGCTTGCGGTGCGTGTTTCTTTTAGAAAGTCTCAAAATGAAATTAATTAAAACAATATAAACAATAGAGCAAAGACATGCGTGCACCTACACGCACAGTGAACTTTCACTATAATGTACATTATTGCAAAACAGAATTTTGATCAATTCAATCAAATCAATTCCGATACAATTTGTCGGAATCCAAATACAGAGCAGAGCTAGATATGGTTATTTAACTGACTTTTGGCAATGTGGCAAATATACAAAAGGGCCTCCTGTGTGCCACATTCCCATTATAATAATAACAATATATAAGCTATTGTTAACCATATGTATATAGCTCTGTTTGATTGGAATAGATATGTTAAACAGGCCTGACTATAGAATATTTGATTACTCTAAAAAGAAATCGGTTTTGTAGTAGGCGAGGAAATTCAAAAACAATTAAAAGCAAATACAAATAATTTTTACAAAAACATCACTTTTTTTTCAATAATTCAATATATAAGAAGCGTAGAATTCCATAGTAAAAATATTAATTTACTATTCTGACTAGTTACCTACTTGTTATTAAAAGGATTAACCGAAAATAATTTTCAAGATTTTTAAATCATAACATCATCGATTTGAATTGAAGAATTTTTTGAATGGGGCTAAATCAGCCATATTATCTAACTTAACAAGGAAGAACGTTGCAGTCGGATGGACCCGACTGCGATATACTCTTTTTTCTCCTCTTTGCGGAGCCAGAAGTGGGCGTGGCAATTATATTTTTGCTCAAATCTTTCAAGTTTTGCCATCAATTTATGTTTGGTTGGGCCCGTTCTACAAGTTTGGGAGAAACAAATTTTGGTCGATTGCAAGGGCGGAGGTGGGCGTGGCAAAATTTTTTTTATCCAATCTATTTAATAGGACAATAGAATTCAACCTGCAAAATTTGGGGACTCTAGCTAAAGGGGTGGGGGAGATACAGACTTTGCTTATTTGTGGGGGCGGGGGTGGGCGTGGCCGAATATTTTTGTCAGATCAATCAAGCAAGTGATAAGTAGCCCCTGTGCCAAATTTGGTTACTCTAGCTATAAAACTGTGGAAGATATAGCTTTTTGCGGTTTGTGGGGGAAGGGGTGGGGGTGGGGGGAGATCTTGGCACTTTGTCTGCCTATGGTATATACAAACATGTATACCAAGTTTGGTTGCTCTAGCTTCAAAACTGTGGAAAAAACCTGCGTTCATACAGACGGACAGACAGACGGACAGACGGACAGACGGACGGACGGACATTTCACAAACCCAATATACTCTTTTTTCCTTTTTTTTCAAAAAAGTTAAATAAAGAGTATAAAAAGCATTATAATTTTCAGTACAGAAACACAGTTGTAAGTTGTATCATGATCTAGGCAACCCTCTTAATCATCATTAAACAAATCAAGTTCAAGTATTTTTGACAGTGTCGTTTATAATTCCCAATCAGTTCAAGCGGAGAACTCATGTAGTGGCTGAGACAGACCCATGTGGAGCTAAAGACATCTTATTTTTACTCTCTTTCTAATTTTATTCTCTTATTTATTAATTTTTACTTAATATTTTGAACCATATACGTAAAACTTGCACGCCATTTCGGTCAGAGTCTTATAATAAACATATATCTAATAGATTCCACTTGGTTCACCATGGTACTTAATTCAGAGCAAAAGCAGGGGAAACATATTGTGCCTGATTTCAAAAAGCGTTAAAGAATTCAAATAGCTCTTTTCAAATTTCCTCTGTTTCTAAAGAATTTCTTATATATTTTCAGCTGCAGGTGACTGAAACCATTATAAAACCATGAGAAAACGGTTCTAAGCAATTCATTAAGGATTGTTTAGTTGACGTATATCATTTGTCTTTTCTCACAGGGTTTTTTTTTAGCCAGTATCCACTGTAACAGCTTAACCACACAATTATAGACTTTCACATATGTGCAAACACACACAAACACACACAAACACACACAATCACACACACACACCCGCACATTCACACAGATATCAAGCTCATTGTAGTTTTACGAGTGACATAACCCATTCAAGAACTCGTATGAATACACACAGTTCACAATTTAAGCTTATTGTTTACATGAGGCAAAGACAAATAAAATGCATAGAAAATGTAACCAAGAAACTCGTCGGGAAAAATAGAAAAGTACCGAAAAACAGAGAAAGAAACTCAGGCGCTGACATTTGGCAGACTTGGCAACACTTCCGAATGCAACTGCAAAAGTAAATCAAAGCAAATAAAATAAGCAAATTATGAAAAGTGGAAGAACGACCAAAAAACATAAAAGAGCCAAGTATGAAAGCTGGCAAATAAATTCATCTTGCGTCTGCGTTGGGTAAAAATTTGTTGAGTCTTATATTTGGTTTGGGCGAAGGAGCTAGCCAAGATTGGACATTGATAGCGTACGTGGTCAGGCATATGAAGAAGAAGCTCAGAACCCAAACAGGAGAGGAGAGCAGAGCAGAGGAGAGGAGAGAGCAGTCCAGTTCCGAAGTAGGGGCTACAAAATATGGCAGGGTAAACATGTTTAAAATATTTATGTGCTCATATCTATGCTGCTGTTGTGCTGCTGTTCTGCTGCTGCTCAACTATTATTGTAGCGGCACTTTGTCTTTGGCTTGACAAAAACCGCGTCCTGACCTCACCCCCCCCCCCCCCCCCCCCCCCCCTCTCCCATTTTGAAGAAGAGTGCAACCCGCGCAGCATCCTTTGTCTTGCGGTGGCAAGAAAGGCGCGTGGCGCGTGGCTTCAGGACACGTTTTGGCAATGAACAGGGCAGGGCACGTGTGTTTATTTTTATTTGTGGCAATGCCAAAAGGTAGCAGAGAGAGAGAGAGAGAGAGAGTAACTGGATAAACGGCAGCGCCAAGGAGAGCAAGAGCTGCAAGCACAGACGAGTCCTGACATGTGTGTGCTTGCCTGTTTTTCTTCAAATTTATGTTACAGGCTGCTCATAAATGTCGACGTTGCCGCCGCGTTTGGCTGATTGAAATTTTCGTTACACATACATTTTAAAGGGGTGAAAGTACAGTAATTGAAAGATGAAAAACATTTTATACCAACTTTATGTACATACATAGATACATTTTTTGTTCTAGAAAAGAAAATTAAAAATTATATTTTGGTGCAATTATTTGCTCAACAATTTCATTATTATTTCAAGACAAAATTGAGTTAATTCTGAGAAACTACAAAATAAACATATAGAAATTTAGTTAGTTAAATATTGTCAGAGCTTAACAATATTTGCAATTAAATGCATAAGATTCGAAATTGGTAAAACAAAATATAAATTTACCTTTTTACAAATTCTCTCTGATATTTTTAATTAAAAAGTTATCTGCCTACAAATTGTTGGTTAACTGTGACATTGTGCTTGCCTTCTTTATATGCCATGGATATGTTCTTACAAGTAACATTTTCTGCCAATTTCTTTTTACACAATGTTTGCTGAGCAAACATTTACTTGGGTTTTCATTCTATGGTACATTCTAATACTTTCTCCTTGGAGGCCTGACACATCAAATGCAAAGTAAACAGCATCATTAAAAAGCTGAGCAGCTGTAGAAGGTAAAAAAAGGTAAAGGGCTATGGTTATGGTTGGGGTTTTGGTGGGCTATTAACAATGTTGCCACTTCATTCAAATTAAGCATACGCCGTGTGGAACGGCTAACGTGCACTATACGTCCCTGCTCCTTCTCCATCCCTATCACCTTTCGCCTCATCAACCGCCAGACTACGTGAGGACCACCACAAAGACGTCGTTGTCTTTTTGCTCACTGTTCAAATGTTAATCGCATTTCTTGGTTGTGCCGCTGTCCTGTCCTGTCGTCCTGTCGTTCTGTCTGTTTACCAGCTGCGTGTCCTTCGGCTTCGACAGTAACGCCGCGCAGAGCCAGGCAGCATAGAACAGTGTAAAAGAAAAAAGGGTTTTTTCGTCCTGTTCGTCCTTTTATCCCGCACGTCAGTCACTCATTTGTTTTGTCTTCTGTGCGCTGCGTTGCCCACAAAATGAAAATGGAAATTGGTTTTCTCGGTTTCTTGCTGTCCTCAGCCAGCAGCAGCAGTAGCAGTAACAACAACAACAACTACAACAGCAACAACAACAACTACAAAAACAGCAACATTAATTTAAAATGTAAATAAAGTGACAAATTACCTGAATTAGTGACACAGCGTTCATCGCGTTTTCTCGCTTGGCTCCCTAACCAATTTTCTAATTTTGTTGTTGTTTTTTTTTTTGGTTTCTTTATTTACTTTAAATTTTGTTTTGTTTTTATTTTTAAATGAACTGTGTTTGCTGTTGTTGCTCTGCCCATTGTTAATACAATTGACTTTGGTTAGGTGCGTAATTCTAATTGAAACTCAAGGATGGCTGTAAAGTATACTCAATGTTCATTTAAAAGTGCAGAATTGAATTAATTATTGAGACTTGGCACACTAAATCAGATGGTGAACTATTTTAACACTGCATACATATTAAGAGGAAAAGTTTCAATTGAAGTTTAAATAACTTACATAAATATCGTTGAGATTCTAAATGGAATATGAAAGTACATATCTTTAATGTCAAATGCCTCTTGGAGAATTCTATAAGACTTAGAAGAATCTTTGTAATAGTAGAAAGAAAGAAAGCCCAATTCAAAATATGATTAGATGAAAAAACTTAAAACTTAACACAAAAGTATCTAAAAGGTCGCAACAAGCTGGCAAATTGCATTTATAGGATTTGCAACTTTAACTAGTGGGAATTAAAACATTCGAAATTAAATAAACAACAAGTGAGAATGCTCTCCCTGCTCCCAACTTGCACTTCAAGCAGTTCAACGGCAACGCAAGCAGCAAGCAGCGCACTTAACTTGTCCAGTTCCTGTCAAACTGTTGTTCCTGCCTGCTAAGACGGGTGGAAGTAGATTCGTCAATAACTTTGTTGTTTGTAATCTGATCGCAACGAAATTTACACAGCTGATTAACATTGATAAAATAAATATGGATACCAAAAATCAATGCTTTATCTTTTTCGATTTGCGGGGGTACGAGGGATTGCATGCGAAATTTGAAATAAACTTGATCTGCGTACGATATGCAGGAACCCGCATGCCAAGTTTGGTGTCTCTAGCTCTTATAGTCTCTGAGATCACAGTGTTCATACAGACAGACGGATGGACAGACGGATAGACAGACGGATAAACAGACGGACATGGCTAGTTAGTCTCGGCTGTTGATGCTGATCAAGAATATATATAGTTTATATAGTCGGAAACGCCTCCTTCTGCCTGTTACACACATTTGCAGTACTTTATAACTCCCTTTTTCCCATTTTTAAAGAGAACAGGGAGTAAAAAATACAAATTAAATATAAGTGCCACAATTAAAAATGGAAAACAAAGTCAATTTATTCAATGAAATCAAATACATCAGCTACAATGCAAAGAACACTAACATTTGCAGAAAAACACTTGACTTTGTGAACCGTCAGTTTTTAAACGCCATATTGATATGAACTTTAACTATTACAATTTGTCAAATCTTATAGCTAAGCCTGTAAGATTTATTAAGCCGAACAGAAATGTTTCTATTTCTGTGCAAGATGCACGGATTGAACATGCATGCAAGATATGACGCTTGTTTAGACGATGCAAGATGAAAATGCATGAACAAATTTTGCAAGAATTGAATTGTTTAATTTAATTCAATTCATCAGCCTTATGAATTGCTACTATTGTATTGCTG
This sequence comes from Hirtodrosophila cameraria, assembly GCA_949708635.1. Classification (NCBI taxonomy): domain Eukaryota; kingdom Metazoa; phylum Arthropoda; class Insecta; order Diptera; family Drosophilidae; genus Hirtodrosophila; species Hirtodrosophila cameraria. The sequence goes on from OX453090.1 coordinate 54,456,748, forward strand.
TAAATACAAGATAAGTACTTTTCACTTAAAACGAATATCAAGGTACTGTGCAAAATGGTTTGTTTTAAACGAAATTTCGCATAGATCCCAAGCTTAAGTTTGACAAGCATATCTTATGGATGACTAATCGTGCGTATGGAGTCCTTGGTTTCATAAAGCGTTGTTCAAAGGAATTTGACGATCCCTACGTTACTAAAACTCTTTATACCTCACTTGTTCGACCAATTCTGGAATATGGATCTTGTATATGGTGTCCCCAGTACAAGATTCATCAGGACAGAATAGAGTCTATACAAAAACAATTTCTTCTCTTTGCCCTCCGGGGTTTTAATTGGAATCCTAACATTCGCATGCCTCCTTACCGTAGTAGACTCTTACTAATAAATCTCCCCTCTCTTTCTGATCGTAGAACCATGCTTGGTATAATATTTTTACATAAACTAATTAACGGCGAAATTGATTCTTCTGAATTAATCAGCCAAATTAGTTTTGGTATTCCTATTAGAAGTACAAGAAACTTTCTCCCTCTTTCTCTTCAAACCTGCAGTACTAACTACGCTATTCATAACCCTTTTCGTATTTTATGTTCTGATTATAACAATCTTTTTCATGTTATAAGTAATGCTACATCTATTCCTACACTTAGAACTTCACTCCTTTCTCACCCAACTAATTTGTAGGTCTTGCATTTCATATTTTTGTATTTTTTTTTTTGTTTTTTTTTGTATTGTTTTTGCCTGTATTTATTTGTTTGTATCTTTAGTGTATTTCTAACATACTAACTTCTTGATCTGATTGGGTTTTTTCTGGGTTTTCCCCAATCCAGGCAACTAATGTTGGATCAATGTTTTTGAGGCTTATTACCCAGATATATTTTTTAATTTTTTATTTTATGCTTTTTTTAATTTAAAATTTTTTAAATTTTAATAATAATTTTAATAATAATTATACTCTGTTTTCCAAAATGGAAAAAAAGAGTATATTGGGCTTGTGAAATGTCCGTCTATCCGTCCGTCTGTCCGTATGAACGCAGTTTTTTTCCACAGTTTTGAAGCTAGAGCAACCAAACTTCCCCCACAAACCGCAAAAATCTATATCTTCTGCAGTTTTGCAGCTAGAGTCACCAAATTTGGCATGAAGACTACTGATGACATCCTCGACCGATCTGTAAAAAAAAAAATGCCACACCCACTACCGCCCCTGCAAATGAGCAAAATCTGTATCTCCTACACCCTTATAGCTAGAAACCCCAAATTTTGCAGTATGAATACTTTTGATCTCATCGATAGTTTGGAGAAAAGAATTTTGACACGCCCACCCCCGCCCCAGTAAACAGAAAACAGAGTATATCGCAGTCGGGTGAGCCTGACTGCAACGTTCTTACTTGTTTTATTTCATTTATGTAAATTTTAACTTTTTCTGTGTCGATTGTTATTAGTCGACATTAAACTAAATTAAATAAATAAATAAAATAAATATTGCTGAACTCATTTTTGAATCAATGTTACTAGTTTCTTGTATTTCAAACAGAAATGTATTTTTTTTTCAAACAAACGAACGAACTGTTATCCAGTCAAATATAGTATATAGTCGATAGCCCAGTGGCCGTGAATAGGTTATTCAATACATATAGTACATTGTAGAAATAGATTAATTGAATAAGAATTGATGAAAAATTCGTTTGCCGTATTAGCCCTTTGGCTGATTAAGCCAATTTTGAACTTCAATCAGCTTTTAATGTTTTGTTAGAGCATAACCTTAAAGCTTTGCAAGCAAGCTGCTATTAAATTATTTTGTTGCTGAATATTGTTGAATAAACACGGCTGGGCATATTTTGAACAGTTCGTAATCTCAAGATCTTCGCACAGCTGTCGTGTAAATATTTAATTTACGAAATTCCATAATAAAATTTTGCCTGGCATGGCACCTTATGTTGTTGTTGCTGCTGCTTTAAGGCAGCTGGGTTTTCATTTCGCATGCCAATTGTTTGGCAAGTGTCAAAATAATAACAAGCCACCCCTGGCAAGCCAAAATGCCCAACTCAACTCAACTCAACTCAACCCAACCCAAAACCCCAGCCCCAACCCCAACCCCAACTACCAGCCCTTAGAGCAATGCGAATGCCAAGTGTCAAAATATTTCGGCAATTTTTTTATGTTAATTTTCTATTAATAAAATAAATATTAAATCAGTGAGGCTTCTATAGGGGTGACAAATGTCGCAAGACGACAGCGTTTTTCCGATGACTATATTAGAGACCAAAACCACTAATTTATCCCCAGAGACTTTTTTTTGGGGGGGGGGGAGGGATGGGCGGTGTAACGTTAAGCATGAGGATGGTGTAAGAAAAAGCGCATGCACAGCTGTTACACTTGCAACCCCCCGGCTGCCCCCGATGCCCCCTTGCAAGCAGCCCAAAATAACAGCGGGTGGTGACTTTGATTTGAGCTTTTGCCTCATTCAGGGTTCAATTTAAAATTCATAAATTTAAGACCCTGAGCCAATTTGCTATTGTGTTATTAAATTTTACGTCTTGCTGGCTGCTGCCAAGGCGTAAGTCGTTGATTTTCATGGCTCTGTGGCATTCTGTTTTATAATTGTTATGGCACAGCAGCAACAACAGCAACAACAACAAGACAATGTTGTTGTTCTAGTTAGTGCTAACCCTTTGGCGTCTTATTTGCCACGCGGCTGCTGCTTAGCGGCTCATTAGCCAAGTTTTATGTTGCACCAAGTTGGGGGCAGCCATAATTTGTAGGCAATGTTGTTAAACTTTTCCCTATAAACAGGCAAAGATGATTTCCAGTTGCGCCTCGAAGCAGCCAATAAAAATGTGTTAAATTTCAAATTTGCAATAAAAATATATTGTCAATACTGCCAGGCTAAAACAGGCAAAAACTTTGCCAATCGATATACAGACAATAATTTAATTTTAATTAAAGGTCATATCTAAATTATAGCACTCGTTATCAATTCAAATATATAAATGCATATCTCTTTAACTTGACAGTGTTTAGCTTTTGGATAGCTTTACTGTTATAGTTCTGGCTGCATTCTGTGCAGATCGTAAAATTCAGCAAATCTCCCAGCACAAAATGCTCACAGGTAACAAAGTTTTTGCTGTGAAACATATGCCACCTTCCAAAATCTACTGGATCCCATTCAGTGCAGTGCATTACGAGCTGTGCAAAATGTCTCTCTGGCCCCCCAAAACAATTTGCCAGTAGCTATTTTGCATTGCATATTTGCAGGCGCATAACTGTCGCTGTCGCTGCTGCTGTTGCTGCCTCTGTCGCTGCTGGAATGTGCAACTCAGTGTCTTGCTAACCCGTTTACCCTGCTCGGTGCCTCGTGGCAGCAACGGAAGCTACTTGTTGGGTTAATGACGTCGTAAAAATTGCTGCAGCTGCTGCTGTTGCGGCAAACTGACACCGATAGCTGCTGGAAGTTGCAACGAGTTCCCAGGTATAATAATTACGCGCAGCCTCTCTTATTGCACACCCACCCATCCAGTGGCGTATTCTGTGATATTTGAACCCCCTCTGAGTTTTTAAAGTATATTCGGATTAAGAATCAAATATCATTTTTCAACACAAAGTCTCATTAGACCCGACTTAAGTTTTTCTTTTGAATTCAGGCAGATATATAATATATATACCTACATTTTTTGTTTAACTATGAAAAATTAAATGTTTTGTTACGCTAGAACCGGTTGAGAATTGTAAGCGCCTAACCTCAAAAGTTAACGCCGTAAAATATTCATCAAATTTTCGATCCTTTATTCCTTTGCTTTCGATCCTTACTGTATACAAATTTCTTAAATTGAAAATACCCCAAATATACTGTAAGAACAAGTAAGAATACTCTAGTCGAGTGTGCCCGACTACGAGACTCCCTGCTCCCAACTTGCATTTCAAGCAGTTCAGCGGCAACACAAGCAAGCAGCGTACTCAACTTGCTCAGTGCATGTCAAACTGTTGTTTGTGCCTGCTGAGACAGGGGAAATAAGTTTTTCCATAACTTTGGTGCCATTTATCCGATTGTGCTGAAATTTACACATCCGAAAGACATTGATTAAACATACATGTGTACCAAAAATTAAAGCTTTATCTTTAAAATTGTGGCTGTGGTAGTCTTTTGCGATTTGCGGGGGTGCGGGGGGGTGCATCCGAAATTTAAAATAAACTTGATCTGCGTATAGTATACAGGAACCTGCATGCCAAGTTTGGTGTCTCTAGCTCTTGTAGTCTCCGAGATCTGTGTGTTCATACGGACAGACAGACAGACGGACATGGCTAGTTCGTCTCGGCTGTTGATCCTGATCAAGAATATATATAGTTTATTTAGTCGTGTTACACACTTTTGCAGTACTTCATAACTCCCTTTTTCCCATTTTTAATGGGAACAGGGAGTAAAAATATTAAGTGTCAGGATTTTTATGTATTTGGTATTTTCTGAAATTTTATAACCGATTCGAAGAGTCAAAATTAAATTTTTCGGTATTTCCTGGAATTTATTACAATTTTTTATACTCTTTTTTTAACTTTTTTGAAAAAAAAGGAAAAAAGAGTATATTGGGTTTGTGAAATGTCCGTCTGTCCGTCTGTCCGTCTGTCCGTCTGTCCGTCTGTCTGTCCGTCTGTCTGTATGAACGCAGGTTTTTTCCACAGTTTTGAAGCTAGAGCAACCAAACTTGGTATACATGTTGGTATATACCATAGTAAGACAAAGTGTCAAGATCTCCCCCCCACCCCCACCCCTTCCCCCACAAACCGCAAAAACCTATATCTTCCACAGTTTTATAGCTAGAGTAACCAAATTTGGCACAAGGGCTACTTATCACATCCTTCATTGATCTGGCAAAAAAAAATTCGGCCACGCCCACCCCCGCCCCCACAAATAGGCAAAGTCTGTATCTCCCCCACCCCTTTAGCTAGAATCACCAAATTTTGCAGGTTGAATTCTGTTGCCCTATTTAATAGATTGGATAAAAATATTTTTGCCACGCCCACCCCCGCCCTTGCAATCAAGCAATGTTTGTTTCTCCCAAACCTGTAGAACAGGCCCAACCAAATTTTAATTGATGGCAAAACTTTAAAGATTTGAGCAGAAATTCAATTGCCACGCCCACTGACTCCGCAAAGAGGCGAAAAAAAGAGTATATCGCAGTCGGGTGCATCCGACTGCAACGTTCTTACTTGTTTTTAAATCATTTTGCTATTGAAGTTCAAAATTGTTTAAAATATCCAATGCTAAGAAAAAAAATTGTTTTTTACTTTTTTTTGTAATGCTACTTAAAAATATTTTCATTGAGTACTACTCTTTTCAATGCTAGTTAAAAAAAATTCACTTGCATTACTTTTTTCAATGTTAAAAAAAAAATGTTCACTAGCATTACTTTTTTCAATGCTAAAGAAAAATATTCATAATGATTATAGACACACCACTTAAAATATAGGAACTGGAAAGAAAATTCGGTCCCGAGTCTGAAATGTACTGTTTAAAATTTATCCTGTAGGTCTCGAATCTCAACATACATATTCACTTATTTCATTAACAAATGAAATAATTATATTCTTTTTTCCAAAAAGGAAAGAGTATATTAGATTGAAAATGTTTGTCTATCTTTTCCCTATAGACAGACAAAATGTAAATATCCTATATCTATATGGTTTGGTCAAATTTCATCAAAATTGGGCTACTATAGCTGTCTTAGAAACAATCGATCTAAACAACTTTTTTCAACTATTTTCAAAAAGTGCAACCTTTAATAAAAGCACAATAAATTTGTTCTTGTGACTTAAAGTTTATTGAATAAATAGTTTAAAAAATCAAATATCAAATTAAGGCCCCCTTAAAGAAATTCTGTGAACGACACTGCACACACCCGCTATCTGTCTGTCTGTGTGTGTCTTAGTTCAGGTTGCAACTGGATAGGTTACAGATGTGCTCAAAGATGCTGTCCGGGCTCTGCTCTGTTGTAAAATAACTTATATGAAAAGTGTTAGCTGAGAAAGTAGATGAAACAATTTCAATATGGAAACGGAAGATATCAAATGGCTGACTTTAGGGCGAAACAAACATTGATCTGACTACAGAATATTTGATTACTATAAAAAGAAATCGTTATTGTAGTTAGTAGGCGAAGAAATTCAACGGAGTAGGCCTTGGAATAAACTGTCAGTTGAGTACAGCTATTAGGAGCATATCGAAAAATGTTTTACGCATAAATTGTAGAACTTTCTACCAAACCACATCAGGCTGAAAGTACTATAAAAATATCAAAATTAATCCCACCAAAATTTTGAACTAAAATCATTTTTTTTATTATTACACTGTTCCTATTTCTGTGAAGCAAAGGTTAGTTCGAACTGAAAGTTATATTGTACGAAAAGGTCTTTAATATTTAGGTTAACCACAGCACTAAAGACTTAACCCTTAAGATGTGTGGAGGAAATGGTTGTGGCAGCTATGGCTATGGACCATGGGGTGCCTGTGGGCCCTTTTCTGCGGGCTGCTGTGGTGCTGGCTGTGGACCCTGTGGCGGTTGTGGACCGTGCGGTGGTTATGCAACCTGTGGCGGTTGCGGACCCTGCGGTGGCTGCGGGCCCGTAGGCTGTGGCCCCTCTGGTCCAGCCTGTTGGCCCTTCGGCTTATATACGTGCTAAGCTTTGGAAAGAAATCAGGAGCAATTCTATATACACTAACGGGAACTGAGATCGAAAGACGAGCCTTTTGTTTGAGGGGGGCTTCTACAAACCAAACCAAACCAAACCAAACCAAACCAAGCTGCAAACAACAAGGTAAGTACATTGAATAAGCCACATTCTAACCATTCCATATGGCCTTGAGCTGAGCAGAGCACAGTAGAGCAGATTGTAGAGCCATTTGAGTGCTAGGCAAATTGAAAATTGCTTGACAGCCGAAACAAAGCACCACGCGTTGCCAATATAAAATTTTACTGCTGTGAGGGAGTGGCAGGGAAACGGTGGGGGGGGGGGTTTGTGTCGCGGCAGGTGAGCGCAATTCAATAACTCGTGTGCAAAGAGTTAACGCTCAGGGTTGGGGGTTTCGATTGTAAATAAAACTCGTAATTTGAATTCCTTGCCGCATTCGGTCTGAAGAGCAAAGTCGTGTCGCGCGTTAGGTGCAAAAGGCAAAGCGGATTTCATTTTCCGCAGAGGCCGTTGTTGATGTTGGCGCTGCCAAACATGAAAAGCGCCAAAAGAAAGCTTTGGATTTGGTTAGTGTGCAAGGTATGTGAAGGGAAAGAGTGTAGGGAAAGCAGCATGAAACTGAGATGCCATGCTACACGTATGTGATTTTTATTACAACATTTTTCGTTGTGCTTTGTGTTCATTGTTTATTTGAATGTTTTCGGGGCGAGGAGTTTAGCGCTCGTAAGACCGCCTGCAGTGCCAACAATTGTGCTTTGCTTTATGCCATATTGTTGCTAACCTGGTAGCAATTTGCTATATCCAGGGGATGAGTGAAGCCATGGGTAGCAATGTTATAAAAAATTCGGAATGGTAGCTAAAGTTTATTAATGAAATGTTCTCTATCCATAATGTAGATTCACTTCAAAAGGTCAAATATCATACGGATGGATGCCACAGATTACACAAATGATATCTGTAACTCAAATGTGCACCTGTAGAGAAACAACATACAATAAAAATGTATTCGTCTTTAAATATTGGTTATTAATCATTTATTATTTTTAGTATGTATGTATAAGGAATTTTACCAATGCTGAAATTTGATATTATATTATAGTGATTATTTCGTCAACTGCGCGAAATGTGTTTTGGATAGAAAATCCAAGTCTTAGCGTGTCTGCTTTAACTAAACCTACAGCATACCTTGCTTACACCCCCTACACAACACCCATTTCCCTCGCATCCCCCACGCCCCTTTCATTAACAGTCATTTTCCAACATGTCGCGGCAAATGGCTGGCGGCACAAAATGTCGAAGTTCACTTTGCGCCAGTGAAAAACACAGCCAAAGAAACTGAAAGTCATGGCCTGCTTTGTATGTGTGTGTGTTTGTGTGTTGGCTGGTTTTACTTTTTAGCCTTTTGCTGTTCGCATTCCTGTTGCGCTTAAACAGAACGCAGAACTCTGCTTTCTCCAGCTCCAAGCGTATTTGCCAGCAAATTTTCATGCTGTGTCACGTTATTTATTTTTGGTGTAATTTTTCGAGCTGCGAAAACCCTTTCACGCTTTCCGCTAGCAAAACTTTTGCTCTTAAAATTAACATAAAAGAAACGTTAGGGCGTTGTGGGCATGGCATATGTGTCTGTGTGTGTGTGTGTGTGTGTGTGTGCATGTGTCACTTGGTTGTTTAATTATTTTGTTAAACAGTCACAAAGTTACGATAGCGTCAAAAAGTAGGCAACGCTTGTGTCTCAGTTGGCTTTGACAACCATTTTATGGCCAAACATGTTGACAAAGCCGTTAATACACAAGCCTTCGCCGCAACTAACCCCATCAAAAGACACAAATGTTATGGACAGCCTGGCTAGAAGCACCCTTCAATATCGTTTACAGAAACTGCCCGCTAAGCCTTAAAGCGCATTGTGGTCAGTTTTTGGTGGCTATTTTGTTGCTGTTGTTCTCTAGGGCAGCCAAATCCCCTTATGTTATTCTTATAAAGCCTAACCAGGAGCGCGCTAGACTTAAATGCCACTCGGTCAACAGGGGGGCGATAGGACACGCTTGAGTTTCACGCATTTACAAAGAGAAATACCTTAAATACTTCTTGACTTTCTTATGTGGATATCGGCGTCAGTTTTAAAAATATGTTACATCTCCCCCTTTTGACCATTTAGACCCTCAAGCCAGACATAAGACCGTCGTTATTTGCCCTAACTAGCCACATTTTGTGTGGCGCCCCTTTTATAATATGACTACCCCTCACATAAAGCCACAATGCGTTCCATAAAGGGTGACTAGAAAGACTGTAACAGCACTTTGGACACAGCGATGCCAATTTGGCTGAATCTTAGAGAAATTCAAGCTTAACAACTGTTTGCAAGGCTGGTGCTAAAAATAAACAACAAAGCGCAGCTATCTTCCAAACGCCAAAACCTAAAGACGCTTTTAGGCATATTTATTAATTGTTGAATATGCCAAATTTATTGCATTTACTACAATCCAGATGCCGGTCTTGCCAAACATGTTAGACGTCGTGTTAGCCTACGATTCGACGTACCAATCGCCCACGGAGCCCGCGGAACAAGCAGCAGCGCGTTCACTGGCATGACGCTCCACGATGCCACAGGCGGCAGCTTTCACAGCGATCAGAGTGGCAATGCGTTCAGCGAAGCAGCAACAGGAGAATCCGGCAGCGTATGCATCGAAACACCATGGGGATTACTCCCAAAAGACCCCGAACAACACAGCGGGAAAAATCGCAACTGGAGGAGGAAACGTGAAAGTCTAGTGCATAGTCATCCGGCTACAATGGCAACCGTGATTGTACAGTCAGCGGCAGACGCAGTACAAACAGCTAGACACGATGCGCACATGGAACCCTGGGCGCGGGATTTTCTGAAAGAGGAACTGCATCATTTTGATGGGCTTACAGGAGTGCCCAACATTGCTTAGCACAGCATTGTGATGCGGGACGACGGGCCCATCAAACAAGAGCCCAGCCATGAGGGAAATTATTGACAACCAAGTAGATGAACCATTGCGTGACGAGTGCATCGAGCCCTCTAAAAAGTGGGTAACACGGCAGTTCAACGCACAATTGATACCGGACGCGTACCCGTTGCCGCGTAAAAGTTCAATCCTGGATTGCGGAGTGCCAGGTACATCAGCACTCTGGATCTCAAAATGGATATTAGCAAATACCCATTGCAGCAGGGAGTCGCGAGTGCACGGCCTTTACAGTGCCCAGATGGGGCCAGTATCAGTGGAAGTTTATGCCATTTGCGTCCGCGACATTCCAGCGAGCCTTGGATGGCGTTATTGGGCAGGAAATGGAGCCGCACGCTTTCGCATACTTAGATGGCATCATCGTCATTGGGACCGGCTTAAAGGAGCACATCCGGAATCTGCAAGACTACGCTTGTCCAAACTACGCTTGTCCAAACTACGCCTCAACAAAAAGAAATGCGTATTTCTGCAGCGAAGTTTGGTCGACGTCTTAAGTGAGCAAGGGATACACACGGACCCGGACAAGATAGCTGCCATTCGGAAACTGCAGCCACACACCACAACAAAGGAGCTACGGCGTTGTCATGGTAACGGCGCTTTTCACCGAATTTCGATACAGTAGTGCAGTCCATGTCTCAGTTGCTGAGGAAAAGCCGTCGATGGGAGTGAAGCGACGAGCAGCAACGTGCATTCAATTAGTTATAAACGCTATTCACCGAGGCACCAGTTTGGGCTTGCCCAAACTTTTCTGATAAGTTCTCTTTACAGACTGACTTCAGCGACTATGGCTTAGGAGAAGTTCTCATGCAACAGAGTCCAGAGTGCAAGCGCGTCTTCGCATATGTGAGCTGGCGCATTAAAAATGGAAAAAAGGGAGTTTTAAGGTACTCCAAATGTATGTAACAGGCAGAAGGAGGCATTTTTGACTATATAAACTATATATATTCTTGAACAGGATCAATAGCCGAGTCAAACTAGCCATATCCGTCTGTCTCTCCATCCGTCTGTCAGTCTGTCCGTCTGTCAGTCTGTCCGTCCGGCCATCTGTATGAACACACAGATCTCAGAGACTATAAGAGCTAGAGACACCAAACTTGGCATGCAGGTTCCTGTATACCATACGCAGATCAAGTTTACTTCAAATTTTGGATTCACCCCCCGCAACCCCGCAAATCGCAAAAAACTCTCAAAGCCACAATTTGTAAGGTAAAGCTTTGATTTTTGGTACACATATTTATTTTATCAATCATGAGATTCGCTCTTTCGTAGTTGACGGTTGTGTTTTCTTTGTGCTCCATATATTTAATTGTTTTTGTGCGTTTAAGTTGCTTAAAATTAAATTTTTTGCACCTATAAGCAGTTTAACTAATTGTGCTATCAATTACACTGTGATTTTTTGTTCCTAATAAAGATTTTGCCGTGAATAATTTGTTAATTGCAAATTGTGGTGGAATTGTGAACTTTGCACTTTGGCTTTGTTTGTGATCAACAGAGTCTTAAATCTTCTTTCTCTGTTTCGCGGGGGCGTGTTGTTGTTGCTTGCTCTAAAGCATTACTCTTTGCATCGCTCGCTTTTGCATCTCCGCTACTGCTGTGTTGTTGCTTTTAACGTTCTTGGCTTATCTTCTTTGTGGTTTCATTTGTTTACATTTTTCAACTACGGCTGCAGCTGTGTTTTTGTTTTTTTTTTTTTGTTTTTTTTTCATATTCTTGTGATAAATTGTCTGTTGCTCTCTTTAAGTGCGCAGTTTTCGTTTGCCTTGTGCTCTTCTCAAATTTGTTGATTTCTCTTTCATATTTGCTATTGTTTTGACCCCGGTAGTAATTATGTCAATGTGTTGTAAAAATTCGTGCACATTTAGGCAGTCTGACGATGCTGCACCACCGCAATATGTTTTTGTAGCCTTATGCATGCTAAATGTGCGGGGATTTCTGGTCGAGATTGCGAAAAGATTTCTACCAAGGCCAAAAAGGGCCATTGTGGTTTGACTTGGTCTTGCCCTGCGTGCATTGTCAAGCAGATTGATTTCTCGCGGATGTATAATTCCGTTAGAAATCTGTAGAAATTTGTAAAATTGAACAAAGCGGCCAAACTCCTTTCTTCTGACCTGGATTCGAGCATCGACTTGCTCAACAATTTTAAATTTGAGACTCCACCTAGGCGCCAACTGGAGTCTCAATTTTTGGATGTTCCCTCCGCAGATGCGCCCTCCTCACTGCCCTCCGGTTCTACCCTGCCACCTTCTACTCTTCTGGCAACCCCTCAATACCTTGATGTATCGCTTTCTCCATCTCCTGCAATTTCTCCGGTATGTACTCCTTCGCCATCTCCCCTTGCTATCCCCCCTGTCCCAGCTTCTAATCCTACTGTGGTTGTGGACATGCCCGCAACTTTATCCACTAGTCTAGTTACCTCCATTGGCCTAGTCGCACCGAATTCTGTATATCCGGCGGCTTCTGGTCGTAAAGAAGCATCTTTGAGTACCTCAACACCTTCTGTTTCGACTGTACCAGTCTCAACTCTTTCTGTTGTTGCCCCGCGCAAGCAAGTGTTTGTGTCTAGGCTATCGCCAGACACCACTTGTTAATCTATAGCTTCGTTTATAGCTAGTAAATCTTCAGATAGCGTTTCTATCTCCAAATTTAATTTTTCTAGTCCCCGTGAAATAGCTTCGTTTAAAATTAGTGTTCCTCTAGATTAATTTGCAATCATTTGTGATCAAAAATTTTGGCCACCTCATATGATTGTTCATGAACTTAAGCCTAGAAACCGTGTTCAGCGTTTGCCAATAGCTATCCCACCTGTTTCCCATATATTAACGCCGCATATATTAACGCCGCAACTTTTCCAACTCGTCAGTAGCTTTCTCAAGGACAAAATCTTCAGAGTTGTTGTGGACGGAGTAAATTCCTCGAAGCTCCCAATCCGCGCAGGTGTCCTAGAAGGCAGCGTTCTTGGTCCTACGCTATACACTTTATATACAGCCGATATGCCAAACTCAAGAATAATAACTGGACAGTTGCAGTAAAGACCAAGAAGCGGGTATAAAATCACATGAAGCGCATGAAAAATATCCAGGAGCTAGTCAACCTTAAGCGGAAACTGCTGCAGATTATAGCGGATGATAATCCCTTGTTGGAGGGATTGATGACACCTATTGCCAAGCCAAGGCCAGTACCGCCGATTCCTTCCGTTTTTTATGCGGTGGCTGGGCTTTATTTATTAATGGCTGTGATGTGCTGTTTTTATAAGTTTATTATTTATTATTATTATTTATAATTAAATTTATTTTTATGTTTTGTTGCTCAATTGTGTTCAAAATCAAAGCAGTATTTTTTAAATACTGCGGGGGTGTGTGTAGCATGCGAAATTTGAAATAAACATGATATGTGGGATGGTATGTACATGCCAAGTTTGGTGACTTTGGCTCTTCAGTTTTACAGCTTTCATGATGAAACTTGGCACAGCTGCTTTTTACTGCAGTTGTATGTCAAAATCGACCGGATCGAACTGCTATAACATAAAGCTGCCATAGAAACCATCGGTTGAAAAATAAGTTTCTGTATGAAAAACTTTTTTGTTTTTTGGGACATCTCAATTAAGGCCAGTTGTTGTTTTAGACCTAGACATTCTTTCGGCCCTGAAAAGCTATGTCCAGGCCTGAACGTTTACAATACTGCTTTCTTTCCTTTTTGTTTGGTATGTTCTACCTACAGAATACCTTCTTTCGTAAGGTATATTCTCTTGCCTGAATATCCCAAGAAATTTTCCTCCAAGATCACACGCCTGAGGCCCAAGGTCAGAATTAAGGTCTGAAAAAAACCATAGATAAGGAAAAGTATGACCACAATTTCGGTCTTAAACTTCGCTTGAGAAGTCAGAACTCTAAAAGTCTCTAAAAAATCGACATATCTTCTGCGCTACACTATCTCCCACAACGCATGAGCTGGTTGGCCGGCTGAAAATTGTTAATTGCCAACAAATGCTTATTAACATTTAAATAAAAGCCATATATTATTACAAATTTGTACAAATATGTTAAAAAAAAGAACCTATCATCATCACCTGGGATTCGAACGCTAGGCCTCTTGCCCCGTGCAAACAACAGTCAGTGTTACACACTGAGCTACCGATAGTATCAAATCAATAGCAACAATTACACACATATATATTAAATATGTATATTTCTCTTTTACTCTTGAATTCTCAGTCGAAAATTTGTTCGTTTACGCTCGTACGCATTTACTTCTCGCTTCTAACGTAAGAACTGTCTTACGGTTTCGCTTCCGGTTTTACTTCTGTGCAATTCTGTGAAATCCGTTATGGACTCCTAGCTGATTTAATCAGGCATTTTAATTTCCATCGCTGGGAGATGACTTAATCTAAGTTCAATCACATTTTACACATGTTGACAAAAAATGTCATCAAAATCAGACGACTAAATCTTATAGCTGCCATATGAACAATCTGTTAAAAAATGTTTTTATGAAAGACTTTTGTTTTAATGCAGATATTTCCAACAAACTCATTAGTTCTCAATTTTATTATAATATTATAAGCAAGTCGACTGTTTTATCAAAATCGGGTAACTATATCTTATAGCTGGCATCGGAACAATCGGATTAATCGGCACGCCGAAGATAACTTTGCTTTCTTGTTTTTCACGATTTTCGTCAAAATTGATGTGCATTTTTTCATAATTGTAACGAATTTGTCTTAGCCGAATTTTGTTTGTATCTATTTTATTTGGATAGAGGGTAGATTAACTTTATGTTATTAAAGACTTGGCAAAAAATAACTGAGCATCAAAAACGTTGTTATTATACTCTTTTTTTAACTTTTTTGAAAAAAAGGAAAAAAGAGTATATTGGGTTTGTGAAATGTCCGTCCGTCCGTCTGTATGAGCGCAGGTTGTTTCCACAGTTTTGAAGCTAGAGCAACCAAACTTGGTATACATGTTGGTATATACCATAGGCAGACAAAGTGTCAAGAACTTCCCCCCACCCCCACCCCTTCCCCCACAAACCGCAAAAACCTATATATTCCACAGTTTTACAGCTAGAGTAACCAAATTTGACATACAGACTACTGACCACATCCTTGACCGACCTGCCAAAAAAAAATATGCCACGCCCACTACCACCCCCGCAAATGAGCTAAGCCTGTATCTCCCACACCCTTATAGCTAGAAGCCCCAAATTTTGCAGTATGACTCCATTTGAACTTTTCGATAGATTGGAGAAAAAAAAATTTTGCCACGCCCACCCCCGCCCCAGTAAACGAGCGATCATTTTGCCAAGCACCCGTCTCGCTCTGCCTTGTGCGTTTGCAGCGTTCTGCACTTAGTAGAAAGAAGAAGATATTAATTTCGTCATGGTCAAAAATAAAATAAGTAAAGGGCAATAATAAAGTTGTGAAAATGAATGTATGACCCATAAAAATAAATATTTGTCTGATCACCCATTACATTTCAAACAAGTGTGTTGTACGAATCTCGGTGACAGGTCAGTTCAAGCCTATAGGCAAATGGGAATCCAGGATTACCCACGCACTTCCAAAATTCTTCAATGACTAAAAGGGCGGTGGCCAAAATATCGAATATTACCCGCGAAACAGGTAAAAAGGAGCGCTTGCGTCACCCCCTTATGCAGCTGATTCATAGAATGCACCAAAATGCATTTATGAATGGGAAATTTCATTGATTTGTATTATACCTGCAGGTACGAATACATGGTTAACTTCCTGTTTGGGTTTTTGTGGGAAGGGTAAGGGATTAATTGTTTTGGGTGGGAGGGTAAAAAGACTATTTGTTTGACCATTACAAGTCTTCATTTTTTCGCGAGTGTCCAGCCGCGGATTAGTTACATTTGATCAGTGAGTAAGTGAAGTCGCGTTATTTTAAACCTAAAAACCCGCAGTTGTTAAAGTGATTTTTAAAATTATAATAACGTGTGTTTTTGTTCGGTTTTAATTTTGTGAGTTTTCTTTAATTCGTGTGTTCGATGTGATTATCTTAACCGTGAGTCAATTTTAATTTTTTTTATACACATTTATACGTTTATATTCCAATATATTTTCTAAAAAGTCTTTTTAAAGACTATTTCATTAAGCTATATTTTATTTAAATTTTCATTTGATCAGTGAGTAAGTGAAGTCGCGTTATTTTAAACCTAAAAACCCGCAGTTGTTAAAGTGATTTTTAAAATTATAATAACGTGTGTTTTTGTTCGGTTTTAATTTTGTGAGTTTTCTTTAATTCGTGTGTTCGATGTGATTATCTTAACCGTGAGTCAATTTTAATTTTTTTTATACACATTTATACGTTTATATTCCAATATATTTTCTAAAAAGTCTTTTTAAAGACTATTTCATTAAGCTATATTTTATTTAAATTTTCATAAGCCCCCCCCTTACATACAGACCTTAAAACATACAAACATTCAAATCTATATATACATTCATTTGATCATAAATATTTTCAAACTTGCACACATACTTTCATAGATACATATATTTAAGCATACATATATACATTCTTACAGACGTACAAACATTCATATTTTTCCACACATATCCACACTTTACGTACATTCAATATTATTAACTACATATATTAACATTTACGCATATACATACATTTACATACACTAACATTTTATCGTCTATACAAACGTATATTTTATAACCATGCCAAGATTAACTAGGGTATCAGCTTCGCAAAGATTGCGAAATCAAGCAATTAGAAATAGGAGTCGTAGGGAAAACCCTGAGAATTTAGAAAGAGAGTTAATTGCAAATGCGGAATCTCAAAGAAACCGCAGGGAAAATGTAGAGCTTAGGACCGCTGAGCAAGCGACAAATACTCTTCGTAGATCAGTTCGTAGGCAAAATGCAGAAAGTAGGCAACGAGAGCAAGCAGTGGACACTTCACAAAGGGCAGTTCGTAGGCAAAATGCAGAAATTAGAGAAGCCGAGCAGCGACAGAATACAGTAGAACATACACTCAGACGGACAAATGTAGAATTCAGACAACGGGAACAAGCAATAGACACTTCACGTAGAGCAGAGAGAAGACAAAATGAAGAAACTAGAGCAGCCGAACAGCGACAGAATACATTAGAACATACACTTAGACGGACGAATGCAGAAAATAGACTACGAGAGATGGCAGCGGATAATTCACGTAGAGCAGAACGTAGACAGATTGAAGATATTAGGCAACGAGAGAGAGCAGCTAACACTTCACGTAGGGCAACACGTAGACAAAATGATAGAAGATTAGCAAGAGAGGCAGGTTTAGTAGAGGAGCAAGCCAATGATTTAGAGCAGGAAAATACCCCGCCAGCACTCCAGTGGCTTGACTCTGAGATAGTTTCGTTCAATAGGATAGTTAAACAGGGCCCTGATCAACTTTGCCTTTGCTGCAAGGGGCTTTGGTTTCCACATCAGGTTGATAAAATTTCTCGTCAGTTCATTGAACTAAGAAATGAGCATAGTGTAAAAATTTTGAGTCTTACTCCTGAGTTCCCATCAGAAAGTAATATTTATAAATTTTGCAAGTCCTGTAGTCGCACCATTAAGTTAGGTGGACTGCCAAAAGCCTCCATTGAAAATGGTTTACATTTTCCAATTCTTCCAGAGTGTTTGAAAGGTCTTACACCACTGGAAGAAAGGCTTATTTCCCCAAGAATTCCCTTTATGGTCATCAGATCATTAGGGCATGAGCGTCAAAACTCAATTAAAGGAGCTGTAGTTAATGTCCCAATTCCCGTCGCCAATGTCGTCACCTCTCTCCCAAGAGCTTTTCACGAAGCCGAGGTTGTTCAGCTCCACCTCAAACGTAGATTGGAATATAACCATGATTTCATGGCTGAAACCATTCGACCCTTAAAGATTATTAATGCTATGCGCTTTTTGGTAACAACTGAGCTTTACCAGCGTCATAACATTACCATTAATGAAGAAAGAATGACTTCTCTTTCTTCTGCTCCCGAAAATGTACCTTTCTTTGCAACAGATCAAGATAGGGCATTGTTTAATCAGATTAGTCAGGCCAATACTCAAAATCAGGAAGCCCAACCAGATACAGAGTTAGAGCAGCTTAATCCAGGGGGGCAAGAAACTTTGCTAGATGAAATACATGTGGCACATGCTAACATGCAAAGAATTCAAATGGCTCCAGGCGAAGGCCAGCAACCCCTGGACATGATTGGTGATGAGGATGCTGAAGAGTTGTCCTTTCCCACCATGTTTGCAGGCAACAAAAGGAAATGCTCTCTTAGTTATACGACTATAGTTCGGTCGGAGTTGAGGAATTATGATAGGCGTGGTTGTAGAACCGCCAAGATTTTTTATAATTATAAAAAATTAGAAATGATTTTTATTAGAAGCAATACTTCTATTTGCCTGCGCAAACATAGTGCTCCTCGTTCTATTACGGCAGGTAATGCCCTTAATGAGGAACATATGAACAATTTAATTCTTCATGATGAAGGCTATCGAGTGCTGAAGGGGATTCGATCATCTCCAGCTCATTGGGAAGATGAGAAAAAAAAGGTAATGGCAATGATCAGACAATTTGATTTGCCTACCTTTTTTATAACATTGTCAGCTGCTGAGACTAGGTGGAAAGAATTGTTAGTATTGCTTAAGAAAAACGTAGATAAGATAGAAATCACAGAAGAAAGTGCAATAGGGCTACAATTTAATGAAAAAGCCAGGTTAATTAGAGCAGATCCTGTTACTTGTGCTAGGTATTTCGACTTTAGATATAGGCAGGTTTTGAAACATATGAAGAAAGAGGGGGCATTTTTGGTAGTCATCCAGTTGTTAAATATTATTGGCGAGTTGAATTTCAACAAAGAGGTTCACCTCACATTCATGGAATGTTTTGGCTAAAGGATGCTCCGAAACTTGATTTCAAAGACGAGGAGAGTACGGCCAGAACTATTCCACCCATAATTGACTTTATTGATCAATTTATCACTACAAATGTAGCAGATGTTGATTTAAGTCCGTACATCGAATACCAAAAGCATAACCATGGGCATTCATGCTTGCGTGAGGTTAGAGGAAATCGAATTTGCCGCTTTGGTATTCCATACCAACCAATGCCCCAAACTCAAATATTGTTTCCTTTTTCGGAAGATATTCCAACAAATTCTCCTTATCGGAAAAACTTCGAAAAGATTCAGAACTTTTTAAATTTTCCGTTTACTCGTGATACATTGCCCACATTTGACTCTTTCGATGAGTTTTTATCTCACGAGCAAATAAACCTCACATTCGATGAATACTTACTGGCAATTAGGTCTGGTTTAAAGAAACCACAAATTTTTCTTAAAAGAACATTTGATGCCATTAAAGTAAATGCTTATAACAAACATTTACTTGCCATGCAAAGGGCAAATATTGACATTCAGTTCATTTTAGATCACTATGCATGCTGCAGCTATGTAATTAATTACATAAACAAATCCCAACGGGGCATTTCGAAAATAATGCGTGATGCTGTTGAAGAAATTAAACAGCATCAGAATTATTCAATCAAACAAAAACTGCAGCATATTGGCCATAAATTTATTTCCGGCACTGAGATATCTGCTCAGGAAGCCGTCTACTGATGTATGGGATTGCGTATGTCTGAAACCAGCAATGCTGATGCTTACATCAATACAGCGCTACCCCAACATCGAGTTAGAATGCTTAAGTCCAGGCAACAACTTCAAACCATGCCTCAAGATTCGCATGACATTTTCATAGTTGGACTACTAGATCATTATATACAGCGGCCTAATGATCTAACAAATATTTGTTTAGCTGACTTTGCCGCGAATTTTAGTTTCAGCAAAACCGTAGTGGGCCGCCAAAATAATAATAATAATGATAATGACAATGACGATGAAAATGAAGAACTAGGGTTACATTCTTTTGCACTTCAGGATGGTAGTGGTTTTGTTAGGGAGAGAACCAAGCCTCGTTTTATTAGGTATAGAAATTTTAGCCTTAACAAGGACAGGGAAAATCATTTTAGGGAATTAATAATGTTGTATCATCATTGGAGGCAGGAGCAGGAAGAGTTAGTTGAAAGAAATTGTGAGGAATTTTATTGGGAAAATGAGGAGCTTATCAACAGAAATCGTGACAAGTACGATGTATTTAGGGAAAGACCCACTATGCTAGAAGACGCGCTTAGGGAAGCCAATCAAGTTGATGGTGAAATTCAAATAGATGATCAGGTAGTTTTAGATGAAGAGTTTAGAGTTCTGGCTTTTCCAGAAATAAGTTCTCAATTGAATGTTTTGAATGTTCATTCAAATGATAACAATGATCAAGAAGAGAGCAATAACCAGCTTCGGATGATTAATCTTCCACCCCTTATTTCTTTTGAAAATTTAACAGATTTAATTAGATCACTGAATCTGAAACAAACGATTTTCCTCACCCACGTTCTTCATAATGCCAATATGAAGAACATCTTTCATGAATTTGTTGGTGGGGGAGCTGGAGTTGGCAAAAGTCGACTTATTTCTGCACTTTACCAGTCATTAACTTCGTTTTATAACAACAAGCCAGGATGTAATCCAACTTCGGCAAAGGTCATTTTATGTGCTTCAACTGGTAAAGCTGCTTTTGGAATTAAGGGTTCCACACTGCATACAATGTTTTCTCTGCCTGTTAACCAGTCAGCCTCTGCTTTCAGAGAATTAAGCCCAGATTTGCTAAATAGCCGTCGATCAAATTTAATTGATCTTAAAGTTCTAATCATTGATGAAATATCAATGGTAGGCGCCAAAATGCTATCGTATATTGATTCGCGCCTCAAGCAAATTTTTAATAACAGAGAAGCTCCTTTTGGAAGCATTTCAGTCATCGTGTTTGGCGATCTTCGGCAACTATGTCCTATTGGTGACTCTTGGATATTCAATCCTATTTCTAGTGCGCATAATCCCTACAGTGTTATCTTTGGATCTACTCTGTGGAATTGTTTCAAGTTCTTTGAACTTACAGAGATTATGCGACAACGCAATGATCAGCCTTTTGCTGTAGCCCTTAACAATATGGCATCTGGCCAAATGTCTGCAGATGACATAGCTCTACTTCGATCGAGAACTTGTAGAATAGACGAGGTGCCACTAGATGTAATTCATCTTTTCGCAACAAATACAGAAGTCATAGCTCATAACGACCGTAGGATAAACTCAATCCCAACTCCCCCCCATTTATCTTATGCTAAAGATTTTGTAAAGGCAGCACATTTAAATAATGCACAAAAAAATAGTATTCTTCGGGCGGTACAAGCTTTTCAGCCTAATCAAACACAGGGGATGCCTTACAGACTTGTTCTCAAGACCACTGCAAAGTATATGGTAACTGTCAATATCGATACTGCAGATGGTCTTGTAAACGGTGCAAACGGTGTTTTAATGGATATAGGTTTCAGCTCATCCACACCCTCAATTTTGTGGATACAATTTTTAGATGAAATTGTAGGAGCTAATGCGCGAGCCAAGCGTCCACATCCATTAGAACCTTCTTGGACTCCAGTCCAGAAAACTGTCAAAAGTTTTCAGTTCCATTCGAACAACAAAGTTAATATTGACCGTGAGCAGTTTCCTGTAGTAGCAGCAGAGGCCATGACTATTTACAAAAGTCAGGGTGCTACATATAACCATGTAGCGTTTCACCCTTCCCGCTTTATAAAACGAGCAGCCTTATATGTAGCTTGCAGTCGAGCCACAAGTGCATCTGGGCTCTATATAGTTGGGGAATTTATTCCCCCCAACTCTCACGCAGGTTCTGCTGTAAGTGTTGAGTTAGATCTATTACGATCTGAAAAACTGCTTAAGACTCACTTCGATCATTTGATCAACAGCTCAGACTGAAATGTTATTTTCCATAACACTGAGAGCCTTCACGGCCATTTTGGTGACATTTGCTCTGATCAACTAATGTTACAATCTTCCATTCTATGTTTTGTTGAGACCTCCACATACTCTAATGAAACATATGATATTCCTGACTTTTCAACAGTCGTGCGATTAGATTGCCTTTCAAATAGAGGACCTCGTCCCAAGAGGGGCATTCTTGTGTTTGTAAAAAATGAACTCTTTGATCATATCAGTTGTTCTGCAACTGGTCAACATTTTTCGGGGTCAGCTGTTTTTGAGTACGCGGTGTTTAAATACAAGAACCTAGGAGTTTTAGTCTTATATAGGAGTCCTGCTTATCCAATTCGTAAATTTCAAGCAGAACTCGAGAATTTATTTAATAGTTTCGCATTTTTAAATAGTCAGTCAATTATTTTAGGAGACTTTAATTTATGCCTGCGAACTCTATCTAGTAGTTGCAGTAGGATTTACAATTTTCTAGGTTCAGTTAATTTTAGATCTCTTTTAGATCTAAACACATCAACAACCAAGGCTGATACTCATATTGACTGGGCTTTCTCAAATATTTCAACTAGAAGAGCAGACGCGCGCACATATGCGACAGTATATAGTTACCATAGTGGAATTTCAGTAAATCTCGAGGAGGAGTAGGTGGATATCGCTATAAATTTTATTGTTTATTGTTCATTATTTATTAGATGTTATTGTTTATTTTATTAGCTTTATTATATTATGTATTACGTATTTATTTATTTATTTTTAAAATAAAGAATTCTATTAATATATGTTATTTAATCAATTAATAAATTTATTATAGTTTATGTTATATTCACTTGTGTTTATGTATTCTTTCATATTAAAATGTAAGGTAATTATTAGTGGGGAACTTGGAGATGATTTACTTTTAAAGTTAGGTCATCTCAAGTCGATTCGAAGGTTCTATGAGTTATCTAGGACCCCATTGCTAATGTAATGGCCTCCTCGTGGTGTTCCCTGGGGACTGGTTAAATTTATTTAATCGGTTGCAAATTCGAGCGGCGTTTTTACATTTTATATATATATATATATATATATATAAGTAGTCTTTAAAAGAATTTAATTTATTATACGTACAGAAAACAGAGTATATCGCAGTCGGGTGAGTCGAGGTGTAACGACCGCATCCTTGATTTAATTTTCTTATCTGACCCATCCTTTAGTTTAATTTCTCATACTGATCCCCTTGTATTTCCTGAAGATCCTTATCATCCTACCTTAGATCTTTCTATAGAACTCTCTAACTTTGAGCCTATTGCTGCTCATCCAACAGCAAAATTACGATGTTTTCGTAAAGCAGACTTTGCAAAACTTAATTATTTAATATTTCAAACTGACTGGTCCCAATTGTGCTCTTTTGCAAATATGGATATTGCCATTTTAATATTCTATAGTACACTGAATTCGCTTTTGAATGCTTGCGTTCCTCTTGCGTATCCTGTGAGGCTTAACAGGCCTCCCTGGTTTTCTCGAGAATTAACGAGGCTTAAAAATGTGAAATCAAGGTATTACAAAAAGTTTAAGAGATCCGGTAATCCTTCTGATTTTTCTCATTATATGGTCGCTCGATCAAATTTTATGATGCATAATTGGCTATGCTATAAAGATTATCTGCTACGCTGTAAGCAGCAGTTCGCTCAGGATCCTAGACAGTTCTATAACTTTGTGAATGCGAAACGCAAATCTTCTTTGTTGCCACACTCTGTATTTTATGAAAATACTAAATCAAACTCAGCTCAGCATGCAGCTGATTTGTTTGCAAAGTTTTTTCAATCCACTTACACTTTTACTAACTACCCATCTAAAACACCTTATCCTTATCCTTTACAAAGGTCTAATTGTATTTTTGGTCCTGCGATCACGGAAAGTTCACTGCTTAGTGAACTTCATTCAATTAAACCTGGGTATTCACCTGGTCCTGATGGAGTACCTGGATGTATACTAAGATATTGTGCTGGATCTCTTTGTAAGCCTTTACTTAAATTATTTTCACTATCTGTTGACTCCTGCTCTTTTCCTGTTTTTTGGAAGGAATCCTTTATCATTCCTCTTCATAAGCACGGTTCAAAGTCAGATACTAAAAATTATAGAGGTGTTTGCAAATTGTCTGCAATTCCTAAGTTGTTAGAGAAAATTATAACATCTCAGTTGCAACATTTATGTAGCTCTATCATTTGTCCTTCCCAGCATGGTTTTGTTAAGCGTCGTTCTACACTACTAACCTACTTGAATTCACTTCTTTTGTTATTAAAGGATTTCAGAGGAAAATGCAAACTGATGCAATTTACACTGACTTCAGTAAGGCTTTTGATTCTGTTAACCACTATCTCTTGCTTCATAAACTCCACCTTATCGGGTTTCCTCCCAACCTTCTTTCTTGGATTTCTAACTATTTAAATAATAGGACCCAAAAAGTAATTTTTAAAACTTCTCTATCTACTCCTGTCCTGGTCACTTCTGGCGTTCCCCAAGGTAGTCATCTAGGTCCTTTGCTTTTTAATCTTTTTATTAATGACCCTTCCCTCCATCATATC